>VZTQ01013346.1:43445-302506 GCA_013400755.1 Pelecanoides urinatrix | reverse complement strand
GGGGGGGGGGGGGGGGGGGGGGGGGGGAAAGGCTGGCAGGTGGTACCAGTTTTACTCTCCTTGTTCATGGCTTTTGCAGTACTTAAAAGAAATGATGGCTAAATTTCTACCTAAGAACACGAAGGGCAAAAAGAAATGGTAGCCGTAGCAGATCCTGGGTAAGAATAGCAGTGTTGGTTGAACAAGTCGAAGACAGACGGCAGTTCTCTCAACCTGCCCCAGCTGTGGAAGATCAGGATCAGACTGTGGTATTAGGGCCGCTGCCAGAAGAAATGCACCCTGAGGTGGTCATGGGTTCCTATGGTCAGATCTTTACTTACAAAGTAACGTGACTAATGTGTAAATAATGGTATTAGCTATTCTTTCCCAACTGTGCTTAAAGTGTGTAGCTTAACATTTTTTTTTAACCAGAAAAGTATCAGAAACCTGTGTTCTTCAGAGTTTGGGAAGAGGCTAATTTTCGATGTCAAGTGTACTGGTTTTGGCTGGGATAGGGTTAATATTCCTCATAGTAGTGTGTATGGTGCTGTGTTTTGGATTTGTGATGTAAACGGTGTCGATGGCGCAGGGATATTTCGGGTGTTGCTGAGCAGTGCCTGCACAGCACCAAGCCTTTCCTGGTTCTCACCCTGCCCCCAGCAAGCGGGCTGGGGGGGCACAAGGAGCTGCGAGGGCGCAGAGTCGGGGCAGCGGACCCCAACTGGACACAGGGACGTCCCGCACCAACCATATGGCCTCGCTGCTCAGCAATAACAGCTGGGGGATGAAGGAGGAAGGGGAGACATGGAGTTGTGGTGTTTGTCTTCCCAAGTCACCCTTACGGGTGATGGAGCCCTGTTCTCCTGGGGATGGCTGAACACTGCCTGCCGATGGGAAGCGGTGAATGAATTCCTTGCTTTGCTTTGCTTGTGCGTGGCTTTTTCTTTACCTATTAAACTGTCTTGAAATCTGTTGAAATCTCAACCCACGAGTTTTCTCACGTATACCCTTCTGATTCTCTTCCCCATCCTACTGCGGGGGAGTGAGAGAGCAGCTGCGTGGGCTTTAGCTGCATACCAGGGTTAAACCACGACATCAGGTTATTCAGCAATCGGTGAGGTAATGCTGATGTAAGGTTTTTAACTTTCTTTTTCATATGGCTGGCCAGAGACCATGAATGTTTCTCTTCCCAGTTCATAGTGCACTTAATGAAGGCTGTTTCTGCCTGTGTGTTAGAGTTTCTAGCATCTTCTGGAACTCCAGGCTGTGGAATGAAACGGAATTCAGTGATGAATTTTTCCTGACCTTCATGTTATCTCCAGTGTGCCTAAATGATGTAGTTGTTATGATACAGCTGTTGCAGACTTGCAGACTACAGTGGAGCTAAGAGCACCACTGGAGAACGATCTCTGTGTACTTCCCAGGAGGCAAGACCTCCTCAGATTTCCTCAATCTTGGCATCAAAATTTACTCTAGGTTTATTTCTAACACTTGTGTTCTGTCCACTTCTTCTGACTAAGTGTGTTACTTTAGAAACAGGATATACAGGGGAAAAAAAGAAGCTTGTGTGAATATATTCTACAGATACAGAGTTTAAGGTATGTGCATGTAAGCATGATGCTGCACAAAGACTGCGTTTCATGAGGTTGTGCAGGTTGACTACAGTGGTGCTACTTTCACCTTTTTTTCAGCAAATTAGCTTTGCATAATGGAGAACAAATTTATTCTTTGACTTGAAAGTTGAGAATAATACTGCATTATAGCATTACTTTTTTTAAAGTTCAGCAGATAAAATGTTTTATTTATTACATTGCAGGGGTGATATAAAGAAGCAGAAAAGATCGTGTTACTAACTGTTCTTTAGTTGTGTCACATGCGTATTTGGAAATGCTGGGCAGGCTGGTGTCGGGGGGCACTGGTTTTCTGAAGGGCTCTTGGTGGCCTCTAGGAGCCCACAGACCTGCTGTAGGCGTCTGGGCTCACCGGGACAGAGCGGGTTCCTTCCCCTGGCAGTGCTGATGTTCAGTTCGGTCTTGGCTTCAGTGAGGGGAAAGTGTAAACCCGGGATTTCGTTCTCAGCCATGCAGGTACCTAATCGCTGGCCAGTCACACAGGCTGGGCTTTGCATGGTTTCTGCCGACCTTACATAATGTGTATTCAGTTGCATCATGTAAAATGAAACTTTGATTCAGGGAAGTGAGAGCCTTTTAGTTTTGGTCAACTTGCTTAAAACCTGATGAGAAGAAGGAAGGGGTACAATTCCAGGCCCTGCAAAAATGAAATGAAAGTTAATTTTACAGTAACAAATTCCCAGCTGTATTCTGCCACTGCTGGGCTGTTTAATTAAAAAGGAGGTACTAGTGTCATGTCCTCATCTTTGGGCAGGAAAGAGAGAATGTGTGCACATGCACGTGTTGGTTAGTGAAAGCAGTAAGTGAGTTTTAGCTCATTCTCTCTGAAGTGCTCATCTTAGAGCAAGTCAGAGTTAAAAGACTTTTTTTGCTAATGAAAATATTGTGGAGTTGCTAGAAAGGAAAAAAAAAACCACCTTAGCTTTTGAAAACTTTTTAATATAAACTTTGCAATAAATTGCTTGTCATGCTGTCTTAAATTTCCATGACCTCTTGGAGCTAGAAAGAAAAAAGGACTAGAGTGAAAGTAAGTCGAGTGTTTTAAGAGGTCATACCAGTTATCAATCAGTGTTGTGCCTGCCCAGTGCCTCTTGCAGGCACGTGCTGATGCTACACGAAGAAGAATGTGGTGCAGAGTCTTTTATTTCTGTGGATGGGGGAATTACGTAGTGCTGAATGGAGCTGTGTGGTGTCATGCTGATGGCGTCACCTGCTTCCCTAGCAAACGTGGTGCACTTCAGGAAGTGTTGCTTCAGCAGCTCACCAAAAGGCCACTTTTTTTTTTTTTTTGATCCTTTTGTTCATTCAGGCATCTTGCAGGTGGGTGCAAACAAACTGTTGGGACAAACATATAGATGAATGAATGTGTAGGTGCCACACCTGTGCCAGCAAGGCTGTAACAGCTCCTAGGCTAAGGGCGAGGTGGTCACCACTCTGGAGAGGGTTCCTGGACCACTGTGGTGGCCAGCAGGCATCGGTGCTCAATGGGAAACCACCAGGCACAGCACGGGAAACTTGTGTGGTGGAGAAGCTGCTGAAGGCGCTTGGGAGCTGGAGCCTTACCCCTTCTCAAGGATATGGACATCACCTGGCTCACTGAATAAGGTGTAGTTTCTAGTACAAGCAATCATCATCTTCCTTTGTATGCTAACCCACAGGTAAGTTACAATTACAGTACAGTCTTCCAACATTTATTGTAACTATTTAATAATAAAACTAATGCAGTCATCTTTAGTACAAGACCTGGAGCCAACATTTCCACTTCCCACGTGCTCTACAGCAGGGCTCTGTTTCAGCCTTCTCTCCTGATTAATTTTGAATTATTTTCTGCACAGTCACGTCTAGAAGTTAGGTGTACAAAATGTATCCGATTGCAGGACCAGGTTCTTAGCGGCTCACAGAGGGCAACCAAGCCGGTGGCAGGGCTGGAAGGATGTCCGCTGAGGGTGCTGGGTTTGTTGGGAGAGAAGGAGGCCCAGGGGCCACCTCATGGCTCTCTGCAGCTTCCTGAGGAGGGGACCTGGAGAGGGAGGTGCTGAGCTCTTCTCCCTGGGATCCAGGGACAACGCGCCTGGGAATGGTTCAAAGCTGTGTTAGAGGAGCTTCAGACTTGACATTAGAAAACATTTCTTTACGGAGAGGGTGGTCAAACACTGGAACAGGCTTCCTGGAGAGGTCTGTCAGTGTTTAAGAGGCATTTGGACAATGCCCTTAATACCATGCTTTAACTTTTGGTCAGCCCTGAAGTGGTGTAGGTCCCTTCTAACTGTACTATAGAAGCAGATAGTTGAAGAACCTTATATTCTTGACTGTTTTCTTATCTATCTCCCTCTCCTGATACAGTCTCTAACAGAGAGACAAGATGCTCTCCTAGGGCTGTATTTTTTGCTATTGTATACGTGTAAATTGGATCTATGACAGATGAAGTAGGACACATGACGGTGCTATTTATCTTTACAGCACAGAAAAATTAAAATGCCACAGGTTACAGAACAGATTTAATTTCTTTGACTAGAATGACATTAACAACTTGCAGTTTAACACTATTTCTTAAAGAAAAAACAAAACTTTTTTTAGTAAGGATTTAAAAGCATTTTATTGATTGTTGTCCTATAAAATCATGGAATTCTCTAATTCCTGAAGAACTGTGTCTGACAATAGGAAAAATGAAAAATGTCTTTAAAAAACATTACAGCATTTTTGGAAAAACTAGGTATGAAAAATATATACAATGTATTAAAAAAATCTGAATAACATTAATCTCTGGATTTTTACATTCAGTTATGTGTTAAACATCTGCCTGTGTACAATAGAATTTGTTAAAATATTAGCAGTACTTTTACTACATTAAATAAGTCTTTGCTCAATTTACAATTTATCTCATTACTATTTTATCAGTCCACTTATAAATTAATTTACAAGGCTGTATAACCACTGCCAGACTGTCAAGGTAAGTATTTTTGTACAAAATTATTGCCTTCCTAATATTTTAAATTGTTACAGAGATACATATTTATAAACATCCAATTCATTCACAAATCGAATCAACATATTACAATATATAAAACAATATACAGCCCCTTTGAAAAAAGACAGGGAATGCAACAAGAAGAAAGCCTTTGTACTACAAGTTTGTCCCTCATTTTTACTGAATGTGTATCTACCCTGCTGAGTTATCAGCTGGTCCTTAAAAAGGTGAAGATTTTTATACAAACTGTCACATCTATATACAGAAAAGATGCACTGAAATTTATTTCATTTTTGAGTGCATTTTGTTCACACAACATTAAGTGGTGGTTTTCCTGTGAAATTCCAAAGCTAAACTGCAGATGATGCAAAAATTTAGCAGGTGTTGTGCGTAGTGCAATTGTGAGAAGTCTTCTCTAAAGCAGAGAAGAGCATGTGTGAAGCAGCACCAATGTGAGCTCCTCTGAAAGCAAGTACTATTTTATCTCAGAGTACTATTTTATCACTCTCCCTCCCTCCCTCTGTGCCTGAAGCATGAAGTGACACCAAGTCACACTGCAGTAGGGGAAGGCAAAGATGATAAAATACCAAGTTACTCGGGGTCCTGAGCTCTCTACTTCCAAGTCTTTCCTCAGTGGGGGTCTTACCATTTACTGGAGAGGAGAAGACCTGGCACCTTAACAAAACTCTGCAGCTCTTCTCCCTCTTTTTTTCACCTGTGGATCAACACGATGCTAACAAATGCTAAAGATGTAGGTGAACTGAAGTTCAGTTGAACTTCTTCCCTCCACAGAAGCAGATAATCTCCTCTAGTACAGAAAAGCAGAAAGAATAAAAGACAAAACCCCAAAACAAACCCACCAAACCTAGAACAAACTATTTCATGTTTTGTGTGGTCCCCATCAGAACCCTTGCTCTGAAGCAACAGCTTAATATGGAGACCTAGTTAAACACATAGGGAAAACTGAAACAAAATGGACACATTTCCAACAGTTATACTCCTTTAAAATACCTGTGCTAAAATGGATCTGAGAACAAGATAACCAACATTATATATTTTGCAGAGTTCGGTACCTCTTTCTTGCTTTCAGAAATCCTTTCACCACGCAGCACTAGAAGGAGAAAAAGTCTGAGCTGCCTGAACAAGTAATGCACTGTATTAGAGACCACCACCACTAGAGGAACTTCTCTAGATTCTTCCCTGGAGCTTGTGTCAGCTTTGCCAACATTGATTAGAGTGATCTAATTACTTCTGACAAAGCCTGGGACGTCCCTGGATTTGTGCTGGAGAGGTAGTCCTTTATGAATTACAGGGTTGGTTACTGTAGTTCAGGTTACACACAGATTTTGACACAACTGGGAAGTATCCCATTAACATACTCTGGTACTGAGAATGTTAACACTGCATTTTCTTAGGAGCGGGAAACCCCCAGTATTGCTATTCACCGCCAGCTCAACAGATTCGGTGAGTTTCTGGTGGTCTGCTACACAGAGAAAATGCTTCTGAAAGAAAGTAAAAAATGGTCAAAAACAGATGGAGAAAGAATAGGTAAAGAGGCAGGGATGGAGGAACTAAAGTTGAAACTGAAATTTGAGTCAGAGATGCACGGCTGCTCTCCAGTGCCTAAGAAACTACATCTAGCTGAAATCTGCTACTGGTCAAGCCCATCTTTCAGTTCAGAGCGCTCAAAACACAAAACAAAAAGGGATGAGTATCCAAAACATCAGTGCTCTGTTACTAGATTTTTTCATTGGTCACCTACATCTTCCATGCGAGAGCGGTAGGGCATGCAGCCGTGCCCCCACTGACAGCAGTTAGTGCAAATCCTGTAGTATAGTATGAAGAAGCAAAACCAGTCTACACGTTGGTTTCAAGTCCAAGTAAGCGTCCCATCCGTTCCATGTTCTTGTCAATCGTGGCACGACACGTGATTTCTTTAGCACACTCCATGGGAAACCAACCTCTTTCGCCATCCCGCAGTCGTTCCCCTTCATACCAACCTGCAAGGGTGAACAGACAAGGAGTAACAAATCTTTTCAAGTAATGTTAAAGATACTTTGTCAGAATTGTCTGTGTTGCATGTGACAGTCACAGACAATTTACCTTTGCAGTGAATAAAGCACCAGATTAAGATAGATTCGGCAGATTTTTTTTTTGTATGGACAGACTAGGAACAAAATAGTATGTAAAAATAAAATATGAAACAAGTGTTACACATTTTTTATATTGTAAATGAAAATTTGTATTTGAAAATGTAAATAATATAATTACAATCTAAATAGAGCAATGCAGCACAATTGATAGGATCTTTGATTTCATACATAATCTTGAATAACATCATTAAGTTAGGACTTAATACTTCAGGTGCTGACAGCTTCAAGCATCACTGAGTCAGCACATCATGAGATATTAGTATATCCAGGCAAGAATCAATTTTGATCTCCGGGTACTCAACGCTACGGAAAACAGGCAAAACCACTGTGCTAGACCCCTATACTTAACAGGCAGCGAAGCACTGTTAGCATTAGTATGGCTAATAATGTGCATGTTTCTCTTACTCGGGCAAACCTAGTGCTCGCTCACTAAAATGTCTGAGCTCCATGTTTTTAGGTAGAATGCAATTTCTTATTTGTGGACATTTCACGTCAAAACCAACCAGCACATACTTTCTGCAGCTATTTACCTATTCAAATTATGGTAGGTGATGAGTTCCTTTGCACATCTGTTGCCTAAACAGAGGCTGTCCTTTAGAAACTTGAACTGAAATGCTCAAGTTTTTATTGGAAGCTGAATCTTTATTCATTGTACAGCCGATGCTATTAGGAAACATTTTTCTAGCTGAATTCATCTGCAGTGGTGACAGATGGTTACTAAAGCAAAATTCTCACTCACCATCATTTACTTTTTGATAAACCAAAACAACATCAGCAACTTGAAGAGACAGTTCATCTGACTGCTTTGCTGTGTAAGTTCTGATGATCTCTACCTGAGTCAAAGCTGTGGAAGAAATAAGCCAGGCTGAGTTAAACAATTCACATAACAGAGTATCTTTTATTAAAATATATATACAATTCATTTTAAAAATTTCCATCTCAGAGTATACTCCCCCCAAAAAAAACCCAAAGGAGGCAGCAAATTATGCAAATGGCTTCCTACTTGAGCAATTACACACAAACAAACTTGGTATAAACATAGAAGGGAAGGGCTTTGCACTTTTGCTAACATTGAAACAACTGACCAAAGCAGTGTTACTGAATGCAAACGGAAATTTCTGTGCAAAACAGAACTCTCAGAGAAGCCCCTGGGCACAGGAAGAGATGGCAACTGCACATACACTGAAGAAACAGAGCCCAGGAAAAGAAATGGACAACGTTTCTAAGGGTATTTATAGTCTGCACTTGCTCACGTCCCCGTTAAGGGGCAGTGCGTTTCTATTCTCATGTCAAAGCTTTCAGAAATCTTGTTAATTGTAACTTACTTGTCCTGTCCGTTTTCTGCCCGTCTCTGTCCTGTCCAAGCGCTGTAATCCAGCGAGCTCTGTCGCTCCTGCAAATGGCAAAGACAAAACTCAGTCTCCCAGCTTGTGCTCTTGATAATGGGCAAGGCTGACCCTTTTCAAGATTCTCTATACATTTTTTCCTCATTTGGGTAAAGAAAACAAAACCAAACCTCCTTTCTCCTCCCCTCAAAATATGGCCAGAAGGTGTGATACTACTTCTAGTAGTAATCTACTACTACTGTAATATTCAAGCATATTTAACTATTTTAAGCATGTTAGATTAGAAAAAAAAGCCTATATATGTGGGACCTACTGGCATGATGTCTTATATACCTTTATTTTCATTATTTTTAAGTAATGCAGGTAAACTCTCCTAGTGTCTGTGACTAATACTTATTGGAAATCTTACTTTAAAAAAAAAAAATCCATCTAATGTACAAAGCATCTGATAAATGTAATACAGCAGTTTTAATATATAATGCCAAGCTTCCTGTGAGTAAGAACTATCTGCAACATGCACTTAGAATGAAAAGAAGGAGTGGAAAAAGAAAAAAAAAAAAAAAAAAGAATCCAGATTTTCTCTATGCTCTCAGAAGGACACATTTATGTTTCCAGACGTGCCTCCATTGGGTCCTAAACTAGTCATTTGCATCTCACCTTGTATAACCTAGGAAAAACATAATCAATCTCTGATTACGTGTGTCAGGATTTCTGAGGAGAGCAGAATGAATTATCTACATTCTAAGTGTTACACAATAAATCACAGAACAGCAAATTACTGACACCTGATTTTGGAAGGGAATGGAATAAGCTAAAGTGAGGTCAGACAGTAAAGGAAAAAGCAAGCTAATCCTAAATCACCCCTGTTAATGGTTGAGCTATAACAACTTAATCATTATAACTTTGAATTTTGGAAAATCAAAATTTGAACTTGATTGCCAGAACAAACATTTCAGTGAAATCAGGTTTTATCTCATGTTTGTTGAAGGGCTTTGCTATCAGTACAGATTAGAATAATACAAGGGAGTTGCAAAGTTGAATTTTCCTATTCCCCCTCCCCTAAAAAAATCCTGTTGCTATCTTTGAATAACTTCAGTTTTTAACTAAAAATAATGAAAAATATCTGCCTTCTGCTGAGATCTGATTTTGTCAAAAATCTGAAAACAGAATAAAATTCTGTTTGGAAATAGCACTATGGTGTTTCCAGAAGTGTCAGAAAATGGGACATTTACAGAAGTTATGAGAGACTTCTCTAGAGTACGTCTTCCAAGATGCACCATCGCTCAGCAACTGAGGAGACGATTCAGCAAGGGGTTGTAGTTAGTCTGTGAAGTCCAGCCTGAAGAGCAGAGGGAGGGCGGGAATAACTTGAACATCCCACTGCGCATCACTCCCTGATAAGGTTCATCTTCCAAGAACACCGACACCTTCTCACACCTTTCTTCCAGCTAGCTCTAGAAATCTCTTTTCTGTTCACAGAAAGTCTATCGACACTTCCTGTGGGTGAAGGGATTCAGAATGGACGTCTTTCTGAGCATGCTTCTTTCAGAATGAAAAGAATATCCCACTGATTATCTTGAATATAAATATTTTTACTGTTTTTTTGGCGTTTAGTAAGAAACTGTAATTATTTTTTTTTAAATCCCAGCACACATTCTTCCTCAAAGATATTTGGTACCTGTTGATCTCATACAGATGCCAAAACTACAATGCATGCTCCTTTAGACATTTCAGTCATTAAAATGTGGGTGATACTAAACTTGTGTTTCAACCAAAATAAGAACGTCTGTATACAATTTCGCATGAGCTTAACTTTGTGGCTTTTTTTTTTTTTAGAAACAGGTTTATCTAGACTCATATTTTCCTTTCCTTGTAACCACTCTTAACAGGCAAACTACATTTCCTTTCAGACAACTCTGAGGAAAATGGGATAATGCCAGACTGTCTCCCAGTTTAAGTATATATTTCTTCAAAATCTGTGTGTACTGTATCTTTTGTGCCTTATTCACAGGGCAATGTAACATTCCTGACCTAATGCTGGTACGTTCGTACTTGGGAACCACACGCCACATGAAGTGACAAAACATGATCAAACTGTGCTAGAAATCTTCTCGTCAGCAAAAACATTTAAGTTTTACATGTGCAAAACTCTATTCAGTAGGCACTCTAAACCATCTAGCTTGGCCTTCCTCCTGCAGATTCCCTTCTCATCCTTCTCAAAGTTAAGAGAAAGTTATGTTTTTCTGTACCTGACAATACTCTATAAAAATAGGTAAATTTCAAATAAAGTACTTCTTTTCAGAATCTTTTTCTCTGAATGACAATCTGCTAGACTGCTATTTATATTACAAACAGTATATAGCAAATCAATAATAAACCCAGAGAACAAAATGTCTTTTCATAAAAAGCCCAGACAACTAAAAATGTACTGCATTTTTTCCCAATAAAAATGCATTTCCAAACAAGTCTGAATCATCTGCTTACTTTATAATGAGATCTTTAATAGAAATCATTAATGATCTATAGTTTCATTCAGGGTTATTCTAAACTTTGAAAGCAAACCTAAAACTGTAAATTTTTCCAGGCTGGGATACGTCTGGAGCACTCTGTTTCATGTCTTCCACCCCGCCTCCAGCTTCCACTGAAACAGATAAAATCTTTCATTTTTGTGCAGGGTTGTGTGGAAGTTAATGGCACCACAGAGAAATGATGGCCTCGGATATTTGCACCGAAAGAACAAGACACTTCTTGTTGCTCGTTTCTAAAGCAGAACACTCTTCAAAACTGCATCAGGAGAACAAGGACCACCTCTATCCCAGCAGAGCTCCACAGCTTCCCCAAGGCAGTGCCAAACTCCTCCCTTTTAATCCAGTAGTTTCCACTTCTGCACCATCCAACCATTATAATAAATAACTCACAAATCACTGCTCCAGGACAAGAGCGTTCTGCATTCATACCCTAACAACGTTTGCCTGCTACCACCATAATGCCTTAGGATGCACCTGTGCCGATTTCCTCCTGACAATACTGTGCTCTACATACGGACAATGTGGTATCGATGCTACATTGCTAAAAGAAGTAATAATTGGGGTAAGATACTTTAAAACAACAGTAAAAGCCATGTTTTCCTCAGGGTAAGCTGCATTACCCTTGGATTCGCACGCTCAACTACTCAGCGTGCACAGCAGCACCACCTTGACGGGGCGGGGGTCAGCCTGTTGAGACGGTCAGGTGAAAAATTACAGAAACGGTAACTATTTACTTACTGAGTCTCTGTTCCCAGGAGCATCTCCACCTTCTCTCCTGCGTGGTTACTGAGGACCGCCAGCCTGAAGAGGTGAGCCGCAGAATTCTGCCGTGAGAGCATCGTTGAAGCGTTCTTCACAGGAGAAGAAGTCAGGTCCTCGCTGTCACACTGTTGCACCACCAGCTGGTCCCGTAAAGAATAATCTGTGACGTTGTAACTCTCTTCACTGCAAAACAAAGGCAGGAAGAAAAAAACCCACAAGTTTAATGTTTACTTTTCCATTAAGTATGTCTGGAAGCAAACTGAGTCATAGAATCCACTTTTAACCACACAGTGTGGCGCGATTCTTCTGACATCTCAGATTTTCATCTTTTCTGTTTATTTGGTTTTGAAACTACCAATTTTCCAAGATGTAAAGTAGATCAGTTTTTAAACCCTGTGGAATTTCATTTAGTGGCACAGTTAAATGACTTTGAGGCATTCTTGAGACGGCGTAAGCTCAACTTAACTCCACTAAATTTGAAAACAGGCACAGCAATTATACAGAATTGCACGTTTTTGTTCTGTAGCTTCAAATGAACAACAGACCTTAATTTTAGAGTGGTATAGGAAAGAAAGTAAAATTTCCCTTTTCCTTTGCCTGTAAAACTATGGGTATGTACACGGCTTCCAGATAAACACCACAGATCTTCATTTTAAATACGGGATAATCGTCTGTACTCCTCATCCATCTGCATGTAGAAGGCCTAGTCCAAAAACTGTTTTATAATATTCTGAAACATAACCTTAGTCAATTGTGAATTTTAAAAATGGGCAAAGGCTTGTCACACAGTATTGGTCTGGCAAAATGCACTGTGCAATTTACCTTTTAGAAAGTACTTTGTAAATAAATTTACCAACTCTAAGTGATATGAACAAAGATTGCTACATGTGCTTAATAACTTCCCAAAAGTGACTAGGAAGAATTCTAAGAAATTATGCAAGTTAGAAGCTTTGCTTTCCTTATACTTGAAATGTGGGTGGACAAGTGGACAACACTTATCTTCGCTAACACAATACCATGTTTGACAGAGAAAACAGAAGACCTCAGAACTACTTCTTATGTCAAAGTCATTGAATGTTGAATTCTACCAAAATGGCGTTACAGTAGTTTTCCCAGATAGGCAAGAACATGCAAACATTAGACATCACCAATCAGAACATAAAAGTGCTACTGATTTTAACAACAGGAGGACGTAAATGAAAACATGCGCTCTTCCCTGAACAGCAGACTTTTATTCCTAAATGTGAGGATCACTTCAGCTAATCAAGACCTTCTTGACAGGTGAAGACAGGGCAAAGGAGGACGCATGTCTGGACAAGGCCCGCTGCTACATGCGGCAGTGCTAGGTGGTAGCAGCCAACAGTTACTTCAACCCCCCTGTTCTTCAATCCATGACGACTACTTGCGACATGTGCTTCAACTTCAGAATACCCAGAGATCTTAAGCAGCATTCTTCAGCACTCTTACCTGAATTCAACCACTTACCATATCTAATGTTTTTGCTACTTATTCATGTCAAGGCAATACTGGAAACGTATTTTTTTCAAGTGGAAAATAACTCTGCATTTCCAAATTTTTAAAGTCGTGAAACATAAAGAAACAGTTAAAAGAATCTCCATCACTTACTCAAGAAATAGCAACTGATCACAAGAAAAGAGAAGCCAGCTGAAAAGGCCTTTTTGTTTCCACTGAAGCTTGCGAGCGTATTTCCCAGAATTGTCTTACATGCATTTGCAAGTTTACCAGGAGGTCAACTAAACTAATTACCTCATAATTTCATATAAGCTTGTGAATTTTTTTCAGATTTATCGTCCTACACTGGTGCAACAAGAAAAGATGGAAAAAACCCTGCTTACACAGGCATAAAACCAGTTCTTCCTCCTAGGCCATACATTGCTGTGTTTGTAAAGTTTTGTAAACCAAACACATAAAATTTGAAGGTGCAACTATACAAACTCCACCTTAAAGTACAATCTATTTAGACCTCAGTCTCAAGGGATGAAAAGCTATGTTAGAACCTCGTATTACTATGGTTCATTAAAATAATTTAAATTGAAAAAATACTTGAGAAGATTAATTTTGCTGCCAGAGATATACAGAAACCTAAGCACTGAACTGATACAAATCAGATCCCAAACACCTGGAATTGAAGCAGTCTGAAATGCTGACAGTGACGTACCCCTTTCTGGCAGGTGCAAATGAAGCGTATTTGTCCTTTATGGTTGCTCAACTATTGTCAGAAAACGGACAGATGATGACTTGATGTCTGTTGGAATATAGTCTACCCACTCTGTGAACTGTCAGAAATACCTGCAAGTACCTCAGTAGTTAATGGTCTTTATAATTCTTATTTTTAATCCTTCAGAAAAAGAATTGCTAAAACACAACTGAGCAACATTATGACTCAAAACACAAGTTATTGCTGATTTCTGTGACTCACGCAGCATTAGAAGAATTTCTCTATTCTTCAAGTGATGACAGGTTTACAGATCATATTGTATTTGTGGATTTTTGTGGATTAATAGTCTCTGCCAGGGCATCTAGTGTAAAAACAAAGTTCTTATTTCAGCAATGTGGGGTACGTTTTAACTTTTGTTCTGTGAATTAAATACTTGAAATGGGTTTTTTTCAGTACAGCTTTGTACATTCTCAAACGATTGACATAGTTCCATTAGTATCATATTCTAATTCTTATCTTTTGTTGAGGAGTTGAGGGCTTTACAACGGAAGCAGAAGCAACGACAGACAAGCTCAGTGAGATTTATCATACAGAAGGACTGAAATGACTGTAGCTCATACAAGATTAAAACTTTCCCTCCCCGTTTCTCTTTCTCCAAGTCTCAAAATGGTACCAACAATTCCCCACAATCTGCTGGTGGTTTCCACTTCTAGGGCTGGAATCACAACTCTCCATTCAGGTACCACTGACGAAGGCACAAAACATACAAAACTTCCAAGAGCACTGTTGCAAGAACTTAAAATGGCTTTAAAAAGTCTCCACGCAGTTTTGATTAGTCTAGCTTTTGATCAGACTGTTGTTTCCATGTTCCTTAGAGTAAAAAAATTAAAAAATAAATCACATAGGAAATGAGATGGACACAGCAAGCTCTTTTAGAGCTCTGTAAAAATGAAGTCAAGTTAATTATGCTATTACACCTGACTTCTAGGGTCCCAAAGTAGAAAGAGTACAGATTACAAATAGGTTTTGGTCTACTTAAAGGAATTTAACATGAGCACACTGAGAAGCTGGGAGAATCTTCAATATTTCAGCATATGGAAAGCGAAGTTTTAATTTCCGCGCATATAACCCAGGGATGCTAAAAGGAATATTAATTCAAATGTATTCGGTATTCCTTATCTTTTGGGAAAGGTGTGCACACAGCTCTTCCCTGAGATACAACAAATTTAAACTTACTGTGATTGTCCTACTGTAGAAACGTGTAAGCCTTTATGCTTTATGCTCACTCTCATTAAAGAAAGAGAGGCCATGAGAGCGGAGGGAGTAGAGACTGTAGATTTAGGTCTCGCATTCCCCTAAATCCAGCTCTAGATTCAAATTAATTCATTTAGCTACAAGAAGATGCTACTTATCACTTGAGGACAATTGTTTCAAGTGCCATCAATAGTAGCTGAGGGTTCCTACTGAAGGGGAAAAAAAAAAAATCATTTTATATCTAATATTTATCAGTCTCTCTCTCCCTTTCTTTTTTTTAAAAATATATACTCTACAACAGGGAAAGGTTGGTTGGTTTGTTTGGTGTGGTGTTTTTGGGGTTTTTTTGTTGGGGTTTTTTGTTTGTTTGTTTGTTTGAAAGAATTCAGTTCAGTATTTTAGTCTAGGCAGAATCTTAGCCAAGGGCAGAACTAGCAAAACCAGCTAGGGATGCTGCTATAGTTATTTGGGAATCTTGCATCTGAAAAAGAAATGTAATCTATACATTTGCATAATGAATAATAAATGCATTCCTTACTAATTAATCAACAGAGATAAACCTCTACAAATCCTTCCTATTTCTTATCTTCATTCAACAACATAGTCCGATTTGAAACTACTAGGCAGTCCTCCTCTTTTTACCTCCCGTGCCCTGTGAGACCCACGAACTCTCCTCCTTCCAAACGGATAATGAAATGTGCTGATAAAGCTGACAGTGCATAAAGGGGAATGTAATCCGCTCAGCCAGGCAGCAGAGTAGCAGGAAGGACATTTAACACATTCTGTAAAATTACTGTAATCAGGTGATACAAACATGCCAACATTCATTTTCAGTATTTAGATTCAGAACATGAAACAACAAGTTTCATATCCCTTCACAGGGAATACACACAAATTTTAGAGGCACTTTTATGAAGGCCAAGTATCTCTTGATGTATTGATATCATCTGTTCTAGGCCACCTGTACTTTAACAGAAAGCACACGGTCAGTCTCCCTGTTTCCTTCACTCTTCCCAGCTGCGCTACTCTGCAATCCCAGGTGTTCCATAGAAGTTACTTTGCATTTGTCCTTGCCTTTAGTTAGAAAATCACCCCCGGCATGGGAACAACCATGGTTCTGCAGGCAGCTGTGAACAGGTACCGTCCCCAGGTAGCAGTGAACCTTTGGGTGATTTCCAGTGTACGAAGTCCAGCTGCATTCCACTGTCAAGGTATCGCAGGAGCTGACAAGCCATAGAGCCATTAAGACAGACAGGATTCTAGTGGTACCCGTAGGGGATGATGGAAACAGAATATTCAATAAATGTACACTCATTCAAAAATATAAGCCTCTGGAGTTCACCTAAAATCTTCTAAAAGCATGTAACTGGTGGATTTTCTGAATAGCTGGGTAGGGCAGCTATTTAGTTGTATATAACACAGCTGTATTAATTCAGGAGTTCTGAACTCCGCAGAACACAGAGCTAGCTCATAGGCAGCTTTGAGCATTAATAACCGAAACGTGTGACCAGATCTTCGTGGTCTCAGGAGGGCATGTGGAATAAAAGGAGGTATCTGACTTTTCGTAGAGTTCAAACCTAGCCGTATCCTATTTTTAGCAGGATGTTGTTACAGCGTACGCTTCGAAGCCTGCAAAGGGTATTGGAGAAATCACCTCCTCTGTAGCCTGGTCCTCTCCTCGGGCAGTTGTGAAGTGCTCACTACAGAAACTCAACAAATATCTACCTAAACCCGGCAGTTATGCTCATCAGCTGTGCAGGAAAGGTACGGATGATACTTAGACTTGTGCTTTAAAAAAGGGAGGAAAGTGAAAACTCATTATGAAGGAAATACACACAAACATAAAAGTAGTATGTGTATTTAAACTAATTATTCTATATTCTAATAAAGCACTAATTTCATCATACTTTGCAGAACCTGGAATAGTTTCTTCACTAGCCCAAGAGAAAGCAAATCTCCCAAGCACGACAGGGCAGTTTGGACAAGCTGATTAAGCTGAGAACTGCTCTCCAAAGGGACCTGCCTTCTCCACGGGTAGCCCTGGAAGAGTACTTAACGGCACCTAATGTAGCCTGGGCCAAACATCACCCAGCTCTTCACCTCATGCTGTAATCCAACCAACATCCGTGTTCACGTGAACAAGAATTAATTGATGCTAATTAATTCCTGTGCACCAACCATGTAAAAGTTGAACTTTCCACCACAATTTGGACATTCTGACTCATGCAGCACTGACTATTCTTTTCAAGGTAACGCATTAAAACTTTACAAGTATTAAGATAGTCTATGGTTTGTCAGAGCCTAAATGATTACCAAGGTATACGTAACACACAGAAAAATGGACCGTCCAGTAGCTGACATGGAAAGCATAAACCTGAAATATTTCATAGTCACATGAGATATAGCCACAGAGCGTCCATTAAAAAGGAAGATATTTTGGTAACTGAATTCCATTTAACCTACTTAATGGACGACAGAAGACAGTTAAACCTTGCAATTTCAATCAGGAGGTGAAATTGTAGCTGAGGAAGATTATGATGAATAAAGTACCATTAAAACATAAGAACTCTGGAGCATGCCTGAGTATACACCAACACAAGACCTCCTTTATCTTTTTTATAGCTGGAACGTTCTCGTTATAAAAAGGTTTCTGGAACGCTTGCTCACTCAGTATTTAAAATGCAGTTCTTCCAACGATGATTCTGACATTTGGAAAGCGTCCCTGAAACGAGGGTGTGAGCAGTGACGTGCAGTGACGCCATGTCTGGTTGGACTAGAATTACTCAGCAGATATCAGCATGGCTTCTCTGACAGGTACCGTCAAGCCTGGCCTTTAAGAAGTCTTGACTGAGCCGCTCCCGGCTGCGTGCGCGAGGTTCTACATATATGGCAAACTGCTCAGATGGGATAGCTGAAGATTAACTTTTGGGTAGAGATTAAACAGCATGATTGGAGCACCAAGTAATTAGTATTTTTAGCACAGTAGTGAGGAGTGATTTTTTTGTGCAATGATAAGAATCTTCCGAAATGCAACTGCTCAAGTAAAAATACAAACATTTAAACTCAACTAGCAACAAATATTTCTGTCCACTGCTGTGGTGCCCATGGTAACACTGTGGGTGGGAGAACAGATCACCAACAGCCCAGATGTTATTAATAAACTATTCACTTGGGCAAAGTACGTGCTTCATGCTCAGAGTATCTGGGAGGCTGCAGCAGTCCGTCCTTTTCAATTACATCCCTTTGTTTAGGGGGTCTTGGGAGAGCGGCTGTATGAGTCTGATCATTAACATGAAGCGTTCTTTAGTTTTGGCTTCTGGGTTCATTTAGGACGTTTCAATTCCAACAGCTGGAAGCTGTTATAAATCAAAAGTCCCAAAGTTTGCATAAGATATGTTCTTATGAAAATCTGGTTTATAATCTGAACAAGCCATCACATAGGAAACCAATAAACAATGTAACAACACAGATAATAGTTATTTCACTGTTCTCCAACTCAAACATTTACTTAGCTACCAACACAATAATATGCTAACAGTAGTCCCATGAGAAAAGAAATGCACTGTTTAAAAAAGTGTGATACAACTCTGTGATGTGCTGCCAGTGACCCAGTGGTTTAACAAGGGACTTTCACAGAAACATTTCAGCATAAGCTCTGATAAACACTGAATCTCAGAAACACGCTCACATCGGTAAGACAGCTGGGGAGAAATCTATTCACTTTTCTTCCCATCTTCATAAAAAAACCCTTTCACTTAAATATTTTTCCCCTCCAATTTAATTTAGCTTCCTCTTTGCTTAAGTATTAGTATTTTCTTCCCAGATTTTGTATCATACCTCATTCCTCAAAATTTCTTATTTAAATTATGAATTTGAAGTTTCACAAAAGGGTTTATTTTAAAAATAGCTGGTATTTGGCTTAACTAGCCAACCCAGATGCAAAATAATTGTTCTTCAAAACAGTTTTTAGGCTCAGGAATAAGGTTTATCTATCAAGTATTATCTAATCGCAACAGCAGGACAAGGATGTACATTCCATTCCATTCAATTCAATTATTCTAAACCTTCCCTCAAGTCTAGTGATAAAAATTTAAATGGAGGCTGCCAGAAGTGGTCCCATGCATCATTCTCAATAACAGCACGACTGTGGAAAGCGTGGAGGGGAATGAAAATTAACATTTCTTTATCCTTCTAAAACTTCTCCCTTTCCTAAGGCATCAAGGATTAACTTTTTAATTTGTCTGACAATTTGGAATTTCAATTGCATTTGCCAAAAATATATCCTGTTTAACAAGTGGTTACTTGCCATTTCAAAACGCAGTCTGGTCGAGCAATATCAGAAAAACCCAGATATCTACATAATTCATTTACTCTCTCAAACATGGCATACTATAACATATAAATAGCTTCACAAATGTTTACTGGACTTAAAACATGCTTAGTCTGTATTTCTTCCTGGTTTATGCTGCAACTGTACCAGGTCCGCTTACTTCTCTTTGAATCTCCTTCATTCTTTCAAACAAGCAAGGGGCTAGAAAACATGTAAAAATGCCGTGGATGCAATCAAGTTTGCCATTCCAAAGCCAGAAAGCTTCGGTTTTCATTTCCCCCAGGGTGAGGCACACACAGCAGTCACGGTAATTTTAAAAGACAGCGTTAACTCAGCTGTTCTGTCTGTGACTCAAGGGGTTGAACACCAAGGCAATTTTGTATTGGTGAAGCTCTTACCTCTTCTTCTTGGTGATAATGAGGACATCATTAAAGAGGAAGAAGTACACCTGCTGTTTAGAAGTTCTTTTAGAAAAAAGTCCAGTGTCTTCTACGTATGTTGTTAATTCGCCCCTTTTCACTAACCATCGTGAAGAAGAAACCAATGGAAACGGCTACAAAGCAAGAAAGTAACATTTTAATCCTTCAAAAGTAGAGACTTTTAAAAAAACAGATAACAGTATTATATATTTGGGGAAAAAAATGCTTGAATAAACTCAAAGCTCAGAGATTGTAAGTACAAGCACAAAACAGAGGTTATCAAGGTTTAAGGTATCTTCATCATTCATACAATACACAAGTAATAGCCTGCAAATACCTGAAAATCACTCATGCGCATGACCTAATTGCTCATCTAAGATAAAAATGAACAGATTTGATCGGTATACTTGGGATGGAACAGACTATGCGAGATCTCCTAAGGAGATTAAAAATAAAAAGACTGTCTTCCAGGAATATGTAAGTTTTTGTAGAGTAAGCACGTATGAACATTGCATTTTCCTCTAGGTACCTCACAGCTTTCCTGCCTAAACACTTGGAAACAAGAGCTTCAGCTTCTCGTCTCGGATGTGAGGGCTACTGCATGCGGCGTTTCATCACATCCCTAAGGCCAGTTAAAATGACGTCATGCCTTCTTTCTGATGGTGCGCTCTGTACCACGCACAGAATTAGAAAATGTAAAATCCTTTAACAGAGGAATACACGTGCGATCCACTTGGAACTATTCTGTGAGTATATGAAAACAAGACGTATACAGATGATGGAGACAGCATACAAGATTAGTACTGGACGTTCAGAGTTCATTACGTGAGGAACGCTAGAAGGCTTACCAATCAAATGTGGTAACATCCATTTTCTACTCTATAAGTAAATGAAGTTCCAACACAGCTCTGTGAAAGAATGTGTAAAGCAGTATGTGATATGTAGGGTTTGAATTAGTTGTCCATTTTAATGCTAAAACAATATAGTTTGCTCATGACATCATAAATTCACCAGTGGTTTGAAAGACACGTGTGGAAGTTTTTAGAGGACATCTCTTTAGGTCTCCACTTATGACAGGCCATATTAATAAATAACTGTCCTTCCTCAGGATGAACTTCAGCTTCCCCCCCTCCGTCTCACATTTTGTCAGAAAAGGTGACTGTTGTATTTGACCACAGTTCTTTGTAACTTGCCGCTGCAGCTGAAGGGGACGGGCGAGTCAGTCTGCTCCAGGCACGCTGCTGTAGCGAGGAGCAGAGCACCCTCCGACCAGACGTGACAACTCACTGAGCGCATCTCACCGGTTCCAGGAAAAGTCCGTCAGGTTTGCATGAACCTTCACCCCTCCGTTTATGAAGTATAGGTAGAATCATTCTTCCAAGGTAGTTACCATACCAAACCACTTACATTTCTTCCCTCGATAGCAGGAAGGGAAGTCTTCCAAGTACTTGCTGTACAAGTACAGTTACCTGTCCACTGTCATAGCTTTACCTAAGATGGATAACGAAGGATACTATTATAGCTCCTCCTACTCTTTATCTAGTTGATGTAGTTGAACTCTCATCTGTGGAGCAGGATCTCCATTTCTCTCTAGGGTGAGGACCAACACCTGCAAGCCAGAGAGGATCATAGCTGCCTAATGTGAAGGTCAGGCTTTATTAATCCAAATTATTCCCAGCTGCAGGAGAAGCAGACACCATAGAAGGACCTTTTGTTTCTCTGGGCCACGACTATGAAGGGAGATGTAAGACTGCACGTCCGGGTCATACAGAGAACAGATCATCTCTGAAGCTGTACCGTGACACACGATGCCAGAAAGACAAAGGTCCACTGCAGTGCTGGCAGCTGTCCCACTGGCCAAAATCCCTCAGTCAGTGATCTCACCGGATTGCTAGCCCTGAACCCAGCAGAGCTGCTACGGGGGAACGTTCAACGGCACACGGTGGACAGGTTCGTTCTGCTAGACTGTGCCGACACTAGGCAACAGTCGAAGCAAAGATACTGCCCCTTCACGCCTAACCACTGGAATGACCTGTTTGGGTCCCAACTTCAGTGCTGAAGATGCTGGTACTTCTGACTCTGTGCACCTCTGGTATTGCCCACGTGCTGGATAGAGCATCTGAAGACGCCTGGTACCTTCCCCTGGCTGGTACCAACACGGATCAGGCTCAGTGGGTACCTTCTGCAAGCAAAGCCTGAGCTGTGCAACCTGTACAGGTTCTCCTGCAGCAGGTACCTGATACCACTGGAAAAGAAGAGGCATCCACTTTGCCCACTGTCCTGGTTTCGGCTGGGACAGAGTTAATTTTCTTCCTAGTAGCTGGTACAGTGCTGTGTTTTGGATTTAGTATGAGAATAGTGTTGATAACACACCGATGTTTTAGTTGTTGCTAAGTGGTGTTTACGCTAGTCAAGGACTTTTCACCTTCCCGTGCTCGGCCGGGTGCACAAGGAGCTGGGAGGGAGCACAGCCGGGACAGCTGACCCAGCTGGCCAGTGGGGTATTCCATACCATAGGGAATGGTCATGCTCAGCGTATAAACTGGGGGAGGGGGCTGGGGAGCAGCGATTGCTGCTCGGGGACTGGCTGGGCATCAGTCGGCGGGTGGTGAGAAAGTGCATCGCGCATCACTTGCTTTGTTATTATTACTACTACTATTATTATTACTACTACTATTATTATTACTACTACTATTTTACTTTATTTTATTTCAATTATTAAACTGTCTTTATCTCAACCCATGAGTTTTCTCACTTTTACCCTCACAATTCTCTCCCCAATCCCACCAGAGGTGGGGGAGTGAGCAAGCGGCTGGGTGGTGTTTAGTTGCTGGCCAGGGTTAAACCATGACATCAACACTTACTAGTATTTGTACCCAAGTCCTGCCGCAGTGAATGGGTGCTTACTGCTAAATTTTACGGAGCATATATATTTTTCTTCATCCCAAGCAAAATAATCCAATTTTTGTTTCTACCTCAAATGTAACTGGCTTTCTGCTTATCCAGCTTCCACAGAACTCTCTTCCCCATGCTCTCCGTTAGAAGTGTACTAATGGCAAATGAAGGTTGCTCAAAATTGCAAAACGTAGCAGCCATCTAGAACTCTTGCAAATTGTTACAAATTGAAGAAGACTTAAACTTTTAACCTTGCCTCACACCGATTTATGTCCCAATATATCCACCCTCACCTGGAACTTGAACACAGACATCCACTGAACAAAACCTTTGCTATACTGCAGACCTACATTAGGGACCTTTCAACACCTGTATTCCTGTCACAGTGACTACTGATAAACACCGTATTTCAGTTGTCTGCTACGATTCCTAGTATTTTTGCATTCACGCTACCAAGACAGTGTTAGTGTACTGAATCTCGACGAAATTCCCTTCGGACATTTCTTCCCAATTAATCTAAGGTCACATGTTCTGTTTTGATTTATGTGACTTTTTTGCAGGTTTCTAGTTTTGTATTACCCATTAGTTTATTAAATGCATTTTCTACTGTATTCTCCAATTTGGAAATGCAGAATTTTGTTTCAAATCCGTATTTCATAAACGGATTTTTATCCAAGTCTCTGTTAGTGAATCAGAGTAAATCAATCCACACAGTTGGACTCGATGACCTTAGAGGTCTTTTTCCAACCTTAATGATTCTATGATTCTATAATCTGGTTACAAATCACTGTAACTTCAAGTTCATTGACTGATATTGTCACTCGTCTCAGAGCAGTGGCTAACTTTGACTTCTATCAACCCAACTTCATTACTTTCTCCTGGGACTGTATCATATCATTTTTCTTATGGGTGGTCATTTTATTAAAGACACATCGTTAAACCTCACAGGTTATGAAAGCCCAGTTTAGCTCAGTCCTCAGATATGACACTCCCAGAGGAACTCCCGAGCTCCATCTCTGAAATCAAAGACAGTTTTGTGTCGACGTTTGGCTTTAAAAAATCTGGCTTACTTTCAATCAAAACTCTGCTGGTTCAGTACCTTCAAGTAACATGAAAATCCATTTTTTAAACAAATGGCTTTTATGTTTCCTGTAATGCTGTAGTGGTTCCATGTGACAATACAGGAATGTGGAACATCGGAACATACCCTAACAGCGACAGCATCGCACTTTTTGTGACTGCAAAATTGAAAGACTTTGGACTAGATGGTCCTGCCACACAGAAGTCACAAACAAGTTTGTTTCACAAACAAGTGTGCTTGCAGAAAAAACCTTTCTGGTGCTAAAGATGAAAAATTTAAGAATAAAAACTTCCAAATCTTAATTCAAAATTAAATGCTACAGATTAGCCATGTACAAGTGACACAATATTTGAGTAGCTTCTCTTATGCTCCCATGAAATGCTCTACAGTTACATCTTACAAAATAATAATGTTAAACAAAAATCCCAAGACACGCTACTGAGTTTGAGCAAGAACAGAAATAGTTTACCTAATTTATAATGGTTATAACACAGAATTATAGCACCATGATGATTGTTTTATAGACAAAAAGTACTTCAAAAATTTCTATATGATGATGAACTAAAAATTCCTCTGAGTTCATTACATTTTCCTAATTGACTATATTCCAGTGGCAGCTTTTTACTTTCATACTGATTTTTCCTTAATTGCCAAAAGGGTACATCATGTGTACCATCTCCTTTCTATATAAAACAAGCTGTCAGAACCTAAAATGTATTGAAACTTGGCCAAAGCAGTCTTTTATACGCCAGCTGGCAAGCCCTCAAACCACAGATAAGGTCTAAACCATTAAGTGGTTATATTTAAGATGCACAAAGGAAAAAAACACTTGCATAAAAACTACAGAAAAACAAAATACAGAGAGTTGCTATTGCTCCCATTAAACTAGTGAGAGCTGCTAGTTACAGCGTGTACAGGGAAGAATTACACAGGGCCTTGCACCTGCAAGTCGGGATCACTCGTGTGCGTCCTCTTCCCATGGGGAAAGTAAGAGACTATAAACAATTTAAGCACTTAAACCACTGTTAGGTACTTCTGTAGATTTGAAAACTATGAATAGAACTGCAAAGCGGATCGCCCAAGGACTTCAGACTACCCAAAATGCTGTTTTAGACTATCCAAAGCCTTGACACTATTATCCATTGCTATGTAGTGATGTCACTTGTCAAGAGGTAGTTTATTTATTGTTGTTGTTATAAGTAAATATTTTTATTGTTATCTGTTTTTAGTCAAAGTTCAAAAATAAAAATATTTCAGACAAGTTGAGAAACATCTTTTTGGAGACAGCATTTCCTCAAAGACTGACCAAGATCCTTTAAAGAACTGTGTTTTTAGAAACATGAACTTCTACTTACTACATTTACAATAATAAAAAAATGATCTCACAAAAGAATACTTATTACGTCACGCTATGAGACATTATTTATAGAAGTGGTATTGTAACAAACATTAAATAGAAAAAATGTAAATATACTTCAAGAAATACCTTGAAAGTACAATAAAACCCCTACTAACTATGACTGTGTCGTCTGTTTTTTCCTACCGCAAAGACTGATTGTAGAGGGTTTTTTTTTAAGTAACAGCCTAAATTATATTTTCAGTACTAGAAAGAAAAAAAAATTGGAATGTCTCAGCATCCCAAGACTCTCTAAAATTGTTTGAGGGTTAACAGCACCTGTACTAGCAAAACAAAAACGTGGGATTAATAAAGTGAACTATTAATAAAGGTGCAGTTCAAGTCGTTTCACCCACGCTGCTGCTGCACAGCTGGCTACTGCAGGCAGGTATCACACGGTTTTGGTTACGCATCCGACGCTGCCAAACGCGCTGTCGTAGGCGAAGTCGGGCAACTCCTGCCTGCAGGTGTGACCCAGGCGCCGGCGCAGCCAGCGGCCGGGCGGATGCATTTCACGCCACCGCCTCCCCGAGTTCTGCAGCGTGCAGCACTCGCCAGCGTCATCCCGCTCCCATCACCTCCCACAGCAAGGAGGACTCCTCAAACTGACGGACCATGAGAATCTTGTAGCAATAGACTGTAATTCCAAGAAACACGTCCCAGGGTGACCAGAAACAGGCCTGGTTTTTTTATTTCATGCTGCTGTAAATCAGGATAAGTCGAATACTATTACGGTCCTTCCCTGGCCTAAAAGTATTTTACTCTGACATACTTTTCCTGTCCTGTACCTGAGAATGTCTCGTCATCAAGCAGCAGTAGTCGGCCTCTGTCCTGATGGCAAAATCTTCACAGCAACTTACTTTACAGCAAAGAATACTTAATTCAATATATACTAAAAAACCATTTTGCTATAACATAACCCTTCTACTTAAAATGAAAATACTTGACAAAAGTTTTAATTTTTATCCTGCCATAATAGATCATTTCTTTGCAAGAATTAGTGTATGATGTGAAGATGCTATTGAAGTTCCACTGTTTACTGTATCACACAATTACAAATACTAATTCACTCTTCAAGGAAACACACGGTGTTGCCTAGAAACCTAAGCAAAACTTCAAACCTATCTACAGCTCACAGAAAAGAGTCAATTCACACGTGATCAAATTTATCGGATCTTGTTTACACACTGCCAGACAATGTGCTGAAGTGAGAAACAGAACTGCTTCGCGATGCAATACCTCCCCCAAGAACATTTCTTTAATCCATCCAACAAGTTCCCATTCTATAAAAGACTTCAACAGATTCATCAATTAGTGTACCAGGTATCCCATACAGTGACATGGCCTCCATCTGCAGTGGAGAACTGCAGCAATTCTTGTACAAATCAGAAATGATGCTGTGCATTCTTCTGCTTTTGTTTTATGTGAGGAGGAAAGAGAGAGAAAAAAGCAATTCAAAATCTGACAAGCCTTGAGGAAATGAATGACGAGAAGGATGGACACAGAGACAGAGCAACGTGGGCCTCTGTGTGAACTGTGGCAAGACCGTCACGCACATTGTTATGAATTACGTAAAACAACATAAAATTGTACCACGACTGATATTATTAGGTACTGTCGCTCCAACAGGGACAGGGTTTCATCTGCAAAGGCAAACCCAGAGTCTGGACATACCTCATTCTTCAGTAACTAATGCTAATTTATTCTTTTTTAAAAAACATATCCTGAAAATCCTCAAGCTGAAGCTTAATCTGCTTGGTCAGATGAACAGTCCTCAGTTACTCTGAGCTTCCAGGGCTTCAGCTACCCCAGAATATGAACTTGTCTTCCTTGACCGAAGAGTCATGTCAATATTACCGCCTACGCTAATTTACTTTGTTTATGCTGGCAATGAACCTATCAAAACTTCACATGTACGCAAAGCTATTCATATGCTAAATGATTTATGGTCAGAAATATCAACATCATACCTTGATTTTAAATTCCAGTTGGGAGTTAATTGTGTACATCATTTCTGTCCTTTCCATTTTCCGAGCACCTTCGTTGCATAAACGCACCAGCTAGAAACAAGACATTTATTTAACAGGTTTAATGTACTCAAGACTTGTAATAAACTCTTGTTACTTTATAAAACGCACTTCCGAGGAAGCTTAAAATTTACAAAGGAACTGATGTTTTCACGCTGGGTCACAGACTTAATGTTTTCAAAACCAGACTGAACGCAGCCCTGAGCGACCTGGTCTGAGTTGGCAGCCAATTCCGCTTTGAGGCGGGACTGGTTGAGCTCCTGAGACCCCTCTCAACCTGATTATCCTATCATACTACCATGATATTTATTCTTCAGGGGAGTCCAGATGGTACAAAGGTTCGGCCAGAAGTGCTGACTGAGGATGCTACAATTTTATCGAAGCCTGCACATGGGGTGGGGGGCACATAAAAACGGGGGCAAAGACAGAAAGGTGTGAAAATGCGCTCCCCTTAACCCCGCACACCATGCACGGGTTTCCCAACTGGCAACGGGCCTTTTCTCCTTTTATAATCGAACACTTTACGCACCAAACACTGTTCCTACAGAAAAACCCAACTGTGTTGGCAGCAGTACAGTGTTGCCAAATTTCGGATATTTTCATAAGTAATAACAGACAGTAATTTAGGCATAAAAACAATCTCTAATGGCCTTTCTTAAACAAAACAATTTGGAGGTTTTATCCTTCAGTACTCTTCCCGTTTGCACTATTTATGCATGGAAAACATCAATTTTTCCCCTAAAGCAATCAAGAATGCTCAACGCCCAAGGTAACGTCTAGCCCCAATGTGCAGAGAAAGACTTTTTTTTTTAAAATAAAGAATGCCCAGTACTTCACATTTCACAAGAGTCTATGATGCGCTACAGTTTCTGAAATTCTGAGATCTTGGAGACAAAAAATAGCCAGTCCTTAGATCCTTAAGATTTTTTTTTCATACAAAAATGTTCTGTTTTAAAGAGTTGTCTATTTCCAGAATATAAATACAAATATATTAAACAAATGGATTGGAAGTTCCCACCAATTTAAAAAAATTGGTAATATGATTGCTCAGGTTCAAATGGAAGGATCCAGAATTTATTACACAAGTAAGTGCTGTTCAAATTTACAATCTGTGCATGGAAATGGACTTGTGCTCTTCTTCCATCGTTGATTCTTGGGGAAAAAAAGCATGACTACAGGAGAAGAGAAGCACTTTGAGCAACTGACAGAAGGTGGTCTGGTTAACTCACAATAACAGCAGAAAGAATGCTCAAGTTTGCTGAGAAGATTCAGACTTTTTCTCTGCTGTCAGGACAGTGTTTGGGGTTTTTTACATGTCTGGTCCACCACAGGGCTTTCTGTTGGAACGACTGGCAGCAAACAGAATACATTTGTCCAACTACACAATGAAACAGGTGACCAAAATACATACTGAACATGAAATTAATTCTCAAGTAACTAACAAAAACCAAAAGCAGTGACTTCTCTCAGGGGATTTTTGAAGTGACAAAAGCATGCAGTGCAATTTAGGCACATGTTGCAATTTAGGAAGGACAATAGTCAAAGCAGAAAAAATTCTGCATCCGTATTAAACTTCTAAGAACACACCTTGCTCACTTCTTTCAGAGCTTGCTTGCAGTTCTCATATTTTGGTGAATCCTTAGGAGTTTTCTGACAAATAGTCTGCAATGAAATGTCAGTTACTTCAGAGGACTAAGAAGCACAGACTGTAACAAATACAGAATTTTACATACATATTAATCAAAGAGGTGAAGTCAGCTGTGGACTGGGATAAACGAGAGAACACTAAATCACTCCAGAGCGCTTCGTGACACTAAGGAATGCCTCCCTTGAAAGCTTTTGGGAGCAAAGTGATGTTTTGCACCTCTTGGCCAACCTCCATCCATGGCAACACGCTGGAGGAGGCAGGCCGTATCCTTCCAGGAAAGGGAAAGTTTCTGCCGTCTTGTCTCCAACTTTTTACAAACCACAATGAAATCCGTTGCAGCCGTACGTAATCAGGTTCTTCCTGTTTCAAGTACCACGTTAAGCTTTTCCTGGAAGCTGAAATACCCATTTATGTACAACTGTACTTGCAACAAGAAAACTGTACCAGATTACCCTGACCTCTTTGTGGAAGGTAAGTATTTCTGAAGGATTAATAGAAAAGGCTCTTAAGGCTACACTGTTATGCATACCATGGAGAAATATACATAACAGTATTATTTTATTAAAACAAGAAAGCACGTGGAAGGGAAGACAGCTGCAGCATCCAAACAGAGGAAGCGCTGGAAAGTAGTGAGAAGTAAAACCGATCTATGAGTTACAGGAGAGTTATATCTATTGACAAAGTTTATTCTCATGAGTTTGTCTTTACCGCTAAGTCCTATCAGCAACAGGCATTCTGAATCAACGACAGACCAGTTAAATCACTTTTTTGATTGAGAAACAAAAACATCAGAAGATATTTTACATTAAATTAATCTTAGTTTAATTATATTCCCTCCTCTCTGACTGTCGTTGGAGCCGTATTTCTGGTACTGTAACCTTAAAAATTGAATTCACTCTGAATTCTCAATATGAGGTTTACACAACCATCTCCAAGAAAAACAAACAAACAAAATTGAAACAGTGGAAAACAAAATGCTTGGTTTTCTTGTTTAGATTCTTTTAGCTGAAGAGGGGAAGGAGGTGGAAAAAAGAAAAAAACCAAGAAGGGGAAGGCACACCTAGTGACACACAAAGTAATACTGGATTATTATTCCATTTTTTTAGCCTAGAAATGTACTGCAGAGAAGAGAGTATTCAGTGTCCAGGAACGAACTAAGAAACGATCTAGATGATCAATCAAATTAATCAGTGCACAATTTGCAAATACATAGGAAAACAAAATTATTAGTCCCGTTTCTGGATCCTACCAAAGCTAGAATCCAAGCCTGGATTTTAATCTGCACTATTGCTGGTGGTCCAGCTCATAAATTTAGTTCTACCATCTTAACTGAAATACCAGGAAACTTGGTGTGAACTTTGCTTCACAAATACTCAGTTGCACTTCATCACACTTCCTAAGTCGCCAGTAACTTGCGCAGGAAGGAAACATCTCGCAGCGTAACACGCTGGTGGGAAACCGAGTGCATCGACACCGCTCCCCTCAGGAACAGCTCCCGTGCCCGAGAACGGAGATCGTTCTTCAGGGCTACGCTGCGACCCTCTTAACTGAGGGTCTCAACAACTCTGTTCTTGAAATAAGTATTTACTGCAAAAGGACCCTCATCTAGACAGGAAGCCTTGTTTTTTAAACTTTTAATTTTTTAATTAAAAATTAATTTTAATCCTAACACTATTTACAATTTCTGTACTAGGTTCCTCCTTGGTTTCAGAATCATTTTGACCCTTAACAATGTTTCTATTAGAATGTCTAAATAATTAGTTTTTGAAGGAGGGGTCAGGAGCAGGGGTTACTGGTCACAGTAAGCGAACGAATGCTACAGTACTTCATTATAATAGACCAGCGCCTACAGCCCTGCAGCTGGTGTAAGTAAGAAGACATGAAGAGACTGGAACAAACTAGGAATCGAGTACGAAAGAACGCTAACATTTAAAGGACATGCATCAAGGAAAAACAGGAAAAAACTCTGTTCTCACATCCATCAGTAAGGGAAGACGAGTAACTCTCTGCATGGGAAGAATGAGGAAAGAGATCATCGGTAAGTTCCGGCAATCTTCATGGGACTCTATCCGTGATAACACCTCTTTAAATGCTGGATTTGTGGCTCTGGTGGGAAAAAGGCGGAGAAAATTAAACGTTATGTTTTACCAAAAAAGTTGCTAGATTTTAAATAAATCGTTATTTTATTGATAGGAAAGTGTGGTTTGAAGGAGTCACATCAACTACGCCTTCAGCTTTATTTACTCAGATATGCGAGACCAGTATTGACACTTAGAAGTCTCAAGTTCTCCCATACACGAATGCGAATGCGATCAGAGTGATGTGTAACATACAGTGACAGGACATCTTTGACACTGATTAAACCGTACTTCTCAGTGGAGAGGGAGTGTAACACGCGACCACACACAGGACTGGAGCATGCGGCCAGGCGTGTTTTCACCCGGTGACTTCACAGGAACCTGCACATGACGGAAAGCCAGGCATGTAAGTACATGCTTAGTTGGAAGCCACAGGGTTTGCACCAAATACCACAGCCTACTACTCACTCCTGCTACAAAGGGGTTATTTTGCAATCATATTTTACAATTAGTTCTTACAGTAATTTCTGCAGTGTTCGCTGCTGATAGACTTCATTGGTGCAGTACTTTACGTAGGGATCAAATGTTGAAGAAGTATGCTTTTCAACTATATCACTAATATCATCAATGAAGATGTTGTTCTGATGTCTTGCTTCAAGTTCTTTAAAGAACCTGTGGGGGGGGGGAAAAAAAAAAAAGAAATTACTCATTTTTCCAACCAAAAAAAAAAAGCAGACCCTCTCTTGCAACATTTTACACTTCACCTGACACAGCCCATGACTTCTATAACCTAATGACAACTTGAACGGTTTGTGAAAGGGTGAGATCATCTCTCCTTTGGCAGAGCAGCAAGGGGAACCTTTACAGGCCACGAGTCAAAGGCTGGCGGTGTCACCTGGCAGAACTCAGCGTAAGCAATGCTGGCAAAGCTACTTCCCATTCTCTGGCTGCCAAAACCCACACAGCATTACTGACCTGGTTAGACTAGAATTTCCAGAAACAGGGTTGGAAAAGAAATGAAACAACTTCAAACACAACATTAAACGCATTTCCTCTTGTGATAAAGGCAGTACAATACTAGAAATGTTCAGTGAAATGGAAGTTACGTGTGAACTGCTAAACTAAGACCAAAAAAATACAGAGCAGGCTGAGCTGGACAAGGTGCTTGTGTACCATATACTTCAATCTACCATTAAAACCAAACACAGATTGAAAACAGTGAAAATGGGAACAGAAACCAAAACCCTGAGCTGGCTTTTTCCCCTAAACATGCTTGTTCTAAGAACTCCCCTATTGTTCATCCGCTGTTCCCTATCTGAGTCCCTTTGGCTTCTGAAAGCTTTCCACTCTTCCTCACACTTCTGATTTTACCAGAAAACAAAAGCCTTTATTTCCACAACTCTCATTAGAAATATTTTACTCTTTGGGGTATGAGAGCTCACACAGATCGGCATTAGATCTATTGCAGGGAATTAGAATTACCTACACTGACACTCTGACATCACTGCAGTCCTTAAAAATCTAGAAACTGCTGAGAATCTCTCCCATATTAGTCTTGCCTGCAGTCTTTATAAAAGATGATTCACTAGAACAATCCTGAACTCCCTAGAGTAAACCAGCTAACAAAAAAATCTCTCATATAGCACAGAAAAATTAAGGAAATACTAGGAACACAGGATCTCACATCAAGCTAAAATGTTTTGAAACAAGTTTTATTTTATTTTGGCCCTTTATTACATTTTCTCATTACTAACACCGGCTCTTCAACAATCTGTCACCTTGCAGCATTTCCTTTTTTACAAACAAACCTCAAACATGTAAGAAGAGGAGAACAGGAGGAACAGAAGCTTATCATACAAGTGTTTAACAACATGGGTTAACTAAAATTAAAACATTTTTTCAGGTGTGCTTAGAAGAAGCTGCCTGAATTGAGTGGTTGCCAGATTCTCACTCGGTCAATCACACAGTCAGAAGAATCAAGTGTGGGGCTTTTTGTTTGGGTTTTGGTTTTTTTGGTTTTGGGTTTGGTTTTTTTTTTTTTAAAGTTCTGACACATGAACTGCAGATTGAACTGACTGATGTTTATCAGCGTTGTCATTTAATGAAAAAGAGGACACTGCCGACAAATAAATATAATGCTGTCTACTACAGTGCAGTTTTCTTCTTGCTCTTCCCTTTTAAGTGGTGCAGCAGTATTGTTTAACAGCCTTGCCACTTTTGAAAGGCAGAGTCCTCCAGTATCCTTCTATCCTCCACCCATCTTATTTCAATGCACAGAGTATTTCAAGTCATCACTTGTATTATGCTACATATTTGGTTTTTTAGTATCAAGAACAGTACCGACTGGCAAAGCATACTACGCTGCAATGAGGTCTTATACAATACATGGACACATATTAAAGTTAACAGTTGCCTGAAATTTCATTGGGGTCCAAGAAGGGAAGGAAAAAAAAAGGCATCCAAGTCAGAGAGTCTGCAATTTCTCATGAACCACAACAGCCAGACTTCAGGCGCTGACCACCATGAACTGCAGACAACTGGAATCCGTTTCTACTCGACTCAGACATGTTTATAGCTGGGAGACCTTCTCAGCATGCTGCCAATTTACTTCGCTCAGGAAATCAGGAAACACAACATTTCTTCCTGCTGTATGTTATGGCACGCTGACAAGGTGTTTGACCGTGCTGGGCTAGAACTTCCACTTTTAGATTTTATCTGGTGCTTCATCAATGACATCATCAGTCACAGTCATTGTAAGAAACAGTAAAAATCTTGGATAGTAGAAGATGTAAAAAAGGGAAGAGGGGCAGAGAGAAGCAGCATACTCAAGTCCCATCCCCCACAACACGTACTATAAGAATTATTACCTCTGGAAATCATGTATCAGAGTTTAAATCAAAGATTGCCATTTTTTGCATCCAATCTGCTAACTACTATATACAGTCAGTGAACCAGACATCATAAAAACCTTTTACTTAAATTTTTAGGACAGATTCTGTCATACAGATCAGTACATTCAATTTAATCAACTACAAATTAGTTGTGCTGTGTGTCTGGCTTTTTTGCCTAATACCAGAAGGATTTATTTAAAGCATTTGTTTCTGTCAAATCCAGAACTTTTCTGGTTAAAGTTAGATCCAGTTAAGTGAAAGTCAAACCGCATCCTAAGAGAGCATTTGATTTCCCTCACCTTGCCCTTACGTTGTTTAAAAGAAACGTCCAATTTGTAGTACTCTAAACCCCCCTCTCCTAAAGGCTATGTGCCAAATTAAAATGCAGGTTTAGCTCATTTCCCGTTTGTTTCTTTTCACAGCACAAGATCTAGAAACACGAGATCTCAGCAACACTGGAGTTTGCCCTGTCTTTATGACAAGGATTTCCTCCTTAAAGTTGGTGGCTCCTCCTAAGGGTCTTCCCATGTCTTTAGGCAGCTCATTAACAAGCTGGTAATCACCAACATGAACAATGTCCTAACACTTGCTCAGGCAATTTTCTTAAGCTATTTTTGCCCCTCTCATTGGCCCTGCTTTAATCAATGACTGATATCCACAACTTTCTCAAAAACTCCAGTTAACTCAGCTGTACAAACACAAATGCGCTGTGGCACATGCACCATATTACAAACTATTCCATACAATTCACCTTTATAAGGCCTAAACTATGTCTCGTTTACAACTGCTGAACTCCCATCAACATCAACAGAAGTTCTACTTTAACAGATGCCATGAAAAAATACACAAAATAAATGCCCTAAGATCAATCATGTTGGCCGACATTTCTTCTCAACATTTATTCTCCCTTCACCCCTAGATAAAGATATTAACTGAGCAGTACTTTCATTCTTATGAATACTGCATCTTGCTATCTGCATATTCCAAAATTAGATTGCACTGGATTAAAAAAAATCTAATTAGGCAGGTAAAAAAGATTTTAACTAGGCAGGCCAAATCAGAGTTAGAAAAACAATTATCTTACGGAATCAGTTATCATCTGGGAGCAAAAAGCAAGTAGAATCTAACAACAGCACATAAAAGGAAAGGTCAGAGGTACTTCAAAAAATCTAAACAGATTATTTACATCAAGGGTCACTACAGAAGATGACTGACACCAAAGTCCTTCTGGCAAGTGAGACTGGGAAAGAGCAGACTTGGTGGAGGATCTATCTGAAACTGAAGTAAATGTGGAACAGTAGAAGTCACCAGAACCAGGTGATCAGCACCCAAGAGAGCCAAGAGGGAAAAAAAAAAATCTGATAAAGTTACTATGAGATCATTTTATTCTGTTTGCAGAATGACAGAATCCACGTAACAGCATTACCAGGTTGGTGAGAGGGACGGATGGTGTGGTATCATTACGACTTTGTATAGGGGTTACACAGCAGGCATAGAAACGAGGTTCTCAAACATGTATCTGACTTTTTTCCTTACTGCTTACAGTTCTAGTTTTTTATCTCCTTGCGGGTTCATGCAATTCTCCATTGCTAACCGTTCTGGACGGTGCTACTGTTCCTCTGTCAGACGCCACAGTCACTGAGAATATCAGCCCGTCACCACCAAAGCCATTCCGTGTGCGGAAGTGAACTGCGCAGGCTGGCTTGTAGATCACTTATTTCAAAGTTCATTATTATTATTCTTGCTTAGTCGACTTTTTGAAGTCATAATGACCTATATGTCTGGCATAAAGAAGATTATAATGCAGATTTAGCTTCATAGTGATGTTGCTGCTGACACATTACTATCCAGTAACAGAAAAAAGCCACTGGAGTGAAAGCCAGTACAATTTAGCTTCCTCCTCTTAGAGATAAGGGAACTGGAAAAACAATTACCAATTTCAGATAATTCAGATAAAAGTAATAAAAATTTCTGATCAGCTGCTTCAAATCTGAATCTTCTCATCAGGAACAGAAACTTAGCATCTGCACCACAATTTGGGGGGGGGGGGGAGGGGGAAGAGAAATCTAAAATAGTAAAAATGGGAAAAAATACAGCCTTATTTCCATAGAATTTTTATGCTGAATCGGAATCAGAGCTTTTAGCAAGAGAATGGCTGAAAAGAGGGTGATTAAAGTGAGGGACTGCATCCACAGGTGTTTGAAATCAGTGTGTTACAGGAGTTACCACAATCTAAATAATGGAAAACAATACATACATACGCATATATTTACAATGCCAAACACTGCAAAGCTAACAGCCCATAAAAATACCTTTTATTAGGCAATATCCACTGAGCAACTACAAAGCCAACCAAGAAAAAACAAAAGATCCTGACAGCCTATTCGTTCATTCTGCAACAAACTGGAACGACTTTCAGCAAGCCTACCCACAAGTAACTGTCCTAATGGTAAGCCACTTGCCTTTTCAACTATTTATAGCATTCTGGCAGAAATCCAGAACAATAAAGAGGCCATGGCAACCCTACCAATATATTCTGTTACAGCGAGATTCTTGAGATAGCGAGTGAGTGCTCATAGCATCTAGCTCAATGGCATGCATTTCAGAAAAACAAATCTTGATTCAACCAATTAATACCCACTGACAAATGAACCCACAAAGAACACTCTGTGGCACTAGACATGTAAATCTTTTTGATAAATTATGAAGACATCACAACAGGAGTCCTCGTTTTAAAAACCTTTCCCATGCTGAACAAAGTAATGCTTTTTATACTACTGAGAAGAAGCAGGGTGCTTCTGCCCGTCTCCCCAAGTCTGAAAAGTTACCTATACTCATTTGTCGCAGTACAAAATGACCTCTTGCATGTCACAAACAATGAATTTATAAATCATTGCTGAAGCTTTCTAGCAACAGGGATGAGGCTATTCCCTCAGGGAATAGCAACAGGGATGAGGCTATTCCATATAACACACTTGCGAGAACAGCCAAACTAACAAACACAGCAAGCAAAAACCTTGGAGAACGGAAAAGATCGACTGGACGCGTAACTTGTCTCATGCTCTACAAACCTGGGTTGTCACCTGCAATCCCTAGCTCCAAAATAACCAAGTGTTAGTACTAGCAAATACTGATGTTGTTACTATATACAAGAGAACTAATCAACCTTGATATCTGGGAAGAAGTTTTTGTTAATATAAAAATATGAACCATACAAAAACTAAGTTAAGCATTGCTTAGTCTTGAGGGAAGCGTATCAGCCAGGGGACTCTCCACCACAGTCTAGAAACACATTTAGAGAGTGCCCAGGAAACTCTCCAGAGAAAGTCTGGAATTTGTCATTCATTTCAAATGACAAATTCCCCCGTCAGGCTCCTGCCCCGCTCCCTCTCAGCGCCCAGCGGGTACCACCACGGGCACCACCATGGGCGGCCACACACCTCCCGGCAGCCCTGCGCCAGACACAGACCGCAAACACTCCCAGGTTAATCTTTCTCACAAGGGCACCTGTGCCAAGTTGGCAACCGCCTGACTTCCGTAACCGAAGGAAAGCAAGTTCAAAGTGCAAGTGTACTAATCGCCACGTTACGCTGTTTTACAGCCCTGTTCCGAAGGCAGAGCAGCGATGCCTGGCAGGAGAAAGGCCAAGGGGCAGGACACAGCGCTGCGAGAGACGACACAGCACGGCTTCGAGCGCGGCTGGACTCCTCTTTGTGCCATCGCAGGTTTCGATACTGCTGCACATGAAGCTGCTTTTCCTATCAAATGTACAAATAAACGTTTGCACACACGATCTTCATACTGATACAGCCACATCCATAGTACAAGTTACAGTATGACGTAGGATAGCAAATACCACACTTCTGCAGGCAAGATTTCCTACGTATAAACACTGCAGAGACCAGCCTCACTGTTGTCCAGAGTAACGTGGAGCAATGCAACATAACTCCTCTATCTGCAATAAAAGCTTTCAACTCATGAATCTGAGGTTTAAAATCTTATTTAAACAAAACACATTGACCCAATGATACATGAGAGGAGCCAAGGGAACATACATACATCCTCCCACTACGACAGCCATGCTAAACACAGATATTTCTAGACTTACTAACAACTTGGTGCCTTTTCAAAGCTACACATTCTTTTTATGCAAGAAGGGCAATGGCAGTTCTCTGAAACCAGACTGACCTCTTGAAGACTTATTGCTCAGTCTCAACTAAGAAAGGCTGCTTCTTCATTCTTTATCAGTCTTTGTACAAGGAAAGCAGAGATGCAAGTTTGAATAACTGTTGAACATCCACCCACTTTACTACCAAAGAAACACGCAGGTAAATACAGTTTTTCTCTTTTGTGCTTCCTGCAGCAACAGTAAATCTGAAAATTGGTGGAAGATTCATAAGCTGCTACTAGAACAAACCCTGCAAGACCCAACAACAAAGCATGATTGCTTCAGAGGATCTGCGTGGGCACTAAGTTTCAGAGGATCATGACAGTGATGCTCTGCAGGTAAGGATACGTAAACACCTACTGGATAAATAGTTTTTGGGTTACAGCTGGAAGGCTTTAAAAATTTTAAGTACTTCTGTTCCACTGTCCTTAAACACAAATATTCACATAAATAACTCTCTATGCAGAGGTTAGGCCACAGAAGAGCCAGAGGCTCCAAGAAGTCAGCTACAAATGCTGCTGTGGGATTTTATTTTATTTTTTAAACAGAGAACGTGTTTACATAATATACGGATGGGTTTCAGTGGCAGATGGCAAATATGGCAGATGGCAGCTTCATGCCATAGTTCTGGTGATACCAGCTTCCACGCCTCTTGTCCTTTTCCTACCCTGCTCTTTCAGCTGTGTCATCGCAATTGCTTGTGGACTGACACTTGATGAGATCTGGGAACTGCTCTGACGCGGATGCGAGGGAGGTGAGAGAAAAAACGCTGACCAGGTTTGTTTTGTGGGTTATTTTCAGCTACATCTCGTCTGGCTGGCAACTGGCTGAACTGAGGGAGTAATGGGGAAGGTGGAAAACCTCCAGGCACCACTAGCACGAAAACCGGATCTTTTACATCAGTGTGCAAAAAATAAAGGATACAAATAAACAAACAAGCTCTACTACGCTGGTCCTACAACAGCCCTCTACAACACAGAGGGCTGTCATGACTTTTGGTTAAACTCACAATTTGAAGGCCATTCATCTAGAATATGGTTTCAATCCTTGTTTCAAACAATGTTTCATCTCAAAACGAGTTATTTTTATTTGACACCAAAAGTATCTGTTGCTGGATAACAATATCTTAAGTCACTGGTGAGGGAAGATTTGGGTTTTGGGTAGTGGTTTTTTCTTTTAAGAAAAGAAGCTACACTGTTAACATTAGAAACAGTCATTAGAAGACAATTAGGTAGAGAAGTATCAGTTCTTAGGCTGAGGACCTCAGCTAGAGAAAGAAGAAAAAACTATCTCCAAAAGTACTTGATGATAAAAGTAAAGGAAAAACTGAACACAAAGTCCTAGACCGAGGACTGGCAGAAGAGTTTTGAAAAGTAATCTAATTACAAGAGGAAAAGTTCCAAGGGGATCTGACAGTGAGTCTCTCCTCATAAGAATCTGGGACACTGAGTTACATACCATCTGTGCTGCAATTCCACAGGAAAATAAATAGACAGTACAGAGCTTCAGAGTCATAAATTTTTCAGAAAGGGACACAAAGACAATTAATTTGTCAAAATAATTTTGGCAGTAATACAACACGCAAAGAATACTGAGAGGACAGCATGCAGATGAAGTTTTGAATACAAGCATAGATAGGCAAGAAAAAAATTACTAGAATTCTCTATATAGAGAGGTAAAAAAAAGGAAGATTCTAACGGCCACTATCCAAGAATACCATTTTTGTAAATTTAAAACAGAAATTTAATTACCTTTCATCTGACAAACACTGTTAATATCATCAAGCTTCAGCAACCACAATTAAAAATCAATAAAAATGCACACCTACAATCATGCAGTTGAGATGACTGAGCAATCGTGACTCATATCTCACAGCCTTGGGTGCTTTGCCATTGCTTTTACTGAACCTTTTCCTGAGAAGTATATACGTTACCGCTCACTATTCCCTGACATTTGCTGTCAGGCCAGTTCAAGTGAGACGAGGAAGTGGAATCATGTTTTGCGTGGAAGAAAAAAGAGCCAGAGACAGTATTACACGGGAGAGACTGTGAAGGCCTTAAGAGGAAGCCAGAGAGTAACACAGAAAACAGCCAAGTGGTTAAAGGCGCAGCCTGTATCCTGTGACTTTTCAGTGAACTCAACCCTACCACAGAGTGGGGTTGAGCAGGACTGTTCTTCAATTCCTTCCTCCCCTGGCACGCAAAAGCTTGAGAATATTGCAATCTTATTATTTCAGGGAAGTTAGGGGGAAAAAAAGAAGGCATTGAAAAACACCTTGATTTACTCTAGAAAACTCTTGAGTAAAACTCGATCAAAAGAATGGGTTCCCTCTATTCTTCAGTCAGTATTGCAGTTTGGACTGAGAGGACCTTCATCTGTTACTCTTGATCTTGGCAAATGGTGGTCATTTAGGTTTTGATTACATGATAAAAAGAGCTGATATATACAAGGTACATCTACACTGCCAAATAAAAAACTCTAAAACCCAAACAAGATACTTAATGTAATACTTCGTCATGTAATCTTTCAGAAACAATGCGCTGAAGGGTCTACTCCGAGCAAAGCATGAGGTGGCAGCTCCTGGGATCTGGAACACACGGGCAAGTAAGTTGCCTTAATTTTTTTTTTTTTTTTTTAAATCCAACTATATAGTGTCTATTTTAGTTAGCAAAATAAGTAAACACAATCATGAATATGATCCAAAGGTCTCCTTAAAATATCGCACCAGCTAATAATATTTTAAAGGGATTAAACTGTGTCTATGCAAAGCTTGACAAACATTTCACCATGGAAGCAGGATGCTAGAGAGAAACAAAAGCATAGTTACATGGTCAGCATTTAAATGACACCGCAAATAACTCCTGGGATACGGAAGATTTTCTGAAGAAATACAAGTTTTATGCAACTAATATTTAAATTACATATATCCAGCATTGGAAAAAAAAGAACCTTAAAGACAGTTTAAGTTTTATGTTTATGTTGGTGTTTCTTGAAGATACTGTACAATCCATTACAGACAAAGTAAGGCAAGTTAATTCTGGCTTCTAGTCCCATCTGGTTTTAATAACTGACTTCAGCTCAGGCTAAATTCACTGGTAACAGACACACAACTGTAAATGCCCTCCACCAACACTTTCTGTGCCATACACAGCGTCATTAAAGATTCTCAGGCGGCCTCTCCAAGAGTGATCTTTTACAACACCTCCGAGCAGGCGTGAAGGCAAAGATAAGGACGCCTGCGCAGAGCCTGTGAAATCTAACACAAGAGCTATATTTAATTTCACAGAGGATCGCACATGTCAGAGACAAGCAAATTGTGAATAGGTTCAGTTTTGTTTACAATTAGCTGGCATTCCTTCTGAGGGGCATCTGACACGGAGAACGCGACGGACAGCTTGAACAGGACTTCACACAGGACAGAAGGGAACGTACTGAAAAACACTTCACTTCTCTTTACTACTCTAAACCAAAGTTATATAAAACATTGACCTTTCTCAGAAAATCTTTTCAGAGTTAAACCCACCCCCATTGGCAACCCCCTCACAGCTCACTATCAACAGTAAATATCTCGGGCTGAGAAGTTTTCCGTAAGTACCAGCCAAAAAAGCGCTTCCCTGGTTCGGTCACCACTGTGACTGCGGGCGACACGTCGGAGCTACGGCAGGGGAACGCTCTGGGACCACAGTCGGGGTGACCAAGGCGGGCAGTGCAGCAGCAGCGGGAGAACAGGCTCACACACAGTCAGGCAGACGGTGCCGTCGTTCTCCAGCCACCGTGGCAGGGTCGCTGCCCGAGCACCCTCCTCTTGCGTCCTTCTCCTCACGTAGCCACAGCTGGCCAGAGGTCAGTCTATTTACACAGCATGAAAATACACCAGGAAGGTGATGGGTGGAAATCTGCGAGTTTGGGATTTTTTTTTCCAATATGTTTAAGTGAATAATTTAAAGCTGAAGGCTTATTGTATTTTCTGGAAAACCAGGTATTTTCTGCAAGAGCACTTTTTGTATAGGTAATTGCAGGTATTTACAAAATTACATATTATATAATGCATATATACATATAAAAATTTCTAAACTCATTTAAAAGCATTCTTTCTCTTAAGTTCTGTTCACCCAAGAAAATGAGCCTCAGCTTAGAAGTATGCTTCTGTTCAGATTTGTTGTTCCCGAGTATTGAAGTCATATATCTAATTTCATTTCCACTAAGGAAGCTAAATTATAAAAGAACAATTACTGGGTCAGGAACGCAAGTACCAACTGCATATTATTTTAAAGTTACTGTTTACCAACACTGCTAGTCGTTTGCAAAGAGACAGTGCAGGTCAACCCGGAGAGTTATTTCAGCTGCCAGAAGAACCCTCTAAACAAATAATTCCTAGATATTGAAGCCAAAGAGTTCAGCAATGAGCGCTGATGTCAGAACAAACCATGAAGAAAGCAATCTGAGGAAACACAAGGACAAGCGTCCCAAGTCATCAATATGACGCAAATCCATAAACATGTTCTGTGGGCACCTAAAATTTAAAGGCAAAAAAAAAAAAAAGAAAAAAGGTATTTTGATTCACTGCTCTACAATACATCTCCAGAATCCCTGGAATCTCCTGACAATCAAAAAAGGCCCCTCTGGCAGCAAAAGCAGATTATGCAGCAAAGCTGGGAGAAAGGCAAAAACCACAAATGGTAAATTTAGCAGTGCTCTGCAACACCTGGAAAACCCAAGCGTCATGTATGGCCTGAGCACTCATCAGCACCTGCTGTGGGTCAGGGCAACGCACCAGCTTCCGCACAGAGCCACAGGTGCCTCGCATCCTGCTTCCAGATCATTTGGGAGGATTTTTCTCCCTCTTGTTCCCATTTCTCTGTCTGCCATATCCAACATAATCACTCAGCCTTACTGATAAGGAAGGCACTTATCTGCTTCAAAACGTCCAGTATGAACAGCCTTCTTTGAAGGAGCACAGAAATTGTCCCCCAGATCACACCTCTGTGTCACTTATCCAACAGGGTAACCGCACTCAGCTGGATGCCCCCAAGACATTACTCAGCTTTCTTCAAAAACTGCTAACAGCAAGGACTGTGACAAAATACAGAACACAGATTAAGACCATCAGTCTAGACCAAACAGGAAAAAAGGATGTTAATGACTTGTATCACTGTCTTACCTGGAAATAAAATCGGTGATCTATAACTCAAGAATAGTTCTCTTTCATTATAGTTCACCTGAATCACCCAGGGTCTACTCACAGTAATTAAAATTTATTTTTACTTTTTTTATTATATGCGGGTTTTGGGGTTGGGGGTTTTTTTTTGCAATCTTCCAAAGAAACTGAGCAACAGAACTCTGCATTCTCTAAAAGCAATGTTTTTAATGCCTACTTAACTGTTTCAATACACACACTTCCTAAATGAACACTAGGACTGTATTTTCCTATGGAAGAAGAAGAAGCTGCACCATTTAAAGTATGTTGGAAAGAGGTGAAATATTACCCTAATTTACAAAAAAGTGCTATGAGAAATCTTACCTGGTTCCTAACGTATATTCACACATATAAAATTAAGATACTCAGACAAGATGTTAACCCACCTCACAAACCCACATGGGCTTCTCCACCAAAACCAAGACACAGAGTTTAAAAAGAGTCAGAACCTGTCAAAATATTTTTTGTTTGTGTCTTTCTGCTAATGCTGATCTTCTGATCTTCAGAAGGAAAAGCTTTTTCCCTTTTGCTGGCCTAAAGGCAGAGAGAGAAACAAAATGCTAACGCTTTCCTTTCGCCTATAAATTTGGTGCTTTGACCTGTCAGACCAATTGTTCTTCAAGACATTTCACCAGCCGCCCTGCAAGTCCTCTTTCCCAAGACAGGCTCTTGGGAAACTGACCTCTTCTGCACCACGTACGGAGACCGGCGAGGGGTTTTCTTACTAGTGAGATTGATTGCACAGTATTCTCAGACTACACAAGCTTTTATTTCTGAATAAGCCGGCCTATGGCATCCCCATCAGCTTACATCTCAATGTAGCAGCTCTCACTGACTCGGGGTGCAGTTTGTGCGATTTTGCCTTCTATCAGTTATCAACTCCCGTATTACACATACAGGCAAATACACAATAAAAGACTTAAGGTTTCTGAAGCCACCTTACAAGATGTTTTCATAAACAAACACATTGTATGCTGCACAAATTATTCAGATCAACTTTTCTTTGTTAGAGACATTCCAATGAGCTCCCAAAAGCAGAGACGGTCTTTGCTGTCTGTATTCTGCTTCTAACAAAGGCAGCTTTGTTCCATCAGAAATGGCCTTGTCACGCATTAGAAGCCTATCTTGGTGTTTCTGGAGAGTGTCCATTAAAATGTTCTATGTCAAAGTTCCTAGATACAAGCTTTAAGCAATTTTGACTAAAGATAGTATTTTTATCAGTCCACGTTCTTTAGCTCACCAAACTTTTGCCTGAGCAACCAAAACCACAGACAACTACACTCATACACTCATACTCAGATTTTATATTTTTAAGTATAGGAAAGGCTGCTTAAAATACAGCATAATGGGACAGATTTTATGGGACAGCTCAATTTTATTATGATTTTATAATAAAAGGATGGATTTTGCTACCTTCAAAGACCTTGAAAATGGGAAGCGATAGTTTGGAGATACCAAGAAAGAGGCTTCTGTTTTAAAATCACTTTCATTATTTACACAAATGAGGTTGTAGAAAGCCAGCACAAAGTTTTGTTGTAGTTTAACAGTATTGCATAACTCAGGAAACAAAAGTATGTTTTCATTTAAGCTTAAAAAGGAGTTACAAATTCTGTTTTTACTCCAAGTTATAAAAAAAACAAGTTCTTAAACCATTAGACTTTCCAGGCAAGAGAAAATAAGATTGTAATTTTAGGCTAGTGTGGTATTTTTCCATTCGTTCTTTCCCCACCTCCCTGCCACTTCCTTTGAAGACTATTAATCAAAAGGGTTGTAAGAATTCCCCTAAAAATATTGCTCTCCCCACCCCCATCTCTGCTTTAAATATGTTAAGTGAGAAATATAAAAGTGGATTTAATGATTTGGAAGGCTTATTCAACACAGGGGAAAACACAGGGCAAAACCCAAACACACACCTATTCACATAGCTATACTGGTATGGTCAGCTGTGTCTTACAGAAACAATCCAAAGGAGAGGCAAAGTCTGCAGGCTAATTAAACCTTTGATTTCTATTACGCTACCTAAAAGAGATGGCAACTACCCCTTATACACGATGGGTCTGTGATAGCAACATTTGTCTAGCAAAAAACAGGCTCATAATACTTTACTTTTACAATTCACATTTCATGTAAGCAGAAGCCTTTAAAAAGTACTATTCCTTGAAAATAAGGACTTTGATAACCTGCACTCCCTGACAACATTACTGTCGTACAACTCTCATTCCTGTGGTGGATGTGGATGCAGAAAACACTCAGCTTCTGGCAAAAGACCTCAACTATAAGAGAGAGAAACAAAAGGGAACAGGGGTCTGGAGAAATGAAGATATACCGAGTAAGTCCAAATGTACAGCTATTATATAGCTCCTAAATTACATTTGCACTTGACACAATACTCTCTCACATGTATGCTCCATTAAGCAAAATCTTCTTACTGCATAAATTTCAGAAGACATAAAATCAAACTGCTGCACAACAGATGTAAAATTCCACAGACTTCGAGGGGCTTCAGAGAAACAGGAGCTAAGAAAGGACATTACCATGACTGGGAACATGAAATTTGAGAAGTTCCACAAAGGTAAATACAGGTTTAATGCTAAAGAATGCAAAACATCACTATTTCTACAAGAAAGGGGACAAAAGAAAAGGGAACAACAACAACAAAAAAAAAGCTGAAAATGTGGGAAGGACTGACTCCAGAAATATTCCTGTCTGACAGATTCCTTATACACCCATTAGCCCCATTTCTGAAGGGAAGCTAGTATCTTTCTGTTCCTCATGTAGACAGAGATACATTTAAAGTTGTACAGTGCTATGGTTAAGATCAATCGGTATCTTAAGTAGGCCACGTGCATCCTTTAGCCATCGTGCTTGATTTCAAACTGGAAATAAGGTATAAGAAAAGAAGCATAGACATTTTTATTTTTTAGTTATGTAGATGACAGAAATTCACCTGCTGATACTGTTATTAACCAGGCTAGGATAACGAACAAATTATAACAAAGCAAAACCTCATTAAACAACTTTTTGAAATAGAGTTTAAAGTATTTATAACCCTGAAGTACACTGTGAGTGCACATACATATGCATGTCCCATATTAAATAACGCTGGCAGTAATTATCAGCACTCATAAAATACTTTCCAGCATTTGTATCATGCAAGATCTGCCAACATTTCCTTTTCATTTGGCACTATTTGAAGTGTGTCCATTTTTCTTGCTCTTGACTTTGTACTGAAAAAACTTATCAAAAAAAAAAGCACAGCACAGCAGATCTTTTTAAAATAAATACAAGTCTCTGGTGTCAGGTGCTATGGCATGCACAACACTGTTCATAAACAGTAAAATGCCTATGCTGTTTACATAAAAGATACCACAGTCACACAGTATGCTGCACATTAAGTACTCCGTAGAAAGTAAACAGTGATTCAACTGATTAAGGAAAACACTGGCAGGAGTCAGTTCTTAAGGGCAAGTACAAAAACTCTTGCTCAATTTTTAACAGTTTAGTAAGGGCAGACTAAGCTTAATTTGACAGACTGTAAAGACTCGGTATGACTGCTTAATGCATTAACATTTAGCTTAGGAACTGTTTAGATTTGAAGGATGCTTATTTCTACTAAGATACACTATGTTCTTTCCTTCTCTACCAATTTTCAGAGAAACTAACACCATGCCTACCCTGTTAAATGTGAGCTCAAACATAGTGGCAAGGCGAGTCTCTCAAACTCATGTGCATGTTCACTGTTATTTGCATTTTCCATCTTCAAACCAGCATGACAGTTTTGGAAGAAATGGTTACCACTCCGAAATGGTTACCTGAGATTCCAGTAAAAAACTTGCTTTTATGTTCAAACAGTTATTAAAATAGTAACCGGACATCTCCCTTTCAGCCTACCTGTAAGCTCTCCTCACTAAATCAGTAGATTCCAAATTATTTACAGCTTATAAAAAACTAAGACCCTGCATATTAATACATGCAACATTTGACTTCTGATTCTTAAACTGTCAGGCCTAAATTTTGCTGAATTTGCTACCTTGCAGCTGTTCATTTTGTGGTAACATTAAAGACGCTATTTTATAACCACATTTCATTACTTGCTTGAAACATATTTTGACTGCTATGAATCATTCTCAGGTATAATTAAAAAATGTATTGTAAATAATTTAAATTTATAATTACTATATTTATAATTTAAATTTATAATTTTTAAAACGTATTATTTTTTTAAAATGCAGAAATTTATTGCTACACTTACTTTTTGCTTGCTTCGTAAACATCCGTGATATTGGAGAAAAGGTGATGGCTCTCCGTTTTGGTCATTGTGAGACTCAGTTCCCTGGAATTTTTAAACATCCGGATCAGAATCTCCAAGCTCAGCAAATAAGAATGCTCAGAAGATATAACTTCAAATATCGCCTGCAGGGTGGAGGGGGGAAAGAAAAAAGACTTACTATTGACTAGGCTTTTTTTTTTTTAAAAAAAAAAAAGGAAAATGTGGAGGAGGGGTGCAAAGAAAAGCTAGAGATTATAACATAAATACTCATTTCCATGATAGTTGCATCATTTACTTAGAAGTAGATGATTTAATACTAGAAAAAAACCTTTTTTAAAAAGTCTATACTCAGGTTTTGCAGTGCAACTGCAAACAGAGTTTGAAGTCAAAAACTTAACACCAACTATGATCACTCCCCATTCATACTCCTGAAAGGTAGTTTGATTTTTTTTTTTTTTTTAAATTAAAAAAACTAAACTACATCTGTTTCTGTGGTCCGGTTGGAAGCTTCATATCAGTCACACTACTGTTGACCAGCCAGTATTTGCTTTTACTTTTTTTAAACAGAAGCTAGTAAGTTATTTGCTTGAAAGCGTTCTTGGGTAACAGAGCTCTGCTTACTCAAACATCTGCAGAAAAGCAAAGCCCTTTGCAAAATTCAGGTTTTAGTCGTGTAACAGCAGTGGTACCTTGGTTACTTTTAAAACATGAAGTTAGGAGCAGGCTCCCAGAAGCTGAGCTATCTGCAGCTGGGAGGGAAGCCTGGAAGCAGAGCAGACAGGAGGGGGTGGCAGCCACTCTCCCCATTCGCGATTAGGGACCAGACAGGCAGACCTCCAGTTCATTCCCTCACCTCCCACAAACAACTTCTCTGTTTTATCACCCTGCCACTTAAAGAGTAGCCACTGTAACCTCCATCAGCTGGCTGACATACAAAGCAAACTTTTAATGGACTCTTGGACTTGGATATCCACATACTTGTTCCATTGGAAATTTTCATCTCCGATGTAGAAACCTATTCAGCTTTTAGACATCTTTTACCTCTCTAGGCTTTATTTGCTGTTAATCTACTAGAGTTCTCATACGTATATTCATGGAAAAAACGGAATAATTTTCATGAACCCTTTTGTCATGAGCTCCACCAAGTCATATCTGTCATCAGTGCTACCTTCCAGGCATTACTAACACAGAATAATACCATCAGCAGAGATAATATAACTTTGTTCTCAATGTAACTACTGTTAATACTTGCACATATAATGTCATTAGTTATTTGCAACTAGCTTCTCTAAGCATTCTCAAACCAAAGGAGAAATATATACTTTAAATGCAACAGTGCAGATCTGAGTATTTAGAAAGGCTAATGCCCATGGCTCTACAAACAGAGAGACAAAGAGAGGGCCTTGCAGCTGACAGCCTACAGGAGAAGTTCACTTAGATGGTCTGATGGACGTGCTCGAGAGAAACCCTGCTCTTCTGTCACCAGGTATAAAGGCAAGGGAGACTACAGGCGGGTTGAAGGCAGTCTTCCTGAATATTCCCAACTGCCAACTGGGACAAACCACAGTGGGAAAAAAAAAAAACGCAAAACGTTCTGCTGGGGACATTTGTCACAAGATTTCTTTAAAGAGTTCAAGTCTAGTGAATTATGCTGGTGTTACTAAGGTAAGCTTTTGATCAAGTACAACTTCTCTTGGGTATCCTGAGTCTCAGCGTTCCCAGACTGTGCTTTCAAAATTATTTTTGCCCTTCTAAAAAGTCTCCTTCAAAGAACTGAGATTTTAATAATGAAATAACAAGTTTTGGATTTCTTAGAACAAAACAAACAAACAAAACAAAAAAAAAACACCTTAAAGGTTTATACAGTGCAAAGATTTATCAACTTCCACAGAAAACCTACAGGACCATTATACACACAAGGAAAGGAAGTCTAATGTAGATATCGGTAGTGTCTCCATCTTATTACCTACCTAAAAAGCTGAAGGGATCTGGTGAGAGATACAGCAGCAGCTAGGTAACAGTTACAACATCCTACGTGCTATTCGCAAGAGTGAATACTGCTGTGCAAGAAGATATGCTAAGGTGATGCTTAAAATAATGTTAAATTGCCTGCCCGCCAATTCCATCAGCCTTATGAATCTAGAGAACATACTCTGGCAGCAAATCTACCTGCTGCTGGGCTAACAATGTGCAGAAAGGGGCCTAAAAAGGGCATTTTGGCCTTTGCCCAGTAATTACATTTCCAATCTGCAGTCTCACTGTACTTCTCCCAGCTGTGCTCACAAAGAAAGGATTTACCTACAGACTGCTGTAGAGTTCCATGGCTAGTGGGTTCCTATCCAGACATTTTTCAACAGGAAGATATACACACTCCCCTGTTATTGTTTTGGAGGGCTCTTGTTTATGTTTTTAGTGAAGACCCTCATGGACTTCTTCCAGTTTGGTGACAGAAAGTCATCAGCATAGTCAGAAATAAATGGGACAAAGAAAGATACTTTGCTTCTAATGTGTAAGGAAGGAAGAGAATATCATCTTACCATGACCCAAACACATTTCAGAGAATAAAAAAGGATTAGAAGCAACCTTGACTTTGACATACAGTAACTACACCACATTCAGAGGCTGGGGCGGCATTTACCAGGTGCTTGCTAACAGCGTTTGTGAATGACATCTGAAACCATACTGTGGTTAGTTTGTATTGTATCAAGATAATCAGATGTTTGAATCCTGATGGACAGTAAACACTTTTAAGCGGCAAGATGCATACTGCAGTTTGTACACACATACACAGTTAGAGTTTCCAGCTTGCAAGAAAAGAAGATTTATCAAAAATTATTTCAGTTCAAATCAGTCTGTCTATATGACATTTTCTTTAGACAAAAGATGCAGAGATGCATCTCTCTAATGTGTTCTGAAAGATGGGATGTATATGAATGCATGACATTGACATTTAATCAAGGTATAAAGCAACCATTTTTCTGCAGTGAAAATATATTATGATGGTAAAAATGGTCTAATAAGTTCTAAAAAGCAATTTAAAGAATCGATAAAGAATAATTGATAAAAGGCAATTTAAAAGACATACAGTAAAAGCATGACTTGGTAGTACAACTAAATCTTAAGAATATTTATTTAGGCTCCCTCTGAAATAATGGGCTTCTAATATTCAAATAAACACCTCAGGCTTGAAAATATGTTTGGTAACATTAAAGACTTTACATTTAAAAGGCATGTGAAGAACTTGTTCTCTTTGAAGGGACGTAAATATGACTCCAGGAAACATAGACTAAAGGCACCTAAAGGATATGACTGAAATAAATGCCTTGTGTCTCAAAGCTTCTCAGCAGAAGGAGACAGAAAAGCAGAACACATGGCCTGAACTGCTGCACAGCCTCTTCCCCAAAAAAAGCAACAGAAGATAGCAAAAGAAATATAGCATTATAAAAAAACCCCCAACAAACTATTGTCTAAATCTCATGTATGCAATACAAGATGTTTCTGTATTTCATGCATGATCACAACAGCTGTAGGTCACACAGCTAAATTAACGTTTCAGGCTTGCTATACACATCTGAACTTCACAGAAAACCCCAGTCAGGTCTCACTTGGCTCCATTCACTGAGGTATGTCCTGAAGTGAAATGAAGATATTGGAACAAATTTCCATGGCAGGTAATGCTACAGTGTTTCTATTCAAAAAACCTCGGCTGTTTTTCCTATTGAAGGACATACCTCAAGAACTGCAGGTATATAGCTGGCTAGGTCAGGCTATTCTTTTCAACACCTCTCATTCATTTTGATATAGCCCCTGTAAGTAAGGAAGGAGGGTAAAGCAGATAAAGCGGACAAAAGGAGCAAAGAGAAAGAGCAAAGCGGATAAAGAGGACAAAAGGAGCAAAGGGGAAAGAGACAGAGAGAGAAAAGATAACTACATCAGTAACTGCTGCTGTTGTCTGTACTGTTGACAGCATGGGTGCACCTATTCCATTTCACGTGAAAGGAAAAAGGTTAGTTACACCAGATACACAGTGCTCGCATGTTCCGAATTGTTCACAGGATTGGTTACAACTAAGGGGCATTGTAAAAAGCTGTTCTTTGCTCCTCACTACCTTTAAAAATTTATGTGCCACCTCCTACCCTCTGTGAACGCAAGGTTAATTTTACACCTTCCCCGGTACAGCACACAGCAGCGACTGCCTGCTGCTACCGAGCAGCCATCAACCAGGCTGTACCTGCTGGAGCGAGCATGCCCAGGAACCACTCCTCCAGCAAGACCCGTGGCAGGGACATACACGCATCAGCAACAGACACGTTTTGTTATTTGTTCTCCCCGGGGAGAGAAGACGCTTCACTCTAGGACAGGAAGCAGTGTGATGAACCTGTCTCCTTGTCAACAAATACAGAGTATTAAATCAGGCAGCCAGTGCATCCCTAGACAATCAACAAAAAAGAACGTGTTACTTTAAAGAGTACCTCCTGTCTTTTTCTTTCTTCCTGGCTGATTGCTTCTGTTAATCCATTCTTCTTTACCTAAGGAAAAAAAAAAAAAGAAAATTAACATCTTTTGTAGAAAAATACAATTTAAAAAAACAAACAAAAAACAAACCACAGAATTATCAAAACATTGGACTAAGAATTCAGCTAATGAATCTGTCCACTTCAGAAAGACAGTGATGAACCAGCAGAAATAAAAAAAGTCGATAACGCCTGGCATTTGACTTATCGAAAGAACTAAATAATTTAATTAAAAACTATCCAGGACACACACAGAGAACTATTGCAGCAAAAGCATGCGCAGCTGAATCGTGGTCACCCTGCACAACCTCCCTGGCTTTTACAGACACAGAAGCATGAAAACTGCTTGCTCCTCTTCAGTTAGATTTCTTGACTGACACACGTACGTCAGGTTTGTTTTCTGAGTCCGCCTGAAAAATCTTAGTGTCTTTATTTGTTAAATACACCTAAATGCCTAGACGAAACACCTAGACAGGTAGTTTGTTGGCCAAAAAATTATTCTGGATGCGCTCCAGCTTTACCCTAAACAGACATGGCAAAGTCTCGAGTAAACACCCCTACACTTCTATCCTCAACCCTACGAGGATGCCTCTCCCCACTCTGCACCCTCCAGGCAAATCGGCCAAGACAAGTTTTCCCCCAGCTCCCCATACACAACCATCATGAACTCCAGCCATAGCCACATGTTCCACAGTCCGAAGCCACACGCTCAGCTACCAAATTCTACACCAGAGACCCCTGAGGTTTATTCCTTCCTGGTGCAAATTGCATGCATTATGCTATTTAACAGGAGAACATTAAAAATACCAGACGGTGAAGCACTGAGGAGGGACTGACTTTGTGCATTCCCTACAGGAGTGTTAAACACAGGACCTCAGATCCGCAGGGTCACCCGCCTATGGCACGCTGGACCAGGGAAGGGGAAAGGGGCCACTGCCCCGCACCACACGTGACAGACACTGTTCCCTTCGCGGAGCAGCAGTAAGTCACAGGACATGAGACCCAACAGATGCACTTCCATTCTCCCATTTCTCTTCCAGTCTTCTCCAAAAGCTCCTAACGTACTATCATCCACTGGTTACTTACTCCACTGGTTCCCTGGAATTTCAGAGGATATATTATTCCTCATTTTATTCCTGCATACCAGGCACCACAAACCTGGACAGCAGGCTCAAGAGTAAAGACGGCACAACACTAAGTAGTGCCACACTTTGATTTGCATGCACACCGAAGTATAGACACACATGTATATACTTACAAAAATAACATAAATATTCCAGTGTTTGAGCAATTGTTCTTCTGAACACAAGTTACAGATTCCTATGTCACCACAAGCATACACTTCTGAATACAAGCAAGAACTAATTAAATGCCTTTCTATTAAAGTACCTTTCAATCAACAACCTGAAAGCTTTAGAGCACTCACTAGGAAGTACAATGTCACTTTTTTCTGGATGCAGTGGAGGACTTTTCTAAAAATATGCCGACACAGGAAATACCTATGAACGTATCCAAGAGATTTCAATGCTTCCTGTTAATACAGCAACTGCAAATTTCCAGTGAGGTCAATGCAGCAACTGCTATACTGATGTTCAAAAAACTGTAGCTGTGTTTCATGATCACTATTTTGTCATATATGGGTGTGTACATAGACAGTACACAGATAAATTCATCACATAAGCAAATGGCTCAACCTTACATTCTTAATCAACGACAACACTTCCAAAGAGAAAGAGGCCCAAATATGGACACTACTTTTGGTATAGTCTGTGAAAGAAAATTCAATTCCTATTTGTTGAGATGTCCAAAATGTTTTAGCTCAAAGAGCCTAAAAATCACATTTGTGATACTATGCAAACAACAACTTAATATAAGCTAAGAACATAACCAGAAAGAATGGAAGAAGCCCAACATACAGCTACCGATGTTGTCCTACTGTCACACTGGACTGCTTTCTTCCAGCAATTCACCATGGAGACAAGGAGGAAAGGACGAAAGAACGACAGGTTAACTCTCTGGTTATGTGCAAAAAGTTCCTCCAAAATAAGGAAGTGCTGCAGGGGGAGAATGCACCAGAAATATTTCTTTGAGAAATATAATAAGTGGCTGCACCATAAACCAAATTGAACATAAGCCTTTTGATACTGGGAGAGAAATGAGAGCTAATGCAGAGATTAGCCCTGAAGATCCTTGACAGTAAAACCAAGTAGTTTTTGTTTGATAACACAGAGAAGAGGCAGCTACGGAAAGGTGCGAGTGGCTCAGTAAGGCAACTTGCAGCAGCTTTTTAAATGAATGAGAAAAATCACAACTGCACTTGTCCCAAACCAGAGAAAGAAATGATCAGAAAAATGAAACACAAGATGGCCAAAGCTTGGAAAGAATTTTGGGTTAGAGAGACAGCAGTTCAGAGAACATGCAAAATCTTGATGCAGTGCTACGTAAATACATTGCACCTACTGGGCATGAAATGGAGAACTTCATGCTACGCATTTAATATTAAATACTTCAATAATTACGAGCATTACCTATGCTATGGGACATTTGTTTCCAGTGCTAGATCTCAAGATATTTATAAGAATCACAGCAGTACTGACAGTACTAATAAAAACGAACATGCATCATGTTCTCCAAGCTGGACAGTAAGGACCTGGAAAAACAGACATTTAAGTTCAAAGTCCACCAGTCAGATGCAGTGGTCAAATTCTGTAACAGGTTGCCCAGGGAGGTGGTGAGGTGTCCACCTGTGGAGATATTAAAAACCTGACTGGACACAGTCCTGGACAACTTGCTCTAACTGACCTTCCTCGAGCAAGGGGGTTAGACAAGATGATTTCAGGAGGCCCCTTCCAACTTAACCGATGCTGTGATTCCTTGCATGTGCAACAATACACATTGTCATTATCCACACCAACTGAATGCTGCACTTGTTGGAAAGTAAATACATTTAATATAGAGCCCAAGTTAGTATCAGTGCCTATGATCTGCTGGAAATTCTTCAAAAATATCAGAAGATACTTTTGGGATATATTTTGGAAATATTGGTTATTCTCCTTAAATTAAACTTTTAAATTAACAGGTGAAGGTTGGAAGGAACAGAGATAGTAGATAAGCTACCTCTTTACCTACTCATTCGCTTAGCTACTGCTAGCTGTCTAATCTGTAACAGGAATCTAAAGAGATAGAGGGTTCAAGAGAGGAATTTGAAAGGAACTGGATTTAAATAGCACCCTATTTCAGAGTCTTTAATGTTCTCCACAAAGCTCAGTCTTAGTTTCACATGTGTGCGTACGCTGCACGAAGATCGAAACGCCCTTTTTTTATTATTGTCATAAAGGATTTGACAACTCCCTGTACGAAGGTTTCACCACCTCCCTCGCTTACCAAGTCTGGCCAGAACTGCACCAGCTGTCATGCCTGCATGGCCAAAGAAACATCCTGCAGAAAGAGCGGATTCTTTCTGCTGCCTCCCCTGTATTTCCTAGCACAGTCACTGCTAACAAATACCATAAACATACTATTCTCCTTCTTTCCTAATGTATGTGGAAGCCCAATACTTTAACATTTTCCAGCTGACTTCCTGTTACAATTCCACACTCACTTTTTAATACACATTGACAGCATGTAATTTTTCCAGAGAGTTATAAACACAGACACTCTGAGATTCAGATTCCCACAGTTGGTTTTCACAGTGCACTACCTTTTCCCATACACTCCCCACTTCCAACGTTGTAAATCAAGCAAAGACATTGAACAAGTTTGCTGTGCTAGAAATCGTGAAGAACAAGTTGCTTTATGTAACTGTATGCACGGCATGGGAATGGTTCTTTTACTGAGATGATCTTTATACTATTTTGGTCTCACAACAAATTAGTGTTTTTGAAATTATTATTATTACTGAATAGCATTCCTTCCAAAATACCTCAGCTGTTGAACATTTAACTGCTAGTTTGCCTAGAAGGCAGAAAAAAAACCAAATTGACTTCATTATAAACAAATTTTTTTGCAACATTAAGCAAATTAACTACAAGTAACATACTTGATTTGTTGAAAGAAATTTTAAAGCAAATCTTTTCAAAACCTCAATGTCTTGCCTTCTTTATAATTATTGAATTAGAGGGATTCGTATTTCAATACCTTAAACTGCAAAAGGTCTTTCACACCTTAAGACAGCTATTCTGAACAGACAATCTAAATAGCCTTAGAAGATCTTGTTGAGGCTTAGTAACTAATTTATATAGGATATACACAGCCAATGGCCCCAGCTGTCAATTATTCTAGGTCATCATGTCACATAATAATAATCCTTTCCTATGCCACATATAGAGATGAGGTTCCACAACATTCTACAAGTTACATAAACACAAACCAAAAAACCCCAAACCCTTCATTTTAGGTATATTCATCCAGAAGCCACAGAAATGATCAAAGGATAAAATTAACCACAGAAACACAAAATTTTTACAGTTTCTTTAGTCTCAAAATCATGCATAGTAGGAAAGCCTGTAGAAATATCAACTAGTATCATTAACTTGCCAGCTTATTAGCAGGGATGCTAGCAAGATTACAGTACTGATTAAAATAGGTGAATTCTACTTTGTTTAACAATGCTACCACTGCACATGCTTCATCGTCCGTGCTAAGGAAAGCAGAATACCACCATCTGAATACTTGGCTCTTTAAAAATGGTTTCCATTAAATATATGCAGTCAAATCAACTTAAAGTTGGCTTGCAGCAATTTAGAACAATTCAGCAGAAACTTGTTTGTAATTAACTGAAGCTTTTCTTTAGTATAATTCACCCTTTTAGTGAATTCACACAAACACTTTTTTTTTTAAAACCGAATCAGTAAAGTTCTGTCTTTGCCAAATACAGGACCCTAAAATGAACTTTCTCAATTGCATTGCTTTTTATGTAAAACAAAGACCAGTAATTGATCAGGACTTCCATGTCGTTCTTATGAAACGAAAAACAAAGTTTAGCAAAAAACAGAACAGGAACAAATCCTATGTAAGGTTTGGTCCACACCACTCCAATTTATTGAAAGGAACTACAAAGCACAGATTTCACTCCGAGTTACATGCTGTTAGGATTTAAATCTGTCTTTTCAGGCTTTCCGACAGTACCTCATTCAGAACAGCCAGATACAGTAACATACATTAGCGTAAACCATAACTCTGCTACGAGCCTGCATCAGTACGGCAGCCAACAGCCTGCGCAGGCAAGGCCGAAGCAGCCATCTTTAGCGACTGGGGGAAGTACAGAGTCAGGGTCTTAAATTCAACGTGCAGACAAGAGAGGCATGCTTATTTTCTTTGTCCAGCAGAGTTTAAAAAGAAAAAAAATAATAGAAATGTATCTTAAAGCATAACCTTATGAAATATCAATGCCTTTGCATTTCAAAATTGTATTTAGTTTCATCTCAAACTACACTGAACTTTTTCTTTGGTAATTTCAAATCACATACTCTAACCAGTTTGTTGTGTGGCCACATGAGCCTACAAACACTTGCGCTATAAAAAGGGAGATGTCAGGTAACCAGGGAAACTGATTCTGGTAGAAGCCTCAGTCTACACCTACTAAAATTGAGCGAGAAAACATGATTTATCCTTTCTTTAAGCTGTTGGAGTTACCTGACATAAAACCTAAACAAAAGCTAAATCGAGACCTCCGGATTTGGATTAGTAACATCTGGATAATTGCAAACTTGTCAATTAAATTTAAAAAAAAAAAAAAAAAATAAAATTCGGCGACACCTTATATTTTGGAAGGGAAAAGAAGACAAACTTCAGCCAAAAACTCCAGTAGCAAGTAAAAACACTTGCTTCAATATATTCTTAGATACTCTGTCTTTGTCTGGCTATACAATGATCAAATACTCACAACAGACAGCTGACTCCATGTTGATCTCAGGGGCTTATAGTGAAAAACAATCTTCTCATCCGATCTCTGCTCTCGGGGCTCAGACTCTTCATCAGAATCTATGTCCAGAGCTTTTTCTTTATAGTTCTGATATAATACTGCATTTTCTATAAAACAAAACCAGTATGTCATTAATTGCTAGAATGTTAGCTTAGCTGCTTTCATAAAAATTTTAAGTAACATTTAAACAATGAAAGAAACCAAAATGTCAATGTGCCGTTCACAAACTCCATCAGACAAAGATAGTATGTTATTTAGGATGGACAATGGTGCAGTACAGTAACAATGGATCACTGTACCACCACCAAAAAGATCCACACTGACTGAATTAAAGAACAGATGTGTCCTTTGTCAAGAAAAAACAGAAAACAATTTTTTCTTCCTTGGTTTGCTGCACAATGTTTCATAATTAGCCAGCAATTTAAAAACGGAACAAGCGTGTCAGTAGAGCAGAGTCACTAATCTGGAGGTCTAGCTATTTTAATCTGCAAGACCATTATAAGTCCACTACCCATGCCAACTTCTATTGTCAGCTTTAAATACTGTCTTTGCACTTTGCTAAGAGAAGGAAATGATCCAAATTTCAGAAATTTGAGGTCAGAACTATTCCAAATAGGAACTTCAAAGCTTGCTTGAATAAGCATGAGGCCTATGAACCTTAAGACAAAATACACTCATTATATGTTTCAGTACTGCCAGTATTAATTCAGTAATATCAACTGCAAAGAAACACAGGTGTGGAGCATGCCCCTTCCCTACCCCAACCTCCTTGACCACACACCCTCTTCAAAAGCAGACAGAAAAGGACAGAGAAATTCAAGACCAGAATAACCTACAGACAGATTAAGCTGTTAAGAAAGCAAGCTCTACAAGGTACTTTAGAGATAGGCCAGGCTTTGGACAATACCCAGTCTTCCCCTACAAGAGAAAGGGGAAAGAAGTCAAAGGTCTGGCTGCTCCACGCACAGCTGCGACTCCTGAGGTCTTAGGCTGGGCGGTCCGTTCCACCTGCTTGGACCACACAGCCCTGGTGAGTACTATACAAGGTCTGGCCTTCTGGATTTGTTCTTTGGAACACGTCTATATAGTTTATACGCTTTTAAGACAGGAAATTGTGTATAGCAACTGAATTCGGAGAGGCATTACAGAGAAAGTTATTAGTTGGGAACAGTCCAAGATAGAAAGGAGCCATTGGAAGAGAATCTAGAAAACGTTATCAGAAGATAGTGTGAGAAAAGATGAAAATAAAAGTTAGATGGGGGGTGATGCAAATAGAACAAAGTGGAAAGTTTTGAAAATAGAAACAAGAGGAAAAGGAAGGTAACACAGCAGCTGAGATGACCTTAAGGAGGCATTAAGTAGAGAAAAGCCAAGTGAGTAGCAGTTGTTATAATGAAACTTCCATGGACTCATAGCCAGGAAAGAATTTTTCTCTTGTTGAAATATTGGGAAAAGCAGCAAACTTGGCAAAGCCCAGAATTAATGAATAAAATAAAAAAGCAAATACATGGACGGTGTTTTTCTGACACTTAAACTTGAAGCCTAGGTAGCAAGAGAAGAAAAGGATTACAAAGTCAAGGAATTCACCCCATCACCCTTGCCTCATGAGGAAAAGAGAGAAATAGCTGCATGAACTGAAACTCAGAGAGTAACAACTCGGGCGTCTGCTGCAAGTGATGACCCCAAACCCGTAAGCTGATGCACAGAAGCCATGTCTTGCACCTGGGAAGAGGCACAGGGGACAGGCAGGAAGGCAGTCCCAGCTGGAGGAACAAGCCTCATCTTTGTAATTCTACACAACTGTTGGGGCTGAGACAGACACATCAATCAGTTCATCTTTTAGGAGGGACAGGAGTTTAAGTTGAAAAGAAGCCCTTCAAACAAAAAACCATTTTCACCCTGCCAATCTATAGTCTTTAAAATATTCCCTGAAGTATGTCTAGGGCCAAAATTACAGTTCCTTATTTTAGTCAGTTTACTGAAAAACAACATACTTAGTCTTTGACTATGTATGAAAGAAGTGTGCAAAATGATCCTGAAGTTCATTTCTCTTGTGATAAAAAAAAATTATCAAATCTGTATCAAATCTGTACAGAAAATGGCTTACCTTCCCCATCAAACGTCCCTTGTCCTTTCAGCATTTTCTTCTGATAATTTTAACAGGAAAGAGATATATACACATTAAAAGAAGAATGCAAGATAACCAACAGTAACAAGAACTTCTGTTTTACTTGATACTTAGGCACCAAATCAACAGGCCCCAACCTATAAACTTCTGATGTTGGACAAGTATTCATGAAAACAATTGTTTCATCACAGAAAGTGAAAAGCTGCTTTAGTTTTCGCCTCTCGTGTATTTTTTATATGTATCTGTCCCAAATACCATTTTTCCTACGTTTCATAAGCATAGTATACTAGCTTTACAAGAGTTCAGTGAACTTGCAACTCATTCCACTGTCACTGGGCTGTTCCAGGAGGATATAAGGCTGTCTCTTTCCACACACTCTGCAAAGAACAACCACATTAAGTATTTTGTAAACTAACGTTTTGAGACGAAACAAACCTTCGAAATAAAACAGCTGTTTTGGTGCAACAAGTCATATGGTCTAAGAAGTCTATTTAAAGAAATGCTACTAGCAAAAAGAGTTTTGTGTGTAAAGACACAAGGTCATGTCCTCCTGTTTTAAACATAACTTACTGTTCAAGTCTATTACCAAACCCAAACCAAAACAAACCACCTCCCTACTCAGTCGTAGTTCACAATTTCATCGATTACTGTTTCACCACTTGTAGCATTTTCACAAAAGCTTCAATAACCATAATTTTTAATTTGGCTGGAAATTGTCATAAAGCTGATAATTACTTTAATAGCTGCAGCGTTAGCCCTTAGCCTGGAGTACTTTATTACACAATTCCAAACACTGCAGAAATCTATATCCCATATATTTTTTAAAAAGTAACAAGTTATATTTAAAAAGGTGGAAATACAAGATTACAACATGTTCAAGTAAGAGAGTACTTTCAGTAAGTCTTTAGAATTTGATTTTAATACGTTAACATTCAATGTAAATCTACTACTTCTAAGAGATTACAACCAAGAATTAAAACCAAGTATTCCGCTTTTACTTGCGGGCATTAAAATTAAGCTACAAAAAGATACCTGAAGTGGTCTCCATCAATTTAAAATTCACACTCCGATTTTTAAAAATACTTTAAAAGTAACGTCTCAGATAGGACTAAGAGAGGAAGTTCATTTTCTGTCAGTCTGTCTACTCTAGCAGGCAGACTTCATTAAGTCAATGTCTCTTTTTTTCCTGTTTACTACTTTCTGGGAAACGGGTTTTAAAACATCAATTTGATTGTGAAAGAAAACCTCGATGTGCTGGGGAGTCCAGCAGCAAATGCAAGCACGAGGCTGCCATCAACACATTTTTGAGCTGCCCAGATTTCGAAAGAATCATGTCCCTGAAGCCTCCGCCACTTTGAAAACACCGCTTGTATGCCATCTGTGAGACTCATCATGAAAAGTTTTGCGGTAGCAAAAAGCAAACTGAAAAAAAACCCCAGCACTTATGGAAAGCAGAGATTGCCAATCACGCTCCTGTTAGTCTACACCGTTCAGAACAACCTACCTTTATCCTCCCCAGGCTCGAAAACTTCTCTTTATCTTCAACAACTGCTTTAAGTATGGGCTGGGACATTCTGTTTTTTTTCTTAAAATTACCAGAGCTGTCGAAGTCCACGCCGCTCACCACCGCTCTGCGGTAGGACGTCGACCTCAGGCCGCGCCTCAGGGTCCCTGGGCTGTCCAGGTCGCCCTCGGGCTCTTCCTCAGCATCGGCCACCAAAGGCACGCTGAGGCTCTCCACCATGCTGCGGACCTTCAGCACCCTCTTGCTCGTCTCCGCATTCTGGCTGTTGGCTTTGCTCGTCACCTTGATTTCGGAAGCCAAACTCTTGGGAATGATCTGCTGCGTGCCCACTTTGAGAGCGGCGGGGCTGTGGGTGCTCAGGACCACGGGCTGCTGCTCCAGGGGCTGGCCCTGAGGGGACGCCGGCCTCTGAGGAGTCCCGCCTTGCTCGGGGGACACGGCCTGGGAAGCCACGGCGGGCCCCAGCGGCGCTTTTTCTGGCATTTTGGAAACCCGGCTGCATTGCAAGGGCAGCGCTGCCGCGTTGCTGTTCCGGGAGGAAGGTGCGTTTCCCGCAGGTGAGGGCTGAGGGCCGGCTGCGAAAGCGACCTGCTCTGGCTGCGGTGCGAGCGCCGACTGACTGGAAATCCGCAGGCGACGGCCCAGCTGGCTTCCTGGTGAGGTAATGGTGCCGTTGGCAGTAAAACCGACAGAACTGTTCGAAACCAGCGACAGCACCTGGGAGGACCGCTCAGGAGAGACCGCTTTACAGGCTGGAGGCCGCACCTTCCCGTTGGACACCGATCCCATGCTGGAACTGAAAAACGAGGGGTCCCTCCGCAGCGCTCCGCTGCCCGTGCAGGCGCTGACGGTGCCGGCAGGCTGAGTCACGGTGAAGGTGCACCTGTCCTCCACGGGAAAGTCGGTGAAAAGCACCCCGTTGGGGCTCTGGTACGACTGGGGCCGGGGCTTGCTCCAGGCGCGGGGCTGCGGCCGGGGGGTCGACCTCCTCGTCCAGCGCGGCGCCGCCTCGTCGTTGGAGAGACCCGCCTCGCCCTCCCCATCCATCGCCCGCTCCTCGGGGCCGCCGCGACCTCAGGGCGGCGGCAGCACCTCCTGCCCGGCGCCGCTCCCCGCAGTTCGGCAAAGGGGAAGCAAACGGCACCGCTCCTCAGGCCGCGGTAGCCCCACCGGCGCAGCGGGCAGCGCCGCTTCCCCAGGCGGCGGGCGCCGGGCCAGCGCNTGCCGCGCAGCCCTGCAGGAGCGCGGGACGCGACGGGCACACCTCGCCAAACGGAGTTGATTCACCTCGAGTGTTAACGTGAACTCCGGCGCGGTGCGGGCTGCCGGGGGCCGGCGTTGGTGCAGGGAGCAGCAGACCAGCCTCAGGTGCTCGGGGCCTTTTTCCAACGCGTGCAGTTCCCAGCGCGGACAGCCCCGGGCTTTTCCCTGGAGGGACGCACAAGTAGGGAAAATCTCTGATTTTACACCTAACACGCGCCCGTGGCAGGAGTCGCGTGCGGCGACGCCGTCCCCCCGCACCGCCTCGGCCGGGCCGGCCCGGGCCGGGGCTCGGGCCGGGGCTCGGGCCGGGGCTCGGGCCGGGGCCCGGGCGGCCCCTTCGCCTGCCCGTTGGCGAGGGAAAGCCTTGGCCTCGGCCAGCTGAGCTGGCTTGTGGCTCACTCTGCTACAGAGGTGCTGAGGGAACGCTGGGAAAAGGAGCAGCTTTTTGGTAAGGAAACAGGACATAAACCGTGAATCTGCTGGGAATTCTGGCAAATTACATCACCCTGAAAAACCTCTCTCTGTAAAAATGTTGAAACTTAACTGTGACTTTGGTACGTCACATAACTTAGATAAAAGGAGAACAGCGTCGGTTTTACAAAGCAAAACAAAACGCGCGCTGCACGTTTTTGCGCCGGTGCCTGCGCAGGCTGCTGCCCTGCCCTCGGCCCCTGCACCCGGCCAAGGCCACCGCTGCCCACGCCACAGGTCCCTGCACTGCCAGGAGGGGAGAGCCTCGGCAGCAGAGTCCCTGAAACAAGTGACACGGGACACTTTTTCTGTTCTATTACATTTAATAATGATCACAGCTTGCCCTTTCTTCACTATCTGCTTCTCCGCAATTAAAATTTGTCTCTGCTGTATTTTAAAAGCCATCTTGTCACAGTATGTGGAGCATTTAGCATGAGTAATTATTTAGCTCCACTATTAAATGTTATATTGGATATGAATGTAAAATATAATGTAGAATTCTTTCCTAGTGTTGCATTGCAAAACAATTATTTGTCAGGCTTCCCTCAAATGCATGGAAGATCAAATCCAGGTGTGGTTTCTGTTCCTGTGTAATGCATAGGTAATGAACAGAAATACCTCGAATACGTGAAGATGCTGGAGCCCAGGCCCTGCCTTCACAGCCAGGGACACTGCAATCCAGAGGTTTGGAGATGGGACAATAAGGCACCGAAGGACATGCGCCACATATCTATTCCTGTTAATCCTGGCCTTCACTCTCAAGCTTTCTGCCACCCAAATTAGTGGTGAAACATTCAGGTCATTTACATCTAAGTGACCTTCAGGAAATGGCTAAGTAGCTGGGAGCAGCGAAAGCTTTGTCAGGCTGAACATCCTTCCTCACACCTGGCTGAGAGGGCACTTTGCTTTCATTACCTGCAAGATGCAAACTTGATTTCTCCACAGATTTTAACTGAAAAAGAGTAATACAAAAAGCCTGGCTGTGGAGCCTGGGCCTGCAACACAGACCAGCAATACAACACGGCAGATGCCTCGCTAGCGGAGCCCTGCCGCCTAGAAGCTGCTCGGGGGGGCTTCCTTGAGGGCTGGAGACCAACTGTGGGTTTGTAGGAGAGAGTTTTGGGGGTGCGGAGCTGGCCCTGTGCTACGCATCTGTGACACAGGCGGTTCCTGAATGAGCGGCGAGAGCTCTGTCCTCTGGGTAGGAAAAAAGCACGCAGAATTAGAAAACTGTTCAAGTCACCACGGTTGGCAGGAGCGAGGGGGGTGGTTCATTTCCCTGAGAGTGTGTTTAACCAAAAAACCCCATCGGGTTTCTATTTGGCAGATGCCAAATCTTGAAGTGATACTTGGGAAGTTTGAAAGCTGAGGGGATGATCATGTTTGTTACAAGAAAGGAATTTAGTTAGAAAAGAAGAGAGAACTGTAACAAAGAGAAGGGCGATGATCAGAGTTGGTGGCAAACGGTATTGCGAAGGCTGTCTAACCCATCCTCCCCTAAACATACGCCTGAGTAGGGAACGGGAGGAGAAGGGGCCAGGGGTAGCCTCACACTGGCTATAATTCACTCTGGTGCATCAACGCATGCCTAACTTTGAGAGTGCACATTTTCCAACTCAAGTTCAACAAAATACGTTGCTTATTTAAAGATGGGCACCCGCTTAGGCTCCTGGCTAAACTTGAACAGAGAAAGGCCAGGAAAAAAATTGTTAGATTTTTAATTGTTCTCTCCAGACTTGCAAGAGTCCATATATCACTGAATCAGAAAAAAATAGATTAAAAGTGCTCTATTATCTTTTTGGAGATACTAAAAAATATTATTTATACCAAGCCTGTTTAGTAGGTAGTAAACAATCAGAAAAAAAATAGAAGAAAACATAAGGAACAGCCAACCATGTGTACGTGCACATAAACTTCAGATGTATTAATTCTTCTGCCAGAAGAATCCAGGAAAAACAAAAATCTTACTAAGAATAAAATTAAGCAAAGCACAATGAAATTAAAATTGACAAATTTGTATGTCTCACAAATGAGACAAAACTTCAAATTGCCACACCAACTTCAAACAGCCAAAGCACAAGGAAAAGCCACAGGCATAACCTAAAATGCTGGTTCAGTTGTCACTCAGGATTTCACAGCTTTATGCATTAATTACAAAGAAAATTCACACACAGGATTATTTCTAAAATTATCTCTCAACTTTCCACATGAAATTGCCAAGGAATTGGATATAGTTGCAGCATATTACTTAACTCGTAAATCCCAATTATTAATAACTGAGGTAATCAGCTTTTACAAGATTATTCTCTTACACATACTTATTAACTATGATGCAATTACAAGAATAATTTTTGTTTCTGAACAGCCACCTCAGTGTTCGATTTCATACAGAGTAAAAAAGAAATAAAACTCTTAAAATAAAATTGCCATCATAAGAAAAGTAAAATCAACTATATAATTTAAGAGAAGAAAGAAATTTAAACATAGTTATTAACGCCTCATACAAAGCAAGGTCTCAGTATAAAATCACTGAGGTACTTTTCTAGAAGTGAAAAAACCTGAAATGAACTAAGTACCGGCATGGGAGGGCCCGTTACAGACAAAGCACGGTCGCTCGCCAAGGGCAAAACCTGAAACACTGCACACCCCGTGATGCAGAGGGAAGAAATCTGCCGGTAAAGCTTTTGGCCATGACTACACAGCAATTGGGTTAATCCAGTTAATGACCTTGAGCATTTACTAGTGAAAATTTTAAGTCAATCCAGCACTTCCTAGCTAGTAGGAAAAAGCTAGTGTTACGAACTTGCACCAAACCAGAGAGCACTTCTATACCTGCTTACCACTAGACGTTCCCTGATACCCAGGAGACCATGTTTATCACAACCAGTATGAGAGAGAGAGAGAGGGAAGACATGCACAGATATTTTCAGTGGCGAATGTGGTTATTCCCTGAAAATCTACCAATGAAAATGGAGGATTATTCATCTTTTCCCCACATCCAAATCAAGAGCATACTTTTCCTCTCTATGAAATCAAAGAGCGAGAGCATTAGTGAGGCTCTGGCTTTATTTGTGAATTAAATGCCTGTGTTTCGCAGTCCCAAATGCAGTGCTCATTGTATCATCCTGTTGGGTAATTTTTAATAGATGGCAGTGTAATCACTATCACACTCTACATATTTCAGGTATATTAAATACACCATTTTCTTCTCTCCAGCTCAGTACAGCAGAATTTTATCTTGTCTCTTAGATATAAATAAGAGTGTCTCTCAAGATAACAAGCCAACAAGTAATAGTAAGATTAAACATAGTTTTGGAAACATTACAGGTTTTAATATATACCTTTTTGTAAGACCTTAATGTAAAAATCAAATTAAAATGTTCATGAAGTAACTTACAGGAGATGTGTAAAAGCTCAGAATTGGGACTGTGCCTTCTGGCAAACAACAGAAGAGGAAGAAAAATACTTGGACACTTTGTATGTTCAATTTCAAAAACATTATATGTCCTTCTTTGCTGTTACTTTTTATTTTCCAAAAAGGTTTATATCTACTATACTTTCACTAGTAAAACTCCCATGGACATCAATGTAGATAATTAGGTCCAGCAGGATTAGGCCTGTCTATTGTTAAAGTAGGTAATTTTTGTAAAAGGTTAGTAAACTTTCCAAAAGTAACATCTATTTCTAATGTTTGTTCAGCGAATGTGTAATGAATCTGAATTTTAAAGGCGAATTGTGAAACTGAAAACTGGGTCCCTTCAGTTTATTGATCTACATTGGTTTTCCAGTTCTAGGATTCCATTTACATGTTTGAAATTCTGAAACTGAATTTCATCTCCGTAATTCTAAGAACATCATTCCTATAGGAGAACAGTTAAGGAAAAATCTCTGGGAAATGTACATGTAAACTCTTTTAACTGATTACTGTAGTTCATAAGATATTGCTATTGAAACAGTTTAGCAGGAAGATAAGGAACTTCAAACATTTTCTAACAAAAGAATTGAAGCATTGCTTGCCATAGCTGAAGACTTTTGTGGTTGCTATTAGAAACTAAAGAAAGCTTGGGAGCCTGCAAAAACGTCTTTGCAGCTAAAGGATGCTATTTTCTATGTCTCCTCTTTCTTTATTCTTTCTTTGTCTGCATGTTGCACAGAAAATGCCTGAACAAGTGACAGGAGGAAGCGACCATCATTACTGTGGGTATGTCTCCAAAGAGCTGCTTCTTATTCTTTAAATTTGGGGGGGCGTTTGATTTTTTTTCAGGAATGAACATTGTGCTCATACAGAAATTTTAAAAAAAAATGGAGAACCACTATGTTTTTGATCTGCTTCCTTAATGATAGATAATAATTTATGGGTTTGATTCACCACTGTCATTCTTTGCAGTTGGAGCAGGAGAGTCACTTATTCTGTAGCCCCTTTCAGGCTTCTCCGTGCCGCTGGACTTGGCCAGTCCGCCCTGCAGTTTCAAGTGAGACGTGGTTCCACTTGCCCACTGCTGATCGCTGAACCTACGTACAAGTAACTCCACAGGACCACTCGGAACTCAGTGCTACAGCCTGGGGTAGCTGTTGTACATGGAGGCTGAGATTTTCAAACCTGAATCTCTCAGGTTAGATACCTCAGCTCTATTTAATGGCTTACCCAAATTGGGCTGATTTTCAGAAATGCTGAAGCTGGTTTAGTTTCAAACAACTGGGCAACTGACTAACCCATAGTTATGCACCAGATTTCCCCTTTGCTGCACTAAAATGCTGGAATTTTATGAATGCCATAGCAATGGAATCAGAAAATGAGGAAATCTGGAGTGTGAGGCACGGAAGCTTATATCTGTTTTTCTCTGATGAGCTGAAACTCCAAAGTGTGCCTTTCCTCCTTAAATGCAAGTTTCCCATTTGTACTCTCCACATTCAGATTCCACGCTTCACTTAGCTTCTTGGCTGAAGTTCCTTCAGTGGAAACTATGCATCGATGCATGTGTAACGGGTGAGATCCTGGTTCTGCAAAAAGCTGTGGGAGTTTTATTATTGATTTCAACAAGACCATGATTTTGGCTGCAATAGGACTAATTGGACCTGAATAACTGTGAGTTTAATAGAATTCCCCGATCTACTTAGTGAGAGGCCATTCTCACATTTCACCAGTCCTACATGGGAGTGTACTATGCACAATATAGTGTCCAAATAATGCACAAGAAGTCTTTCCATAATAATTTTTTTTTGGTCAATAGCAGTATGTGTGAGATTGTTCCTTTCCTAAACATTTTGAAAAATTGGCACTTCTTTTATTATCTTTCCTCTTCAAGCTATTAGAAGTGTTCCTAATGCAACTCTGAACCCACTAATTAGCTCAAATACATTTTAATTAGTGGGATTTAGTCTGTTGTTGTGTGTGCCAAAATTCAGCTATATGGTTTCTCTAAGCTCAAGTTTTCTAAAGTGGTCTCCTTTCCAGTCAGATTCATGCTCTTATTTTCTGTCAGTCACTTAAGTGTTCTTCTCATTTGGAAAAGACTTTCTATTGTATTATCTAAGTCCTTTTTTCATCCTTCACCTTGACTGTGACTTATTTCCTAACCTACCATAGAGAACTTGGAAGTTCATTTGTATCTCTGCTTCTCAAAAGATCCTTAAGAATGAAAAGACACATCCCAGACTGAATCTTGCATTTTCTCATCCCCTACACCACCATTTTCAGAACTGATTCTCTTTCTTCTTCAGACAATAAGCCCTTCTGAAATAATTTTCATCATTCACTTCTGGCAAATAACTTTACGTTAATTAAGATAGGAGACTATTAATAGTGAACACTATTAGATATGCAATGCACAAGAACCTGTATAGCTCTACCAAAATAATTCTCATGCTTAAACTATACATGTTTTTATGTGTGTATATGTATATATATGTATCTGTAAAACAAGTACACAAAACCCCAAAGCACACTTAGATGTAGCACTTCTATGTTGAAAACACAAGCATTAACTAAGCAACTCAAGCATTTCTTAGAAGTGCTTGTGTTGGTACCTGGTCAGCTGGAGTGCTGTCACTGCACTTTGCTCTGCTGCTAAGGACCATTCTCCCCAGCTTCTTGCAAGCCAAGAAGACACAAATGACGGGCCCACGACCAGCCAGCAGTCATTACATAAAGAAGGATTGGTCAGGGAGTCATACACTTCAGCCCGTATCCGCTACATCACTACTGCAATGGGAAACACAAAACTGGCACCACCAGAGCTTTCTATAGCTTAGTATCTCTGCTGTGTAAAGGAGATCTCCAGCTGTCACTTCAGATCTCCTTTCCAACGGCCTGTGCTCAGTGCAGATGAGTAAGAGGAATCGCAGAGAATCTGGGTTTGTTTTCAAACACAACTTGGCTAGCACGACCTCTCCCGCTGTGACAGGCACCAGAAGTACTTCCTCCTGCAGGGCAAAGCACAGGTGAACGTCTCAGCAGATTGAGGTGACAACGTGCTTGCACGGGTCTCAGTACCACAAGGTGTTACAGAAGCACCATCTACAAAGCACATTTATTGCATGGTTTGTAAATGGTACTTCTGGCAATTGGAATTCTAGAACTGATCCGTGCAGTCATGAAGAAGACAAAAAGGAGAGGGGGTATGTAAAACAGAATATTGCAAGAAAGAAAAGAAAGATCTTCAGCTGAAACAACAGCAAGTTAGAAGCAGAGTGAGAAGTCTGAGAATTCATACACCACTTCTAACAAGACTAAAAGGAGAGAGAGAAGATGGGGGTAGAGACACTTACTGAGCCAAGAACAGAACAGAATCCCAAAAGAGAACTCTGGATTCAAAAGGAAGGAAAAAAGTGAAGTGCATGGGCAAAGTGCCGTTCTGCCAAAGGCCTCCGTCTGAAGGAGAACAGCTAGTGCGCTCTGCCTAAGCAGTAAATTTGGCTGAGATTATTAATTTTATCTGTGTAACAAGTCCCCTTAGACAAAACATTTTTATTGCTTTTCAGTTGGTTTCAAAATTAGTCACAGACTAATTTTATCCCTTAAATCAAACTGAAGGTGATCAAGACCTTGAAAAAGGCATTCTTCCAGAGAGGCAATACCGGACCCAAAATAAGCAGAAACCTTGCCCAGCATAGCTGCCGTGGAGAATAAGCTGTTTTATAAATGTTAATAAAGAGTTTAAATACTTTTCAAGTTACTCTGAAAAAACTTAGCATGAGAGTCATGCAAACTTATTTATTCCAGCGGGTCAGCTGGCCAGCGTGCGTAAGTGTGGGCCTAATGAAGAGCAGACTGCTCGGGCACTTTCAAGTCCACATACTTTACCTAGTTGGGAAGAGCTTTAATAGGCAAGAGCCTTTCTCAAAGGACGAGGACTTACTCAGCAGAGTTCCACTGACTTTGTAAAGGCCTTACAAGTACCTGAAACTGGAAACGAACATGGCACTCACTTGGTGGCTGTGGCAACAAAACACGAGCTGCCCTGAATGCGCTGGGACACCACCTCGAAAGTTTTCATGATCCGTTAAGCTGAGCAGCACCTCTCAGCAGTGCTGGCTTTCAGCCGGCCTTAGGGAGCTGAAAAAAGTCACTGGAGCTGGTACACGGACTGAGACTTCTCAGTGGTTTTCCAGTATAGGTGACAACACTCTGTGCTCTTCTGAATGATGAGAAGGAGCTCTGTGGATTGTGGTTCCTGTTACAACACTGCTCCTATTTGTACATGGTCTGTCTTACTGTGCCTTGGGTTTTTATTTTTACAAGCTGGTATTTTGTATTTTGTATGAAGTTTTTTTTAATGTTGAATTATGCTCCTCTGGGGTATAGAAGAAAAAAAGGTTAAGAGTGGATTAAGGTACACACACATACAGCAAGAATGTTTCTTCGCAGCTCTCAGAAAATTTTGCCTGGCTTCTTCCTAGCGAGCTCTGTGCTGTTAAATACATGTCTGGATTCATGTGTGGTGTCAAAGTTCTTATGTTTCATTTACAGTTTTATTCAAAGTTTCTCAGGAGATGAAAGACAAAGTTGCTGGAAATATTTTAAAATGCAGTCTGAAAGCAAGAGAAAAAAATTTTAACCTTTGTGTCATTACTTGGAAAACCTAAAAAGAACACCGCAAGCAGCAGTTTGACTATGATACTGTAAAGTGCTTCCTGTTCTTGTTTCTGCATGTTCTTTTTCTCGTAAAAAATAAGAAAAGAGATACCAAATTGCTGGCATCCTCTGTCCTACCGTACTGAATTAAGCTGGTACTTGTCAGGCCAACATTTAGAACTACCCCACTGCAGTGTCAGTGTGTTCACTGGCTGAACGGGAGGTTACTGAGGCAATGGATGACATTCCTAGGCGATGTTATGATGTGGTTTATGTTCTTGTTTTTTTCAGTGATAAAAGCCAGAACTAGAAGGAAACAGAGAACATGTTTTTCTCTCTAAGACAGAAGAGAAGAACATGTGTTACAATCCAATTTACTTAGCTTGATACCTACTTGCTCTGTATCATAATTAATCAATTCTTCAAGCAGCAAAATAACCAAAATAAATGATCTTAGTCATCTCACTTTGAGTTATAGAGGCTCTTTGATAAGAGCAATTATTTTTAAGACCTGGCTCAGATACAAATGCTTGCAAGAGGTGAACTCTCATGCGCTGAATGGGAGAGAATGTTCACTTTTGTCAAGCAAGATGTTTTTCTGTCCAGATATTTTCTATGGATTTTACTGTGCACTAGTTTGCGTGTGCCTTTATGGACTCTTGTGACTTGGCAACAACTGCACAGTAAAGCTCACAGGAAAGGAATTTGGTCTTACATTACAGTCTGAGCCATGGCACAATCCACACCTCTCGAATTGTGCAACTAATAATTCTTTATGATCCGCTCAGTTAAGCCTGTCCAAGCGCCTTTGTAAATACTCCTAAATGAGTTTACTGATTTAGAATTAATTTTTAAGCTCAATTTATACATGCCAGGTTTAAATAGATTTAAGTGCATCCCATGGGGATACAATAAAAATTATAGTTCACCGTGTACATCTGGGATGTGGAGGGGAGTCCTGCAGTAACTTCGACACTGAATTTAGGCCATCTAGAGAAAGAGCAAAGTGCAAATCAACTATCATCCACTATAAACAGTATGACAGCTTTTTTTTTTAACTTCTTTTTTTTAGTGGGATAAAAATGAGTAACTTCTTAGAGGAACTAATGATCTGAAGAAAAATTAAAACACTAAATAAACGTATGAAAGTTTTCTGCAGAACATAAAGACACGCATATGCCTTAATGAAACAGACACACGATCCTTCCTCTTGTACCCTGATTCTCTTTTGTTTGCTGTTGATGTTTAACTTTATTTCTGTTAATGATAACACCCACTGTAGTACCTCAAAGCATGAGGAGACCGATTCTGAAATAGCCACCTTTTGCATTACTGTAAGCCCTCAGCACCAAAAAGTCACAAGAACTGGAAGTACTCAGGTCCTATCTGAAGACAAGGCAGAAACGTTTGACCGCAACACTAATCACTGCTGCGCGGGTTATTAACCACTGCCCCGTACCGCGGATGCTGCAGTCACCAGCAGCAGGGGCCTGGCTCCCGCCGAGGGCAGAATCCAGAGGCGCTCTGTGAGAGCCCTTTGGCGAACGTCAGCCCTATTCACGATAGCTGCATCGATAGCCCATGACAACGTACAGGGAAAAAGGCTACATGGCCCTTTCTAACGTGGCCACATTGGTAATGATAAGCACAATCTTTTGCAAGGAGTTTGAAATAAATCGTTTTCTGCCATCCGTGCGCTGGGTGGATCACTTAGATGGCAGTTTAGTCAAGGCCTTGGAAGCCTCTTCACTTGTTTTAATAGGCTTTGCAGCGGAGACTTTTTGCACGGTATCAGTCAGAATAGCCTGCTAGGTGTCAAGCTACAACTAATCAGTAATTTAAAGTTTAAAAAGCCATTGCCAAATCTCCTGAGAATTCCAAGAGAAATATTTAAGCCAGAAGTAAGAGACATTAGAAAGGACAGCCAGCTGCAGATGTTCTTATCCTTGTGAGTGAAAACCTAGAAATACTTGAAATACTCCAGATAGTTATGACTGGCCAGCAAACTCCACAGCAAATATATGTCTTTGTTTTAAGTAAACCATTAGCAGAACAGTCCAATCACAATGATAAAAACCACACTGATATTCTTGGACTAAACTACTTAACTGTAACTAGCCATCCAAAACTAAAGCTACAAAAATTGAGACGCTTCCAATAGGGGAAAAAACATAAAGAGCAAGCTTCTATGACACTAAAGTTTGGCAAGCTGATCTGTGAAACACAGGAGATTTATTAGAAGTACATTGTATTACAACAAAAGAGGTCTGCTCTAAAATTGAAGTTTAAAGATAGCCTTTCTCACAGAGTCCTACTCTGAGTGAAAGTTTTATTTAAATTACAATATAATTAGAAGCCTTTCTTTGCCCTTTGCACAGTCAAATTCTGATTCTTAATTACCCAAATTATTTAATTCATGGTTATGATTTCAGAAAGAAAACTATGTTAACAACAGTCCATACCTGTTTTAATAAAATTGCATTATTGCACCTGGAGGGATTTTAAGTACAAATATATTTGGCGCTATATACACTGTTTGTATTTTGAACCAAACAGTTTTGTGGGGGAAAAGAAAAATTAAAAAAGGGTTTCTCAGTTCTCCTCTTTCTTATGTACACAGTTCAAACACAGCAGGGAAATCAAATCTTCAGTTTAAAAATCTGCATTTATTATGTGAAGTTCTATACAAACAGGAAATTGATACGGAAAGGGAGAAGGTAATGATAAGGAAAACTTTTCTTTCTAGTTTCATGCATCTTAATGCTGCAAGACCTTGCTTTTATAAACGCCATACAAATATTTTTTCCACCATGTTTCAATTAATTGCACAGTCTTAAAAAAAATTAGACCAACAGATTGCAGCTACTCTGCTCCTTACACTAGATGATGTCTGTTCAAAAAGATCAGCCTGAACTCTCTCAAATCTTATCATTCAACTTTTTTTCATAAAGTACAACTCTAGGGTTTTTTCCCTTGGAGGAAAGCACAATAAAAATATGGCCTTAATCCATTAAAAACATTAAATCAGATTTTTAAATTGTGAGCCTTTGGCTCCATCCTTGTAATGGGAATCTCATTCATGTGATAATACATGCCTCTGAGATCTTGTTGGCAGCCCTCACCATGCTTGAAGAGGCCAGCCGGAGCCAAGGGACACGGTAAATTCCCTATCCTGATTCTATCAGTGTGAAATGGAAGCATGGCCACAGTCCATACCGCGGGCGCTACACACTGGCGTTCATCACGGGAACAGGGAAGAGGGATGCATTATTTTGGGATGAACATTTAAACACTGCTTTTATTCTACATACTTCCATTAATGAATTATTTGGGCATTTTAGACACATTATTAAATATATACATGTATATGTATAAATGCACATTTTTTTTTCCCTAGATCTGTTTTCCTTCCATCCACAGCCACCAAATGCATCCACAGCTGCCTGGCTTTCCCAGACTTACTTTCACATGACGGTCTTTCTGCTCAGAAATAACGGAGACCCGGGCTCAGAGAAAGGTACGCAGACAGGAACAGGGACACCGCTCCTGACACTGACCCAGGTGCCCCCACAGCTGAAAGGGCAGACCAAATGGCCACATCCCCTTCACCAAGGATGGGGCTGCTGTAGAAGCTGTAAGCGAGTCGCACAGAAAGGATCCGAGCAGCCCTTGGCAGGGCTATAAAAGCATGTGAAAAGTCCCCTGTCAAATGATACAGCAGTCCCAAAGGGAAATACAGCTGAAAGGGCAGCTCTGGCTTTTTGCCCATTCAGGTCTTGATTTCTTTACTCAGTCTGTTAAGAGAGGTACAAAACAATGCCAGGCATGTTGCTTAGCAAGTTAAAGTTAAAGCAAGTTCTCTTCTCTTTTAGCATGTTTATTTTCATTAGTCTTGTACCTGTATGTATTCATATGCTCACAGGCACCTTTCTTAAAAAAATAGTTAGCTTAGAAATCACTCTGAAATCACTCTGTCATATATTATTTTCTCAACCCATCATCGCTAGTACCTGCCAGAAGAGTACTCTACATGCCTGGCATACTTCAAACCTGCTGGATAGAGCAGCTGAGGTTAAGGATATTTAATAGACTATCAGCATGTATGTACAGTACATGTTTGTTTGGGGAAATACAAATATTCACAGCTGACTTGTCACTGACAAAGAGTCTGAGGTCTCTTTATCAAGAAGGGTACTATTTTCCATTGTCCTGATCCCTCCCAAAGGGAACAGATATTTCTCTCATTTATGCAAAGGGAGGACAGGCAAATAATGAACCCAAAAATGGGTTGCTCCTTCCCGAAGCTCCTGGTAACCAGAGGTGATGCCAGGATGGTTGGGCTCTCTATTTCTAAAACACACAGAGCTGTGCCCAGGACTAAAGAACAAGATAGCACATGGAAGGCAGCCACTGCACACACATAGAAGCTCTTGTCAGGGCAAAAGAAAAGCTCAGCATGGTTTTAGTTCTGTATTTAAAAAATACAGTATGAAAAGCTCTTCACAAAGCTAAACAGGGCAGCTGAGCTAGCAGTTATAATAGACCCACATTAACAAGCAAGGAAGCAGGCAACTTCTGAATCCATTAAGAGAAAGATTTAAAGATTTTTAAAAAAAAAAAAAAAAAAAGAGATCCACTTTCTCCACTGGGCTGTACACCGTCATTTCACTTACACATGCTTCACATTTTGTCCATTCTTGTTTTCTTTGGAGAAGGAGAAGTGAAAAGACTGTTCTGAAAAAACAGAATGGAACAGAATAGATTTAAATGTGCATTTGTGATAAACGCTATTAAAAAGTGTTCACTTAATAAAGAGTAAAATTAGTAAAGGAGTCCTTTTAAAAAAATAATAACATGAAAAGTAGGGATAGTTGCTATGATTCTTAAAACAACTTAGGAATTATTTCATACATTTCAACACCTATTAAAGGTAAGACAAAAAGCACAAGTGTCCTGCCTTAGAGATGAATTTCTTTTAAAAAGCCACTGCTCAGCAGACACTGTGTTCTTACGGGGAAAAGGATGTAGATGGAACAAAATAGGACCGGAGTGAGAATGTCCGAGATGTGGAAAAACAAGTGAAGAACAGGCAGTTCCAAATTCTGTATTTACAGGCCAAAACCCCAGTCAGTGAAAATGAATACATGACTTAATCATTTTAATAAATAAGGCCTCTGTTTTGATTTCTGTGGCTTGAGAGAAAGTTTCTGTCAGGCGTCTTCACTCGCCTTCTGCCACGCCTGGCTGCAGCACGGGCCTTCGGCAGGGCAGCGGGGACAAGGTCCGTCAGCAGCTACAGGAATCGTTACGGTCCATCACCTCCCCAGCGCGGCTGCCACGTGGCTCCCGCTGTTTGTAACGTGGGCCCGCCGTGGTCCCGGAGCCGCGCAGTGTTGTCCCCGGTCTGCAAGAGGTGCTGTTCATGCGTCAGTCAAATCTATGTCGTGTTTAGAGCAAGTCTCCTGAGTCCCACCCGGGACCTGAGCTAGAATACCAGACTCCTTTCCAGGAACCATTAAGATACAAATGTCCTCTTATTGCTTTCTGCTGGTGGACGATGGCTCACCAGTCTCCAAGCAAAGATGTAAGTGAACACAGCCGACAGTACCGCTCACCGGGGAGATGTGGCAAGATACACCACGTCTGCTCAGCAGAGAGCTGCTTCCTTCTGTAAACATGGGGATGGACAGCCGGAGAGCTGAGCTAATCGACCTGGTATCTCCCTCACCTCATGGAAAAATGAGCAGGTGCAGAAAGGCTTATGAAACTACATCAGAAATCACAAGGATTAACTTCAGAGAATGGTTTCATCATTGCCCTTTCCTTGCTAGAAAGGAAAAAGGGAAAAGATTCTCTCCTTTGCTCCAGGACACTCACTCGCCCAGTGTCCAGCCAGCAGCACCCATCCCTCGTCAGCACCCAACTCGTTACTGCCTAACCATACACAACTCCAGTTTAGTTTTTATGTACAAAGAAATTATAGGCTTATAGTTAGCTGGCTGCTCAAGGATCAGTTGTGCTGTATGCTACAGTAGTAGACATTATAGCATCTGTGACATAAATATCCAAGGCTGATTAATCCTTTGTTTCTTCTGCATTCAAATTCTCATGTTAGATAAAGAGCTAAAGAAGTTAATGACTTACATTCCTAGACTGATAAGCTTGTTTCCATCTAACCTTTACAAGCCTCCAGCTGAAAATGTGGTATGATTAGAACTTTGAAGGTGGAAAAACCGTGAAAGTGTTTGACCTCAGCTATTGCTTCACCTAGTAGCAACAGCAGAAGTAGATTCACTCTCTGTTCACCTTACTTTAGTCCAAAAAAAAGAGCCTACCAGCAGTAGAAATGTGAAAAGTGAATGAAGAAAAAGCTAGATTTCCCTGTCCTTGAGGAGATAAAATTCAGCAAAAAAAATTACCCTGGTTTACTATTGGATTATAAATGGATGAACCTTTCTCCCCAAGCCTCCCTTGAAACTTAAGACTCATTCCTAATAGCATTTTTCATCTACTTCCAAAAACTGCCTAAGCTGAATTCACGGAGGTTTTTCCACAACTGACTGATCTCACCTGGAGACAGATGATAAAGTACAAGATTAAAGGTACAGGAAAACTTGAGAGAAATCTACTGCTTTTCATTGCCAGTGTCTTAGAGAAGCACAATGCCCATCTTATTCACAGCTCCCAAGTATTATAGTCTGATGCAAACCCAGAAGAGGCCGAGCCTGAGCCGAGGCAGGTCACCCTCTTGTGAGGCTTTCCCGGAGACGGGTTTCCATACAAGGGCCGATCCCCCTGTGCCACTCTCCAGGCTGGTTTGGCAGAATGCTGTGAGGGCCCGTGTTCTGCAGTAAATAAGCAAAAGTCCTCAAGACAGCACCCGGGCAAACCTGCATCTGATGCCATTTGGCAGCCCAGGCGAAGTGCCAGGATATGGTGCATTCTACTGTATGCGAAATGACCTACACAATTGCTTTTACAAAAGGAAGACAACTTTTATCCTTTTATATTATGCAAAATATGTATCAGGTGCAGAACTGTCTAAAATTGTCATCGTTAGCCTAACTTTGTTCTCATTAGGTGAGCGGCAAGATTTGTATCCTTGCCCGAGAATGGAGCTAAGCCAGCAATCTGAGTTTTTGAGAAAATCCTCTGCTAAAAACGCACAGTATTACAAAATTTGTCCACATAGCAACTTACCCAGTACACATTTCTACTCACTTCTCTCCATAGGGTGAGGTTATAAATCTATCAATGCAATTAATGCACAGATCACACAATCATGCATTTATGTTTTCTTACCTCTCCCTTTCCCTTGCACATATAAAAGAAAAAGCAGATGCTTGAAGAAAAGTTATGGATTAAGTTTTGTTCTCATTTACATCCACACAAGTTCCCTGTGTTCTTTTCAAATCTGCATACAGCTCAGCAATAAGACTCCATCAAAGAGTCCAAAACCCACATTCTTAATCAGGCTAAATTACTGCTAGCCCAATCCCATTTAAATTCTGCCCACATAAAATAGAGCTGCAGTTAAGACACCTAGTGTGATAATCGCTGTTGGGCATTAATTAATAGTTATTTTCATTTGCAGATCAGAATAATATATACATGTTAGCTTGCCACTCATGTTACTCCAGAATTAATGCTAGATATTGAGGGAGAAAAATGCAAGCAACGCTTTAAACAGTGATTGATGTGCAGTTACAAGCATTCATCCAGCCAGCAATTAAACCACTTGCAAAAATTGGTTTGTAAGAGATAAACTAGTTCAAACAGAACCAGTGAGCAACACATGTATTATTTGCAAATATATCAACTGACCCTGAGCTCCAGACGCTGTGTTTTCTCACGTTGCCTTTGACTCCTGAAATGCCTCCACTGCACACTGTCCTTATCTATTACAGCCTTCCATCTTGCATTCCTGCCCGATACTCTCTGGGTTAATGCCCACCACGGAGCAGACGTCAAGGAACGGTCTTTTTTCTGATCTTCACTTCGCATGCTGCAGCAATTACCAACCATTCACTACTTGTTCTGGTGCCCTGTTACTGACTCTTCTCGAAAAATGTACACAGGCAAACCCTCATACAAAATCTATTCAGATTTCTCCTTCAGCAAAATTCAGTGTTTGGTTCTAGGACATTTCTGCTTGTTCCGTTTGCTATGGCTGCTGCAAAGAGCAGTGATCCTTAGCAGAGTGCTTTAAATATAAGCATTGTAAAGTGAGAGTTGTACTTACAGATTAGGGTATCTTTAATACAAGAATTTAAGGAGCAAACAAATGAAAGACAATTTACACGAATCACTGCAGAACAGTACCCTGAGATTTACGTTTCAGACTCCACTTAGGCATAATTCCTTTGGTATTCACGGCAGTATTTTAGCTGTGATGAACACATCTGGCATTAATAAGAAACATACTTCAACAAGAGTCCCACTGCTGTCAATTGCAACTCATGAAAGTAAATAGAAAACAGTTACTTATAAAACCACTCAATCATAAAGAGAGTGTTCAAGAGTCTGTAACAGAGGAATCGGCACAGTTTATCACTGTAGTTCTAGTTTACATGAACTCTAAGGCAAAGGTGAATCAACCTCCTGCCCGGCGTCAGCCGGTAAGTGTTGATCCACCCGTGTGAGTCGTGGCCCATCGCACACGTGCACAGAGGATCAGACGGGTAGCGGAGCAGCCACGGGGAGCCGGCTGCTCAGCCAGTGCCGTGGGCTTGCGCTGCGGGCAGAGCTTACTGGGCCATCATTTGCCCAGCACCAGCTTGAACTGTTGGTCAGGTGCAGCGCAGCGAAGGACGCTGGCTGCTGCATGAAGGATGTCTGTTCCAGCGAGAAGGGCTGAAGGGTTGTTTAAAATGCAGGGTGCGTTAGCTGTCGGAGGAGCTCAGTGTGGGACAGCCAACCACCAGCCCATTCTGCCTGCTCCAGAAACAACAGCGCTGGGAGCAATGTCTGTGAATTGCATTTTTCTGCCTACACAGAAACCCTGTACGTGGAATGGAGTTTGTGTCTGTAAATATATACGTACACACGTGTATGTGTGTGTATATATATGTAGACGTCTTTACCCAGGCAATTTGATGAGGGTAACATTACTACAAAAGAGGTTATAAATATCTAATCAAGTAAAAAAAAAGTAGGTGTAGACTTACGTTACAGTCATATATCATCAGTGACCAATATGATCAAAATTATTTTGCAAAAAACCCATAGGCAGAAAGATCTGATTATAAATATATCTATACTGTATATGAATACAACTTACTTCAACTTAGTGGAAAGACTTATAGCTTCTCATTGACTTGAGCAATTTTTTATTCCAGCACGTAAGTTTATTCCAATCATGCAAATACTTTGCAGAAGTCAAGACTGACTTATTACATGGAGAAAGAAGGGGTTAAATTTGCAAGGAACATTAATTAATGAATGTCCATATGGCTTATTTATACAACTGTATAAATAGATTAATGAGTAACACAATATTCTAGCCTAAGGATGAGATGACAGTTTCCCTCTCTATTTGTATATGTCGGTATGCAATTATTATGTTAGTTATAATTGGCAAATATGACATGAGAAATTACTGCCTTAATATTACAGGTTAAAAACCAACCCTGCAACAAATGTTCATCCAGCTACTAAGCCTGATACAGACTTCTCATGCCAATTGAATCAATTCACGTATAGACTGGCAAGTTCTTCTGCAAGCACATACGTATTTCTAGATCCACAGTCTTAATCTCTTTCTGTGCCCCTGTTTCCCCCGGAGATAAAATAAAGACAAAGAGTATGAGAGAGTGACTGTGACCATTTAATGTTAAAATATGCAGGTTTGTTTTATATGTTATGGACATACACATTTTTTGTTATATAAAACAGCAGACGAAACAGCCATTTGATACGAACTGGAACGACAAAAACAGCAACAGAATTTCAAAACAGCAGTGAGCTTGAGGGAAGGCTTAGAAATGTGTTTGTAAAGAGAATAAAAGAGCCATTAGTAAAAAGGTACGGATGTGAACATTTTAATTGACATACTTGTTTCAAATTGGCAATACTTATCGAAGTGCTGGCATGGAAAAAAATCCCAGAATTTCTTCTCCCCTATAAATTAGCTAACTTCTCTCATTCAGTTGTACATGAGTGTTTGTGGGAAACGCCCTTTACAGCAAATAGGAAGAACAAAATAAAACTGCCAGAATAATGCGGCCTGTCATCTCTTGCCTTCCCAAAGTTTGTCAACAAATGGAAGTGTTCAGCATATATCGATCTTTGGAGCATATTAAAACTTGGAATTTTGGGTTATTTACAGACCTTACTCTTTGAAGAGGCAGCTGAGAGACCCTTGCACTTTGAGTAAAGTCTCCAGGAGCATATTTAAACAAATCTCTATACTGCCCTTCTGAATCCAATATGCTCCAAGTCAGGTTGCAAAAAAACATTCTTACTTTCCTTGTGCCTAGAGAGAATTCAACACAGGGCCAAAGGAGAAATGATTAGAAATATTAAAAAAGAAGAGGAAATAAAAAAGGAAAAAAATCTCAAGAGAGCAGATCCTAGAAATACTGAAGTTTAAAGTCTGAGAACTGGCAGGTGGCCAAGAAACACACTGAGTGCAGAAGACGACATGGGGATTGCAAGGAATTGGCAGGCAGACATCATGGGAGATGCCAAATGAGAGCACACAAAGAGAGTGAAATGAGTCAGAACTTATAAAAGGAGATATAAGAAAGAAAACCCAGCACAAGGGGAGAATGAGAAAAAGGAGACATGATCCAGGATTTGCAGATTTAAAACGTTGGACAAAAAACCCTAATTCACCAGATTCAATCTGGTATATGACAGAGAAAGGCAACAACTCGAAATGATGGAACACACAGTGAAAAGCACTTGCAGAGACTGGGATAAAGCAATAGTCCAGAGAAAGCGATTGAATCAAAGTCCGGAATTCTTTCTGGGCAGGGCAATTTGCAAACTGCAGGTTTCTATTATCGTTTCTCTCTCCTTATCTTCAGTCTTTGCTTATGCAAAAAGCCAGTCAAGGCTGCAGGCTATGTTGCTGAGTGGAGGTGTTGCAAGGGAGGAGACATTTAACAAGAATGCATTCCTTTTATAAAATTCCGTTGGCTTCATTGGAGATTTCAGACAAACGTGCAAGTTTAGACTTCACATTAAAATTCTGCTGCACGTGACTTTTTCAGCTAGTCACAGCTTTATTTCTGTCTCTACCTCCTTGCCATGATTAAGAAATAAAGCCTTGCCTGCCTAGAAGAAGCAGAGTCCTTGTTTCAAGAGAGTTTTAAATATAAAAGGATTGTGCCACTTGTTTTGCAATCTATGCAGCATCTGCTCTTTAGCTCTAACCTCTTACTGCAGCACAGATGTGCTGTCTGCTCCGCTGTTGGGTACGCAGTTCATCTGAAATCTTGAGCAACTTCTAGTGAGCTCATCTTCCATCTTCTAGGCGCTGACCTTTGATCCTCCTGTAAACTGCAGTCATTCGACAAGGATAGCGTGCTGAATCTTTACCCTGAAATGCTTTATGCTATCTCTTTATTATTTGTGCTTACTTATTTTGATTTACCACAATTAATACAGGCAGTTCTAGTCTCAGATCTAGGCAACGCTATGCAAAGATGCATATGCACATACACAACACAAATCTACAAATCAGTTATAATTCCAACAACTTCGCCAACTTCTCCCTTCACGCCCATTTCCCCTTTTGATAGAAAGGTATTTTTTTATCATGAACATCTTCAGTACAAGTATGCTTTGAATCATTCTCTAAGAATCAATTAAAGTAGGTAAGAGCGAGTGGGTGGGTGTGGAGGAGGGCAGGTGGGCTGGCTCTGGGTTTCAAAAACCTCTCATCTTGATGAGCACACAACTCAGTATGACAGAGCAAGAAAAGCAAGACCGAGCAGGTGGGTGTCAGGCTGCTAAAACTTCACAGACCAGGGATAACACCTCAGCACCTGGGAATTGCTACGGACCAAGTGCAAAGAGTATCTGCGCAACGTGCTCTACTCCAGAGGTAGTGCTTGCGCTGACTGCTAAATGCCGCAGCCCAAGGCATCTCTATCAGAGCACAGATGGATTTTAACTAACTCTAACTGTTGGGTCCAGCACATTTCTTTAGCTGAACCTCAAGGTATGGAGCTAATACTGTTTGCATCCCAAACCTTGGGATATCCAGGTCATCTGCAAATAAAGTAAACATTTGCAGTTTCTTTTCATCTTCTAGCAAGTGGAACACCAGCCATTTGCCCTTGTGCCAACCTGAAGAAAACCCAAACCCTAGGTGCAAACTCTGAACCAAAGGAGCGGGTTATCACCATCACCCTGTCACCTAGGTATTATCTAACCCTGCTGGAATTAGCCTGGTTATTAACAGGTCACCAGACAAGATGACCAGACATTGTAACCCCTCAGGTAAAACTCTCCACACAGAAAGCCAGGGGCACAAAGCAGAAGAGTCTGCCTTTCAGATGCAGCTCTTTGCTTTGCCCACACTCAAAGGTTTCTCTGCTTTGGAATATTTCATGCAGTATAAAGCTCAGGGAAGATTTCTGCAACCTAATGGCATGAAAGTGTTTGTATCGGCAGAATTACTTTCAACTGAGGAATAAATTCTGTCTGTCTAGGCCCATTTATACCAGTATAATTTCATCCATGTGAAGGAATGGATCAGTACCAGAAGAAGAAAAAAATCACCTATCACATTTAACTAATTATGGTGGAACAGAGATGGTTTGTTCAAAGACTGATCTCATTATACAAGATCATTGTTTCTCAACTTGTATGTAAGAATTTATTCATGAAAATATCTTTTATCTAAAGCTTGCAGGGCTCTGAAAGTCTTTTATTACAACGTACCAATGTGAAAAATGAGACACAGTCTAAATCTATTGAAAATTGAGACACAGGCACAATCTAAATCAGCGCTGTAGAAAAGGTGGCTTTGCACGCTACAGAACACCTGAGAATATTCTGTGAGCACACTTTTTGCTTTTCTTGCCATTTGAAGTTGCCCCAGGCATGATCTCAGTTCTCTGGCAGCTTCAAATGTCTCTGCAAAGGTTCACTTGAACTACCTTGCACTTAGCTTTTTTTTTCCCCACAGGACCCATGTTCTTAATCAGAGCAGTGATTTGGCACAGATGACAAGCAGTGGTATCTACAGATGAGCCTCATTAGCCTGTTATGAATTCACGGAAGCATCCTTTGAGATAGAAAAGCCAAAATTGTTAATAAAACAAAACACCAGCTGATTTGTATGCTTTTGTTCGTATTGCATACATCGTACAAGGCATTTTACAGAACCAAAATCGTGAGATTAGAAGAAGTTCTCTGAAGAACAATTTTATAAATAATTTTGATATTTCAGGAAACGTCACCTTTTTGTGACATTTTGGAGAAGATTTGAAGTGATTTAGATTTTTTGCAGTGTTTTAGAATTTCCTTCCGATTGTAGGAAGCTATCCAAAGGGCTATCGTGAGGGATATCGTTAGATACATGTATTACTCACTGCGTAAGAGAAACAGCCCGCAGATAATTTACCCTTTGGCCACAATCTATTATAACCTTTGAAGATATGTACTCTTAGCTAAGATCTCTCCACAGAGAGGGGCACACTAATGTCCCATTTGTAACTGGGTTTTTTCGCCCCCAATACCCACGGGCAGCTGAAGACAGCCCCCTCCCCATCACACTCCCGCATCCCCTCGGAGCCGGTCGCTCTGAGCCCGCAGCCGGGCTGGGAGAAGACGGGACGGGTGAGGATGCCGCAGGCGGGTCCAGCGGAGCACCCCCACCCGCCGGCACTGCCTCCATCCCAACGGCGGAGCCACCTCAACTCCCGGCCTTATGGCACACAGAAAACGGAGTGATGGTGGTTTAAAACCACTAAAAAATACTTATGCTTTCCGCATCAGGTGAGTGCACAGAGAGCCCGAAACGGGGAGTTCTCCAGCGGCGGTCTGAAACAGGGCCCTTCCAGGCTTAAAACTGTTCAAGTGGGGGATCCCCCCGCCCAGCTTCTGGCAGGGTCCAGAATAATTTACCCATTTCTGTGCTTTTGTTAAGAACTAGGTAGGGAAGTATCATGGAACTTGCAGAAAACCCAAACCAAAATGACATCTGTTCCTGCAAGGCTTCCAGCGCAGTACAAGCTTGTGAGCGTGAGATGGATTTTCAACATCCAGCGCCGAATACTTCAGGGGGCAAGGAAAGCGCAGGGCCTTACAGATTACAACCACAGCTTTAGTAATGGCAAAGCGTCAGGGATTTTTATTGCTTTTGGTGAAAATTAAAGGCAGCAAATCTCTTAAAAGAACTAGGAGAAAACTCATGGCAGAATATGGCCTCACATGTTTATCCAGTGCCTCTCCAGAAGTACTTGGAGCACTTGCCATGTGTAAAAGCAAGCCAACCAGCTATTTTTAAACTCACTTGATTCAACACATATGGGCTGAATTCTGTTAGAAATAATGACCTTCTGATGTAATTATTGAAATTGCCACTAGACAGAGCTGTTCATCTTATTTTTAACCTCAGAAATATTTATAAGCCAGTGATGTGCTAGAAATCCAAGAGGAGTTTGTTTTATAGACTCCTTCAGAAAAATGGCACATGACTGTAACAACTGCATGGCATTTGCAGCCAGGGTGTAGTTTTTGCACCACACTATATATAATCTCGTCAGTGGAGCTGAGGGCTGCATCTGCGTCTCATAAATTCTCTAGTCATTCACCAAGAGCTGTATCATCCACCAAGAGTGATAAAGAGATGACAGATGAGAAAAAAAATCTGTTTTTTCCTCGACTAGACTATAGTGTATGTGTTGGACTTGAAAATAAGCAAAACATCTGGAGTTCTAAAAGCACTATGACAAGCCCCTGACTGTAGAGTTTACTGTCAAATACATTTTGCCAGAATTTTGGAAAGGCGCAAAAAATGGTAACTGAAAAACAGAAGAGTTTTACTTCCAGGTAGGTAACATACATTCAGAAAGGCATTGAGTGCCAGCAGACTGGATTCAGTCATTAAGACAATGCAAACTTGTTAAATACCTAATTTAATTGCTAGGTAACGATATGTCTTACTGCGTATGCTTTAGTATCCACATGTCCTACTGCCCATCACAAGGCAGCAGTTCCTCCCACCAAGTAATGCAGAAATTACCCCAGAAATTAAATGCTTGTTGACATCCATGGAGCTATGCCAGTTTATATCACCCAATTTTCCGGTCTTTTGTGATAAATTTAGGGTAAGGAATTTTGGGAGGAAGCAGAGAGAGAGAGATCAGCATTAGGACTGGTTCTCCTGGGCTCACACCCTGATTTGCGTTGCAGGCAACCCGGAGCAGGAATTTCTGGAATTTCTGCAGCTGTAGCTACAGCATTGATTTCATCTTGTGACTGTGACTTAAACAGCTGTGAAGCCACAGCCAGCTCTTGCAGGCCAGCGTTCCTGTACAGCCCACGTATAGAACAGGGTTGGTGTACACATTATCAAATGTTTTAATTCATTCCCGTGCTGGTATCGGGTGTGGGGTTTTAGGTTCCATTTTAGTGTCAGGCACAGTAAGCGCTGAGGCAGGTAACTGCCTCTGCTAGGCCAGGGACTCTCTCTAAGGACATGTAAAGGCTACAACAGGATTTACACTGTCTACACATCGCACTTCAGGACCTTAGGTAATGCATTTGTTGCTTAAGAACGTACGTGTAAAACCTTTGGCTCTTTCTTCTCACTTACTCAGCTAAATCTTACTTCCACGCTTATTTTCTGTCAGCCCTTGCCGTGGTCCCAGACCAGCGTTCCCTCCTGTCGAGCTGCAGGCACCTCTGGCCCGGCCGTGCAGGGCGGCCGCACAGCAGCCCACATGGGTACACCACTAACATTTCATTTTTCCCCAAACACCCCAAGGCACCACTTGCCAATACCGGCAGTCTGGTGACTTAAAAAGCGTGATGTAAGACAAAGTTGGGGAACAGCAAGTTCTGCAGAGTGAAAACAAGCCTGTGGTGGCAGAGCTTCACCAGTGCCCCTTCTTGGAAGACTGCCTGTGACCGTGTCGGATGCACCGCGCTGCTCATACCACGGCAGCCCTGCCTCTGACATCGTCCATGTAACTCAGAGGGCTCCTGCCAGCATTAATCACTGCCATTTTGACACTAACTTTGTTTGACAAAGCACAGCAATTACAGATAGCTTTTTGATTTTTAGGACTCCAAAATATTGCTGTACTTTTAAGCCACAACTGAATATTACATCAAGTAAATTTTTCTGTGAAGCTTTAGTGTAAAATTGTGTGGGTTTTTTGAAAGGTACTTTTTACAGGTTTGCAGTTGCACTTGTATTTCAAATACCAGTCAAACCCAGGCTTCTTCCTCATTTATCCTCCTATCATACTAACGTCAAGCTCAACAATAACGAGAGGTGAGATCAAAGAAAAGTACCCAGTCTGACGCGGAGTTCCTCACTCACCTTGAACAATACAACAGGCACTGAATACACAGTTTGGTTTTGCTCTGTCATCAGTATTTCTCCCCTCAAACACCCCTGAGACCCGAGGCCAAGGCACACGCCCTGTGCGGGTACCGGGGGACGCAGGGCAGAGGGGTTGCGGCGGAGCAGCGTTGGCTGCGGCAGGGAGGAGCGGGTAGAGGCAGATGGCAGGTTCCTGCTCTCTGCCCGCTCCAGACAGAAAGGCTGAACTCCACCTTCTGCCCCGGGCAAAGTACAGGGGCACAGCCTAGCTATTAGCTCATTAAATGGGGCTAATTTAGTATTTGCAATTTCCAGCACTCATTATTTCTGTACAGCTTCTGAACTCTGTGGCATTTCTTGCACGTATTACCTCCTCACCGCTTGCAGAATTTTTAGCTGAAAGCAGTAAGGGACCAGTCATATCTAGGTGGAGATTTAAAAAAAGGAAATTATGATCCCTTTGTCAGTTCCTCTGAAGATCTTTGGACATTGGCAAAGGATTAGTCAGATTTTGAAGATGTGTAAGGCAGAGAGAAGTGTCAGCAGGTGTGTAAGAGAAACACTGCAAGAACTGTACAGACATGGGCACCCAGCCCGTAGGGTCAGAAGGCAGAACTGTTGACACGGCCAAATACAGGGGCCTGGGGCATTCTGGATGGACAGACTGAATGAGGCAGGATGAGGTACAAAAGAAAATTCGTTCTGCATTACTAGCAGAACTTCAAAAACCTTAGAAAAGGCTTCATAGAGCAAGATGAACTTCGTTCTTAATCGATAGCTTTTACTCCCTAGCAAGAATTTGAAGACTAGAAATTAACTCTGTCTTCTGTTCCCTTACTTCCTTTCCCCCAAATTCCAACAAAACTCTGTGGTATTGACTTGGAGCTTATTAATGTTAAACTCTAATGTGATTCAGAAACTGTTTTCATTTCAGCTGGCTTTGGTTCTCATTCTCATATTGCCAAAGCTGGCACAGCCATCATGGTATACAAGCCTTGGGATCTTCTTTGAATACAGGTGATCCAAATGATTTTGTTCCTTTTGCAATTCAAAAATGTGATTTTGTTTTTTTAAAAAGCCTTCAAACACCTACATTTTTAAAGAGATCCATTACTTGTAATGAAATTAGAGGCCAAGGCCAGATCCAGTTCTTTCAGATTAATGGGAGACCTTTCCTGAATGTGTACCATTCTGACCTACTGTCTAGAAACAAGAAGAGGTATAGAGGACCCCTGCACATTTACTCTCCTACAAACCCATTTTTTAAAAAAACAAAAAGAACAACACCCCCCCCTCCAAGTCCTGTGAAGATCCATCTGACAGTGTTAAGGTCTCTTCTCACTGCTCTGCCCAGGAATTATTAGGCTTCCTGCAGTTTAACTCTGGAATTTGCCATTTCTCCATAAGGAACCCTGGGCCTCCTCATCCTGCCTGGCTTTGAACTTTCCCTGTGTGAACGAATAACTCTGTATATCTCAGTCGCCTGTGCAGATGAAAACCTTACCGGCTGCGAGGAGCTCCGATCCTGTGGGGATGGGAACCTAACTGTGAGAGGCTGGACAGAGTGAAGTAAAATTCAGCCTTATTCAATCAGAGGGATTGTTTCCATTCATTCTGCCTTCTGCCTAGAGTTTTTATCTCTGTTGCCATATTTTTGTGGAGGTTTGTGAAAACAAATTTTAGAACGGCTAATCCTGGTGCCAAAGCCATTTGCACACATAATCTTTTGAAAAACATACTTAGAAAAATGACCTTGGAATGAAAGTTAGATATTGCAATATGGACACAATGAGTTTATTTTCTTCATATGTACCCAAGACATCAGATGTTCATAAACTTCAAGGAAAATACAGATTTTGGATATTTTGGCTCTGTGACATTGCCAAAAACATCGAAACAGAAGGTTGTTTATTATCATCATTTAAAACAATAACTCCGGAGTAAGAAATTAACTTTACCTGGAACATTTCTCTTTTTTATTTGAAATTAAGCTACTGATCTGTTTTTCAAAATCTGATCAAAGCACAGGGTATAAACAAACATTCCCTCACATGCTAACTGGGGAAGAAATGTTTCTCTTTGTCCTAGCTCGTTCATCCTCTGAGACAGCTCAATGGAACTATGTCAGGAATTTAACATTACCTTGTATGCCCAGAACTTGCTTTCCTGAACTACAGTTCTGCTGCGGGACTTCTGTGAGGACACGAACTTCCAATCCTTGGATTTCAGTCGCAAGGACACACTATGAAAGTACAAGAGGAGATTAACTCACCAGCAAAATGAAATTATTAAAAATATCTAACTCTCAATTGTAAGCATTATGGTGACAATCTGACTGCAAAAAAAACCTTGCAAGTGGTTTAGAAAGTTACACATTCACCTTCTATTGGGTTATGGTTTTTTTGCATTAAGATTGTATGGGTATTCGAGGAAATCTCAGTCACAGCAACAAAATCTCATTTGTAATATAAATATTTATTGTACTATCAAATTCAGTGAAACTCTGCATTTCATACTGGGTCAGGGTTTGCTGAGAGTATGAGGTAGCACAAAACAGTGGTAAACAAAAAACTAAATCTCTGATATCTGTCAGTTAATTGCACAAACAGCCCTTGTGATACAGGATTCAGAAAAAACTGAAGAATGAGAATTTTCCAGCCCCTTATGTGTTTGTGCACATTTGCCAGAGTTAAGGATTAAGCACACTTCTGCGTGTGGGCTGTCCTTAAATTCTGTGCTCTCCTGTCTGCTAAATTACAGGACCAACGGCCAACCAGTCACTTCTACACTGTAAAACAGTTGGGTAATTCTTAAAGATAAAACGTTAATTTGTGACAATACAAAATTCAATTACAATTGCATCCAACTAAGAGTGTCCTGCTTTTCCTCTGGTGTGTGCTACTGCTCCCTGCGTTCTTCTCCATCCCCAGACATTTTTGTACCCACCCATCTACCGTGACATCTAGTTGATGACTAGACCTTAGAGACACTGAGACCAGATCAGTATTTGATACTCGTAAAGACCAATATGGGAAAGCAGCATCTCTAGATTCTTCCCTAGCCTCTGGCAAGCAATAAAATACAATGTTCGCTTTGAACAGCCTCAGCAACTTTGGCTAGGAATTGTTGTCCTTTGACAACTAGTCTTGGGCACTTTGTTCCAGATTTGCCAGCAATCAAGGCTTAACTTAGGCCACTTCTTTTTGGCCATCAGGCTGTAAAGCATCTACCTGTTGGCTTCCTATCATCTATCATTTAGCAGAAGAGAGGATAAAAAGGCTCAGAGAAGATCCAGTTTTCTCACAAGGTTTAAGCATGAAAACAGGGCAATGCACTGAACTTTTCTTACTAATGCTTTGAATCTACCCTAAACAACACTTGAATGCTTTTGAAGAAGAGAACGTAATAAAGCAAAGAACAATACATATGCACCTACTCTGAAAGACAGATTTCACTTGAATGGAAAACAAACCATTGAAGGCAGAGTAATGCCATGAGAACAAGCAATTCCTCCTTTTATTGTTTCAGAAGCCGCCTGAAATGACTCGGTGGCCCAGCTAGATCCCTCTCTGCTGCAGTCCATCAGAGCATGGCTCATCAGTGGGGCAACAACATTTATACTTAGAGGAAATGAGGGGATTTGATCCTCTTAGGAGATGCGGAAGACACACTTTCTAGTTTAAAAGCTAGAAGGGAGAAGGCAGTACAACGGGCAATCTGCTGGCACCTATCGTCACAGTCCTCCACGGCATCCTTCCACTATCACTTCATAGCAATGGAAGGCCTTGAACACAGCAAAGCTCGTGCTGTTCCCTGGAAAAGGCACAAGAAGAGAAAGTCAGGACTTGTCTACAGGGGGTACAAAAGGAAAAACTTGATAAAAGGTAGGAAAGAAGATCAACAAGTAGAGCAGCAGAGGGAAGGCAGGCCAGCCGCACGGATCCCCAGACATCCGTGACACTCCTTGCCGGTGGGGTGGCTCAGCAGTGAGACCACTGGAGATCCGCAGCTGCAGCAAGCGGCCACAGTCTTAAAACCTGGGGCTGTGGGACAAGGATTCTTTGTGAATATCCTGTTTTCTGTAGGATGCAGCTTTCATTTCTCTGAGGCTGGCTTGTGGGACTGCATGCTACAGCTGGAAAGACACAGCCTGGGATTGATAGCTCCTGAAGGGAAAGCATCAGCTTTTTTAAAATGTCTCAGCATTATCGAGTAGTGAAGAGTCAGGGTGTGATGAAGATATGGCTGATGCAGTGCGTGCTCTGGTAGGGCAGCACACCCCCCGTGGCTGACGTGAGAAAAGATGACACAGCGAGGAGGATGCTGCTCCTCGATGGCAGCTATTTCTTCCAGCTTGCAATCTACGACTTCAGTTCTTGCGCTCAAGTTGAACGTTGATGATATATTTCTTGCTCTTTATAGAGACATCCAGTGCTGGCACCCCTGTGTGGCCCGTTGTCCTTTCTCAAAAAAAGCCAAACAATAAAAAAACCCAGCAAATACGAATAGTGTTACCTCATGACTTTTTGGCCTTGAATAGAAGAACCTTTAACCTGTGGCTGTTATAGTCCTTTGCTTGTGATTCTTGGAAACATTTAGTAGTCCATGAACTGTAAAGCTCTTGTAAACCAGCCTTAGCTTTTTACTATGCGAATATGTTTCTTCAGCAAACACAAAATTTCTTGGGCAAGAAATGATATAAATATTGGCTGACAGTGTCATAGCAGCAAAGCTGTGCAGATACTGGCCCGCACTTAGAAGTTTGATGTATCTGTGCTAATAAAAGCAGTATATTGTTCCTTTTTCTGTCCCCATGCAAGGTGACATACTTCAGAAGTAATGCTCCATTGCAATCAGGGAAATCACCTCAGTATTGTTGGACAGGGTAGGAACAGCATTTTGTGCATGCAGCATGTATGGAAGGTAAACGGATTTAATTGTGATGTCATGACAGCTGATACGATAATGCTCCCTGATACTTGAATATGAAGCTCAAGTCTGAGAAATAGATTTGAGAATATGCTTTCAGTTTTAGGAAAGTGACACCTCTGACTTTAAAAAATAGAAGTTCATGGAGTTTTGAGTTGATCTTTTCTTCTAGATATATCATGATTTTTTAGAGTATATTTTTGCCTATGCCAGAAAAGAGAGAATAAAGCCTTGCCCATCTTTTTGGTTTCAAGCAGTCTTCATTAATACAATAACTTGAAAAATGAAATTAAAATAAATAACCTACTTTGGGGCTCAAAGAGCAAATGCCATGCTTTTCCCATGTGTCGTTATCGCTCTTGATAGCTGTGACACCAAGAAGAGACGCAACTGAGCATTGCCACATCGTCCACAGTACTGTTTCCAGAGCGCAGGGTCCCGAGCAAGGCCCCACTGGCACAGACGTATCCAGAGGAGCTGCTGTGACGGCTCCATTCAGCTCAGCCCTAGTCAAGATGCAAGTGCCTGGTTTGAGATTTTACTAGTTTCAGGCAATTTACAATGTAGAACACAGCCTAAAAAATATTTGGTACGGCATAAAAGATCTTTGGATCAAAGTCAAGTTTAGATTAGGATGAAGCCAACGAAGTGCTCAAGCTCAAAAGGCTGGAAACGTCCTCGCTCTCGAGAGGTCCAAGGGTGGTACTCTGGTGAAGTCAGCCGTGCTTCGACAACATCCACCCTCCTTGGCCAAAGCCCCTGGAGATCATTCACCTTCAGGCCAAAGACCGACCCTCCTCGATGCAGGGCTGACAGCGGGGAGGTCGCTGGGCTCAGGGATCGGGGGCACCGGGGGACCCGAGCTGAGCAGAGTCAAACCACAGGTCAGAATCTCACTTCGGTAACTGTTTATGTGTAAAGAAAAGTTTTATGTGTATCTGTTTCTCAATTTCACCACAAAGTGGCACTGCAGCAACTGCCGTGCATTTAGTCAGAGGATGATGAAGAACTTGTGACAGCCAGGTTTGGGGTTTTTTCCCTGCTCTGAGTCACCACTAATTACCCTCTGCTCATACCATAATAACCCCTACAGAGGGTTCACTTCGTTAAACTTCCATGAACCATTTAGATGGGAGTTTCCTGCCTCGTTTACATGGCAAAATCATCTTGCAGTACTTTCTGCCTAGTCCATTTTCCAACTTTTGGCTAATCTGAACTAACAAAAAGCAAAATGATACGTTTGCTTTAGCAGAAATATAAAGTATCAAAGTCACTAGTTACTGAGCAGGGAAACACAACTCCGGGAGAAAAACAAGAACAGAAAAAGTCCCTCAAAACCTAGTGCACTCTCCTCCTCCGAAGACTTACTGGTTTGGGCCCACTGAAACTCTCGCAAAGATCACCACTGATGTTAGCATCAGATAAAGCTTTATATAATTAGGCTCGCTGTTTTCTAATGGATAGTACGTAGCGTTTGTACTGTATACTAAGGGCGACGCACACTTTCCCTTCAGTCCGACCATCAGAAGTTTTACCCACTGACAAAACAATGTCAAGGGCAGGTACAGTATCTAATTTTTAACTCTCTCCCCCGCTCTCTATGCACATGCACATATACATACACCTCCATAAACACACAAACTTACTTAGCGGCTTAGCTCCGTTACTGTTGTACCTGACCGTGCCCCCAGGTTTGAGGTTTGCTTGCTGGCAGCAGGGAACACCGTCCCGCCCCGCGCTGTGAGGAAGCAACGCGCTGGCCAAGGACTGACGCCTGGGAGCCCACCACAAAAGAGGGAAAACCAAAAAGACCGTCTCTTTACTTCCTAAGGACAGGAGGTGCCTAAGCTTATACCCACACCCGCCAACGTGTGGATACGGCGGCTCAGGCCTGAAAGCTGCGAGGCAATGCTGGGAGGCAGTCAGGGACCAGCAGTGCCGCGGTGATGGAGCTCTGCCGACTCGGGCTCCGCGGCACCGCGCTCTGCCGGCCCCCTGCCATGAGGATGTGCGTATGCGGGGCTACCGTGTACGGCCACACGGTGAAGTCAGCCCTAGCACTGGTAACAGCACAGCTGTGGAAATGCAGAGTTCAAGAAGGGCTCTGTCCTACGGGCACCCGCGATAACAAATTTATTTCTATTTCTATTTCTCTTTCTATTTCTATTACTATTTCTATTTCTATTTCTATTTCTATTTCTATTTCTATTTCTAACTGCACTACTGTCATGCTTTATGTCTACCGGCAGTCTAAAACTTTTGCTTCTACTCTCGTGCTGGACCCGCTACATAAAACCCAAGGAGCACGGGATTTGGTTATGAAACACTGGTACCAAGGGCTGTGCTGCATTAGGCTCCCTTCTACCAGAACAAGCCCTGTGCTGGTAGGGCTGGCAGAGGCTGTGCAACTGTCCAACTGGCAAACGCCGTCAGCTGGAATCACCCCAAAAGTGAGGGGGGGAAAAAGCGATTTCTGAAATAGTCAAACCCATCATACCTTTGTCCCTACTCATCTCCAGTTTCAAGGCTATGATCAAGCCGTCTTCCTAGAAGAGCTTGCCAGCAATCCCAGATTTATTGGCAGTTCTGAGCTCTCTGGTACCTCCGTTGGGAATTTACCCTATTCCAGCTATCCTCATACAGACCAGCTCCCCTGACCTGCATCCAGACACGCTATATTGCCATACCAAGGACTATCTTTTTGGCTTGGCACACCCACTCTGTTGCATTCCTCACTACTGATAGCTGGAGATACAGCTGGCTCTAGCAGTCCTGCTCCCCAGACCAGCGAGCAAATATCCTCCCCTACCAGCCTGCAGTTATCTTCTCCCTCTCATCCAAGAACTGGTTTTGGATGATTTGTGGCCACTGAAATGCTGCTGCTCTCAGCAGCTGCCTGCCCCGTCTGTCCCTTGCAGTGTGATGCAGTCAGGGCTTGGCTGGGGGACCCCAGCAGCGCAGAAGTCGTGATCCAGTCCTAATTCACTGCAGTCGCTAGAAAATAGCCCCCAGCTGCAGGGGGTTGAGAACTAAAGGAACTAAAAAGGGAATGGAGAAAAGGGACAGAGAGGAGAAGCCAGATGCTCTCAGGAAAAGTTCCCAATAAAAGGAAGAGTTTATAAAGAAGAAGCCAGAAATATGCCAGGTTTTTCAATTGCATGAGATGGCCCACGGGAGAGCTGCAGGGCTTGAAATGCTTCCCAAACAGCGCTGCTGTTTGTTTACATCTAATTATTTTCCAAAAGTCCCTGTAAGCATTTGGCAGCCCCCTTGCAGGGTGTCCACTGGAGGGTGAATTTGCGCGTGGACCCCAAAGCAGCCGCTCAGCTGCAGACACCCCCCGCCCGGTGCTGCACCCAGAGCTGGGCAGCCCCTCCAGCTGATGGAGCGGGAGGGGAGGAAAGTCACCCAGCACCTTTACTGCCGAGTTCAACGGGGAAGGCCAAAGCAAAAGCAAAAGCAAATGCTGCCCAGGAAGGCACAGCAAGGACTTTACCTGATAGTCTCATTGCTATACACTTCCCTTTGGGAAAGTTTTCCTTTCATGAACCTTGGAACAATTAGCAGAGTCCAGAGATTTTGTAATGTGTTGGATGTGTGAAATCCGTGACTGCCCAGCTGGGTATGAACTTTTCTTTCTCTGGCGGAGAGGGACTATTCACATAGTAATAACACAGCAATATGCGTATGGTATGCTTTTGAGGAGGTAAGAAAGTGCTGTGCAGAAGAGGGCCACAGACGCTGTTCAAACTTCGTTCATTATTGATTTGTAAATAAGTAAGAGAGCTTAATCAGTTTAATGGTATTAATCATCTTATTGTAGTAAAGGATCCATTTTTTCTATGTATGAGTAAAGGGAGTGCAAGCTGGCCCTTGTGACTCAGGACAACACAGAGTCTGAAATAAAATCAAATTGCTTTAGGTGCTCAGGCAACTAACTACTAGCTCACACTCCCTCTTTCTAGAGCTCACAGCTTTAGTAGTTCCTGTTACACCAGCGGCAATTTATCCTCAACCAGTCATTTTCTAATTGCATTAAGATCCATGGTTAGAGATACATTATGATGACAGTGTTATGACAAATTGATATAAAATAATTCTGTGAAAATGAAAGCTTATCTCTAAATAAGAAAAAAACCCCCGACTATTAAAATAAATGCATTAAATGTATGTATTTAAATAAAACATATTTTCAGATAAATCAGAAAATTTAAAAATTTGAAAAATAAGGCAGGCATGAGAAAAGATTAATATAAGGGCTACAGGCACTACGAAGATCATCTAAAACTGTTGTTAATGTAGAAATAATGTGAAAATAGTCATATAAAACAATAATTGCCAGTAAAATCTGAAGGGGCAGGTATTTATACAAAATCTCTACAGGAAAAAACATGCCAATGCACTTTCTAACACTATCAATGAAAGATAATACAGTGCCTTCCCGAAGTGAAACAGGAATCAAGAGATCTCGCTTAGGTGACTGATCTTTTGATCAGACTGTTCTGGTTTGTGAATCACATACCGATTAATCAGTACCAGATACTTCAGCATCTGAAGTATACTCTGAGAAACAGAATATATGTTCAACAGAGTGGGGGAAAAAAGTCCTTCGACAAGTTCTGAGAAGACAGCAGGCAGAAAGACAGTGACACTTTTGGGCTGGTGATCACTCCTCTGTTCAACTTCTGCACAGCACCTCACAAGCCAGCTACCTTGTCCGTTACTGAGTCTTCCTGGATCTCGTCTGACACAAATAATACGAGTAATAAACATTACAGATTAAAATACAGTCATTAACTAAGGAAAAGTGCTGTGTCTATATAACTAATACACCTGTTTACTGTCCTCTGAGCTAAGACTATCTGCACTGCAGATAGTTCAGAAATATTACACAGATTTCTGGTTGAGCAATATATAAGAACATGTCTGAACACACTCTAGACCCCTATTACTGAAAATGCTCTAACATTAGTCTGAGATAGAGAGAATGACGGAACAGAGCTCATCAACAAAAAGCAATATATTTCATGCCACATCACATTCTTCTAATACTTTAGCTCGCTCAGAAAAATATGAGCTCATCTTTTAATTCATCTGGGGTGCAGCATTTTGAAATGAGCAAAATGTTCAAAACAGAAGATGCATTGTGTGGGCTCCTCCTCCCATGCTGCAGTTAGAATACAGAAACACAAATCGAGTAATCTCGTTATGAATGAAATCTAAGTCTGAAACCAAAAGGCCAAATACCCAGTAAAGCAAGAGAGGGAAACAAATTTATTTCTGAGGTTTATCAAGCAAGAGCAAAGTACAACTGCTTATTCAACCTTACTATTTAATTACTTCATACACATCTGTGACATACACATGACTTCAAAAGTAAGCAACGCATTGCACTGTACATGTAACAAATGTGACAAATAGACTCCGTGCTGCACAATGCTTGGTAGGAAAACGTGTCTCCCTTGAGATGAAACCTTCACCAAAAGGCACCCCTCAGGCCACTGCCCAGCTGTAGGCACTACCAGGACAGGAATCTGCAGTGTTGACTTCAGGAACAGAAAGACTGATAGAAATCTCTTCTTGAGATTTATCCTGGGCACCATCTTACTGGCTCTTAATGGCTTCCAAGCCGTGGAATGAAATTCTGCACATACAGCTGAGGTGGGAATCCGTCCCTTGATGTCGCTGCAGGGTGCACCCCAACGCCGCAGAGAAACGGGCCTCCTGGTTAGGAGTCCTGTGAAATGTTTTCCAATTGAAAACAAAATGCAGTAAGTTTTGACAAACTCTGCTTAGAGAAAAGCTTTGTACGGCAACAGCCTGCCTACGGGCTACAAGAGAAACCTTAGCTCTGAGCTAATTTGGTTTTTCGGGTTTCAGATGCCAGGTGTTATTTTTATACTTTCGTAAACTTGGATGCAATATGGACATGTGTGTCATGTAATTGTGGCCTTGCTTGGGTAATTATTTGAACTAAGTAGTAATTACCACAGAAAAATCAAGTAATCGATGTGCCCATTAGACCTGTCCTTTGGCAGGCTTTCTGCCCATCCTGTTTTTTCATGTGAAATTCACGGTCTGCGGAGCCAAGCAAATCTTCTGCTCTTTACAAACCTGCGTCCTTCCACACTGGCCTTCTTTTTGTTAGAAAAGTGGGGAGATTAGTGACTCACCGAGGAAAGGATACACCTTTATAGAAGTATCCACACCTATTCAGAAAGCACACACTCACTTTTGAAATATTAAATCAATGGAAATGGCTGTAAACCTAAATGGCGTTATGCCAACTTCTCCTTTTAGATCTAACTAGCTGGCTTCCCACAGCAATTTTTATATTGCATTTACATATGAGTATCACCAGCTAAAATGCTAAATGCATTTTAATACACATAAGACTTGATTTTTCCTACTTTCTGGCAACAAGCCACCGTTCCGACGAAGTGTAAAGCTGCAGCAGTACAACATGATAGCAGATTCCTCACAAGCCACCATCTATACTCAATTGTTATTACTTATTATCTTTTTTTATGAAAGTGATATCCTTATAATCACATTATCCCAGATTAAATGTTACTCTGCTGGAAAAGATATTTCAATTTTTCTTTAATTTGTATGTGCACAACGAACGTAGTGGAAAATCTGACTGAAAATAAGTAATTTTTGTTACCTTTAACAAACAAGCCCTCTCAAAATGAACCCCAAATTTACTTTCCAGGTTTTCCTTGAGGCAGAACACATCTGACACTGCACTTAGGAATTCCTAGCGTGTGACAAATACAACAGTAAAATAACATAGTGCAACTAACCTGGCACAAGATTTCTAACAGGGCTCTGACCTCTCAATCTGTCAAGCTAATTAGGAAGATCAGACAACCATTAATACTGCCGTCCCCCCGGGACACAGGACATGTTATTAACACAGTATGACACGGGAGGGTGCAGTGGTGTGAACCTCTCGAGGGTGTCTCTGCGCCGAACTCCAGCGAGTGTGAAAGCAGCCATACTGCTCCCTCGTCCCAGGCTGCCAGCTGCACCTCCACTGCCAAACGGGACGCCATGCAGAATTAAATATTCAGAACCAGCAGCCCAGAAAGGTAGTCATTCACATTTCGTTTATAACTACTAACCTTATCCTCCCAAACAAGGAAGATATGTCCTCTGAAATTCTTGCAGTTGGAAGTGGGACAAAAGCTTCAGGAACTGGACATGATCACCCTGGTGCTGGGGAAGGGGAGATGGAAATAGCACCCATGTGCCTTCTCCACCGTCAGCTAGTTCTCGCTCTGACCCTCCTCAAGGCTGGGTATCCTGCAGGGCAAGCACAGGAAAAGATGATTTCTGTTCCACCTTCTCTTGCCGACCCAGGGGATCACCTCATTAAAACTTAATACAGGCTGTCTCAGATCCATCTGGAGCGGGCTCCTCCATTGCTGGGTAACAAGTGAAATGGGACCAACACTGACAGGACAAAAGAAGAGGTGCCAGAGCAAACACATATGTTAATGAATAGTCCCTAGGCCCAAGTGCGACATACTCAGAGGTTTCGAGACTGGAATGGCTGAAAGCTTGACATATTCCATTTACGGGGGCTTTTTGGTGATGATGTGAAGAACAAAGGATGTTGGGGTGATTCTCTTGGGGCACCTAAAGGACAATTCTGCCTGCAATGGTAACTAGGCAGCAGCCAAGGTGCTGTCAGATCAGCTCGGCAGGACGAAACTTCCAGGCAATCAGTGCAAGTGCAGGCAGCGGGGACAGAGGCACTGGGAGGTCAGGACAGGATATGAGAAAGTGAAGAGGAGCTTTGGGTGAGCTCTTAGCTGGCATCAAAAGCTGCTGTCATTCAATATGCTTTGAAGCTATTGGTGTTCACTTAGTTTTTAATAGGAACAAGAAAAGCAATATTATTTTTACTTGCTATTGCTTTGTTACACTTGCCGTCTAACTCGATTCATGGTAATCCTTTTACTACAGCCATCTGCCAATTTGCAGTAAATTACTCAGACATGCTGAGCCTCTTTGGTTGCAGTAGAATGTTAATCTGAACCATCTAGGCCTGCTTTTCATCAGTCAGAGCAGTGTGTGCCCTTTCATTGTCACTGCTGAACACATTTCCCAAAATGGACCAAAATGAAGGACCTACTGTACACGGCTTTTCTTTTGATGTATCAAGAATGCTTTATTCTTCCATTCTCAATGATTAAGCAGACCCTGGGATATGCTATTCTGATTTTTTAGCTGTATTTTTAGCTACAACTTATTGTACATTTCTGTAAATAAGCATCCTTTTGCTTTAGTCATTTTCCCCATATCATTACAAAGCAAGATGGATTTCCAAAGCTTTGAAGACAAAAATGAATAGTGCTCTAGATATTGAAACTCATTTACTCTTCAGGCAGTTAATGAAAGTGCAGATCCACTCCTTAAGTTGCAGCTGTTCAGGGCCTGCTGTGTCTTTGCCTTCTCCCTCATTTGGAGAGACAGGTTATGTCTTACATCCCTAGAGAAGTGAGAAAGATGTTTTTGTCATATTTTTGTCATCAGCAGTTGAAGACAGTCGGGAATTGCATGAACCTTCTAAAGAAAACAAAGAGTTTTCTCATGTCAAAACATGGCCAGAAGTTTGCTGCTGATTAAGCAGATGTCTTCCACATGAAGGGGGTCTTCAGAGATGAAGTGGTAAGTGAAGATTGTCCTGTGCAGCAGGCGTGCCAAGAACAGGGCTGACATCTGGAGTTGTGCTGTGAGGGGCCAGCTTTGTTCTGTCAGCAAAATTATATTGAAATATATGTCTGCATTCCTGCAGAATCAGAAAGCATGGACAGCTATTATTCAATGATTAGGGCCTTCGGAGCGCATCTCCACCTACCTTATTTTAGCTTTCTGATTTAAAATGTTTTGATATAGGGTGGTGCAAAACAGACTGGCTTCATTTAATCTTCACGCAACATGGAGACTCCACTGAATAAATTCATCCCAGCTAAGTTCCCACCCTGCACAAAGGAAGGCTTTGGGCATGCAAAAGGAGAAAAGCAGCTCTGGCCCAACATGTAAGATAAACTGGATTCATTAGTTATGTCTTTGTGTGTGCTTCTAATGGTGAGTGATTTCTGTTCCAAGCACTGTCCAGAGATGCTGTCGGAGACTGGATTAATCCTTAGCAGCCTTCCACCAGCTTTGGTCAGGAGGTTATATTCACAAAAGCATTTCACTTCCTAATAAAGCCATTGCTAACCCTAAGCAAATCGAACAGAGTAGGCAAGAGTGCCCGCGAGGCTGAGCAGGAGATGCTGCGCAGCTTTAATTCATGGGAGGGATTATTGACACATCAAGGTTGTCTAAATGGCTTAGTACGCCCTAATGCCACACAAACCTCCCGCTACTTGGAACACGATGAGACCTACACAGATGCACATTATGGGATTTTCAGTGTTAGAGGGGGAATAAAAGGAAACAGCAAATGCTTTCCAGCTGGCATATTTAAATGCTCTTCATCTTCTCTGAGACACGTGCAGGTTAATTTCAGCTGATGACAGATCTCACATCCACATGTTGCTCCAGATAACATGAAGGCGGTACTTACCCTGCAATGAACCTAAACAAGGGAACCTTCTTAACATCACATGTCTGTATGACTGCAATCGCAACTTACTTAAACATATTAACTTTAAATACAGATATAAGGCACAAGGTTTGAACCCACTGCCTTAAACTAATTACACACTTCCATAAAGAAAGGCTCACAAGTTAAGTACAGACGGAGTTAACACCTTAGGGACCAGCTGGTTTAGGTCATGGTCATGCTATCTACGTCCTGCTGCTTACAATAATAGTAAGAAATATGCTGGCTGCTAAAGCTAAGTGCCAGATACAGACCATATGGCAACGATGCAACATACAATTAAGAATAATACATACACAGAAAATTCACGTCCTACAATTGCCAGAGGCTCCACACACAATGAAGAGGAACCAGAATGGACCCCATGGCCATTCAGTCCCTGACATTCATTTTCACATTTTTGGTAGCTGACAGGCCCTTTACGTACAGCCGCGGCGTGGACACGTCGGTTACCCTGTGCACAGAGGAACAGCCGGTGCTTCGAGAACCTGGTCTGTATTCCTCAGGCTCACGAATCTCTTCTTCAGCAACGAAGTCAGGACCAGACACCTGTGAGGAATCTCGAGGCCCCGCGTCAGGAAGGAGGTCCCGTATCACACCCCGTTCACCGAGCACGCGCAGCCCTACAACCAGTGATGCGCACACAGTGGACCAGTAAGTCCATAGGGACCAAAGGCATTGGCAACCAAAGTACATAAATATTAACATAACAAAACAAAGAAAATAAAACCAACTAGTTCTATTATTTATCGGCATTCTTTTAAAAAGCTGTAAACTTCTCACAAGCATTTAAAATGAAACTTTCAGAAACCACAAAGGCTCCTGAGGCTATCCCTCTGGGATGAAAAATACAGGGTAGAAATAAAGTGGGTTTAATCGCCGTTTTTTCTAGTCAATGAAAAAGAGGTATTTTATTCATTTTTGGTGTTGTTCAGCAGTTTTTACCTCTACATGGTTGTAAAATACTGAAGCTGAAAAATTTTTCAGCTGTCAAGGGGAAAGAAAGTTACAGTTTATTAAATATGGGGTTAGATAAATATGTTTCTATAATAAAATGAGAAGTGCCTTGAAAACTAATGCTGTACGACCAAATGTAGCCAGGCATTATTTGACACGTGGTCTGTGCTGGGACACATCTGTACCATGAGCTACCAGACAGCTGTTGGCCACCGTACCTGCTGTGCAGGCCAGCTCCGGCCTCAAGCGCCGACGGGGCTTGTCAGCACGGCTGGCCGCGGGAGCGGGGCCTCTGCTCCTCTGACCCGGGCACTGGGCTGAGGCTGCCTCGGTCCGTTTGCATCAAAAGGACTTTGTGTTTTCACCAGAGGCTTTCTGTGCTGTCAGCACTACAGCCAACGAGTCAGACTGACGAGAGTTGGTCCATGTGGTCTTTCTTTCTTCTGCATTAGTCTGACATACAGCTTCAGCTGTGTCAGCAGACTTTTTCCAATGGATGCAAGAGGAGAACCTGCCATGTCATGCAGGAGGGAGAGTGAACGCAGGCTAGCACGGCAAAATCAAAAAGGGATATTGCAGATATAAAACCAGGCTGCTGGGAGACTATGCTTAATCAGTTGAAAAAAGAATCCAGTAATGAATGATAATCCCAGAAGGTGGAAGACCAACTCATGATCATCAACTAAAGGGTCTGACTTAGATTCACAACTTAAACTTCAGTCAGAAGTCAGAGTCTACAAGCTGTGTCGTAAACAATCAGCTGCATTTTTTTCATAAACACATTACACCATGAGAGGTATACATATATATATATATATGAGATTTTTCAGCAGTATGATTGGGGGGGTGATCCAAACTCTGAAGCAGATGCCCATGATCAACCCCAAAATGGCTTTATTGCACATAATTCGTTAAAACAAACACAAGTTAGTGCAGATGAATGTCTTCCACTCTAATAGAAACGCATGTTTGCTATAGCCTTCATCTAACACACCTGAAGTATAAATCGAGGAACCTTGCCAAAATATTTTGTCCTAAGCTCTGTGATTGCCCTGGGGAACTGAGAGAAGAGTCTGTGTTGTAACATATGCACTTGCATTTGCCCGGTAGCATTCATGGTAGTCCAAGCAAATCGGACAAGGTGACGCAGTCAAGAGACAGGGCACCACAGCAGAAGCATGTGAGTCTTGTGTAGGCGCGACAATTTTTAGGAAACCTCTGCCTTTGTTTCACTGTCATCCTCTCTTCTATGAGCCAGCGTAGACAAGAAGCTTTTCAACACAGAAACGTGCAATATCCATCAATGCAGCATCTCAATTGCTGGGACATAGTAACATTTGGGGCTATGAGCATTTGCGTAACACGGGTCAGTGAAAATAACAATTCCTCCCAAGACAAACTAATACTTGTTTGCTTCGATCTGCAAAAAGACTGCTGCACCATGTTATATATACTGATTGTATGTGCAACTGCTCGTACGTATCTCCTCTTTCAGTGTTTTCCTAATGGAAGTTTTTCTAGGTAGGATGTTAACCTTTCCAGCTACTAACAGGGAGAATCAAAACTTATTCCTTACATAAAAATGAAAGGTCAGTGTTCTTCTGAATCGTTTGTCTAAATAATAAATATTAATAAATTGATCTTGGCCTACAAAGATAAAAACTCTAGGATGCAATTAGCCAAAATAATTCGGAGAACTATAACTAACACACAACAAAATGCAAAACCCTTTTTATCAATCAGTGCTAGACTTTTCAGTAATGCAGTAAACAATGATAATGTGCCAAACCAAAGAGCTACTGTAACTAATTAAGGTGAGGCATCCCAACAGAAAACTATGGAAAAGAAGGAAACCTGAAAAATGTTATTACTTCCAAACTGAACCTGCTCACATATAATTCAAAAAACAAAGTCCAAGTGGATTGTAACAAAAGTCCATAGACAGAAATAGAAAAAGCTGCAGCACAGAGACAATTTTATATCTAGCAGGATAGCTGGGATTAGCTCGCAGAAAAGGAATGTACTCCTGGGGAAGGAGCAGCTTTTACAATTACCACTTTGTCACGCTCTTCATTAAATAATTCAGGAATATATAACACCATTTGCTTACTTTAAGATTAAATTGCAAAATAAATCCTGTGAGGCCAAAGCAATATTGCAGTATCACCCATGTACCCCTACAGTTCCTTTTATAACTCCAGGGCATCAGATCTCATTATTAACAGCCACATATTTTTAAATGCCCCATCAAAGCTATTTTTTATTAAGCCTCACTGATGACCCCGCGGTAATAAGTGATGTGCTCCTAAGAATCTGGTGTCCGCATAAAGGCAGCAGGATGACACGTCTTCCTGGCTGTCCGGGTGCAGACGGTACCGGACATCCTGAGGAATGCCGGGGAATTCCTCTCCTTGTAGTTGCACAGTAGAATAAATGACATCGTTAAGAGAAATGCAGGTGTATCCCTGAATGGCTCAGAAGCTTGAGACAGAGGAGAGGGTGATGTTCCCTGTGTTTCACCCACTGCCAAGCACTAATGATAAGGAAAAAGGGTTGGGGCTATACTCCAGCCAGAGAGGTGAAAGGAGAGGGGTAAACTGAATTCCTGAGATATCAGCGGACAAACAGCTGAGGCTGGTATTGCTGGCAGTAACGGCAAGAGCCAGCAACCCAGGACACTGCCAGATTTGACATGAAAAAAATGTCAGAGGCACAGCTGACGAGGGGAGGTGTCCAGAGTCATCCTGTTCTGCTGTGGCACGGGGAGCAGTTCAGCACACGAGTACCGTGCCCTCCTGATGACAGCCTCTCATTTTGCCCCAGCTCTTGCCCGTCGCCTGTGCTGGCTGCTCCAGTACACCGTGGACAGGACACTCTTGCCTTCTGTGGTGCCCCCCCAGCCTCCCCATCAACTGCTGCAGTGGGTGCACGTCTCTCTCCCCACCTCCAGAGAAGAGTGCTAACCACGGAGGTCTTGCTGCCACTTCTGCCCCGACTGCTCCTCGTTTCCCACTGCCTCACACGCATACGAAACGCAGATCTCAGCCTCCCTGCTTCCTGGAAGGAATTCCCGGCAAGAGCGCGGCCGCACAGGCCGGCAGACAGTAGCCCGGCACACAGGCTGTGCCTAGGAGGGCTCTGCCGCATTGCCACAACATTTGGCCCCTGTGGAAGACACACTGGACGCTGCCACTGTGATTAGGTCCATCAGCTCATTAGGTCTCAACGTTACTTTGAGAGGGATGGATACTTGGCAAAAATTGAAATTTCATTCTACGCTACACAGGTTAAAACTTTCCTTCGTTAGTTTAAGTACATCTTAGTTTACAGGGGCATCATGTGTTAGTGCTACCGGAGCCTGATGGAGGAGACTTTTGAAGTCCAAAGACTTTCCCTGGTGACTCGGGCTGTGCAGATCCAGGACTGAATCCCACCAGGTCTTCTGCACCGCTCCACATCGGAAAGGTCGGACAGCTGTCGCACACTGCTTGTAAAGCAACCTCGACACTCTCACTCGTACGATGCTCTTTTGCTTGCCTGCCCAGCCCACTGTTGGAGCTCCAAAACTTTTGAATCCTCCATCACGAGGCTACAGGCACGCATGCCAATATGAAAAGGGTCATTCGTCCTTATGGAAAAGGGTAGAACAGAACTATGTACCCTGAAGTCATTTGCCATAAAATACTGTTAGCAACAGAATGGCTCGTGACATCAATCTGCACACAGTGTCTAGTACTATTCTTTGACAACCCAAAATTAAACAGGAACAGTAAAAGATGATGTAAAAAAACAGCTTTACAATATGTGACTAACTACAGCAAAGCGTATGTGCTGTGCTCTGTATGAAAACATATAGTCTGTCTTCATCATACTGAATGTGGGCCAAGCAACAGAAAATTCGGATTGTGTGGCTCTGTTTTTCTGACAGAAACCCAGAAACACGAGATACGCAGAACTGTTTGTCATGTACTGTCTCTGCTAGCAAAGATCACGTGAGTTCTTGGTCTGTGTCTCTCCCAGGGGACTAATGACCATGAGATCACACAAACAAAGCTGAAAAGCAGATGTAGCACTTCGTTTCTTGTAGAAATGCAGAGCAGTGAGAAAGTGGAGCAGAGAGACACAGGCTGCTCTTCGGATCTTTGTAACTTCACTGGGTCCTGTACTCCAATTTACAGAAGGGCAATAAATCAATCATCGACATTTCCTTCTATCTGTTACGATAATTGTGGAGATTTACAGGAGCAAGAGGAGTGATAACATGGAGGTATAATGTGACCCTGTGGCACAAAAGGTGCCACAGACAAAGAAAAGGCAAGGAGATGGTTCTTTCAGAATGGGAAAGGGAAAGGAAAAAACTGTATTTGTCATCAAATTAACATTAATCCCTAGACCCAAACTGCCAAGAAAATATTTTGAAATGTCTCTTTAGTGGGGATTGAATGTCCCAGGGGAATAGATCTGTAGATTGCAGAGTAACATGGTCAGACTCCAGCCCAGGGGTAGTAACAGAAAGTCATTTCACAGCTGTGCAGCAATCTATTTGAAATATTAGTGATTGCAGATGACAGAACTGGTTTAAAATGAATAAACGAATGGGCCCATACAGGGGGGTGATGCGTCTCTTAAGATGCGAGGGCTGCTGGGAGGATGTTTAAACTAATGAAATGCACCACCAGCAGCTCTACTCCTGCATTTTTTATTACACTGCATTTGGACAGAACTTTGTGTTTTCAGTTTGCTGAATGATATATGAGGCTTTATCATAACAATATGTGGAATGATTGCTGTCATGTTGGTCATAAAGAAACACTAAACAGAGGAGAATGAGGAGCCCACTGAACTTCCAGAAGACTTGACTATCTGAGTTTTCATTTCTCCACCTATAACATTATGTACCTAGGAAACAAAGCAAGTAGCTCATTTTAACAGAGAAACAGCCAACTACTATTAAATGCCCTGTTCATTAAATGTCTTTATCAGTGTTCAGTGAAATCAAAGACACAATTCCCACTGACTTCAGCGGACAGGATCATGCTCTCACAGCCTGAACCAAAGACGACAAAAGCCAACAGAAGATGCTCATTGATTTCAGCAGACTTTAGATCAGGTCAGGATCTCAACCATTCACCATTGCATGTAAGGGGATTTTGTCATCAAAATGGAAATGAAATATCTTTTCCCCATGGCATAATTGATGAAAAGGCAAGATTTAGTCAGAAAAATTATGTTGTCTTGCAGTGAGGAAAAATGGTATCTTGGAAACCAAAGCTCTAACAAGAAACATCCATAAACAAAAGCACTTGAAAAGAAACTCGATACTAATCATACGCTAAAGAAAAAAAGCAGTAAAGACTAAAACCTTCCTGTCTATGTGCTTGCTGACTCATATAGGAAGCTGCGGTAAGGACGCTACAGTATTATTTACTGCATGCTTAACTGCAACATACAGAGTCATCGTCTAAATAAGCATCTTCTAAGCAAAAGACTGTCTTTGCACTTGGCTGCTTTGTTGGAGGAACAGCTGAATAATTAATACCAGAACCAGAGGTACTATAGTGTTAAAGGAACTACAATAGGAAGAATGAAAAGCTAGGGAATGATCAGAAAAATGGAGCTACATCTGAGCACTTTACTTTTTCTTATATTGTATCTTAAATCATATTTTATCAAATAATAATTTGATCAGCAAATATAATACAAATCATAATTTATCCTACAGCTTTACATAAAAGACCAATATAATGTGATATGGACTCTGTGTCTAACTTAATCACAAAGGGTAGGGATTCACAAATTTGTAGCATTTGCATCTTGACAACACTGTCATGTTTGCATCTCCATCTCCAACACTCCCAAGTCACTGACACTCAGATGACGGGGGCAGCAAATCATGGCAATCTTACAAAGGACAGAAACAGTACAGAGAATAAATTTCTCACCAAAATTATTTGGTGGTATCTACACACAGAAGATTATACTGTAAACTCTTTGCTGCTCTTTGATCGCTATGTAGTTAAACATTTTGTCAACATGTTGTCAAACACGGGATAGGATTGTGAGAAGTCTACCCTGCACTACCGTCATTGATGGTGCCAGGCCCAGGCCCCGTCTCATTTTGTGGTATTTGTATTCTAACTGTGTCAAAATGCACACGCAGGTCTACCGCATTTAGAAGCCCATGTTCTGCTCTATGGCCACGGGACGCAGCTCTCCATGAAAAGGTACGCTTCGCGCCTTCCTCACATGGGGATGCATTGACAAAGCCACCAGAGAAAGAGGTAACAGAACTGTTGCTGAAGCTACTCTCCACCTGACCAGTACAGACTAGAGATAAGAGCTAGCAGCTAATGAAGAAGTTCATTAGGAGGAGGAACTGGATTTGATTAATTTCTTCGTAACACTGATTGACTGGGACAGCACATTTCACTAACATTTATGCTGCAGTGAAACCTAATTATGATTTCACTGAGTGACAGGACAAGATGACACAAAACATACAACCAAATTTTGAAAGGGCAAATTAGGTCGCTGTAATTGCTTGCTAATTACCTTTCAGTGTCACTTGAGCAGTTCAATATATGTACAACCAAATGAAGATCTGAAATTGCATCAACAAACACCATTCAAAGGTCATTCTTGCACCTCATGTGTCACTGTTTCCACTGCTTGCAAATGACAACCTGGAGCTGTAGGTGGCTCTTTCCGATTGTCCCCCATGTGAACTTGGCCTGTGTTCGCCTGCCGTGGAACAGTCACCTGCTAGACGTTGTCTTTGCTGCCCCAGGGCAGCATCCTAATGTATCCCACGCTACCAAAGCTTCTGCGCCACTAATGCTTCTCTGTATTTGGCTTTGACGTTGATTAAAGGCACAACTTCGCCAATCAGGCTTGCAGAAGAGACTCCTGTTTCTTAGAGCTGAAGACATTTTCTACCAAGTGGCTCAAAGGAGAATGTGAATGAGTGGAAGAGGTTCAGACATATGTGTCATCCTACAGCGCAGACGCATGTGTCATCTTACTGTTTTGATTTCCGTTTTAACAAAAGCATTTGTGAATATAGCAGAGGGATGAAGAGGAACGTAAATGTGGGCAGGATTTAATAATCTTTGAGGGCAGAAAACAGCACACGGTTCTCACACTGCACCAGAGGAAAAGATGGCTGCAGAAAACAGCTTTTTACTACAACTCTTATCCTACACAGTCAGTCAGTGTCATCATCAAAGAGAAGATGAGAGATAACAGCGATGCAAAACTATACGAACTTTTTGTTACAGACTGAGCTATACAGAACACAGCAAGTTATCCTTTACACTCGTGGATAAGAAAATACTCTTTTCTAGATAAATTTCTGTTTTCATGGAAACAATATACAGGATTATGATATAAGACAACATCCAATTTTAATGCAAAATGAGAATTTATTAAAGAGAACTACAGAATAACACCTAGAAGGGCAATTCATGCCAGATCTCAGATGTCACAGTCAGACTCTTGGCCCCAGCTGAGGCAGAACAAAGCAAGCAGAAAGATGCCCTGAGGAGGCAGCAGTGGCTGAGGACTCCTGCTCCCCTCTCCGTGTGGGGCCATGCCGCCGGCCCAGTGCAGCCAGGAGAGCTGGGCAGGGGCAGGCAGGAGGCGGCAGGCAGCCTCCACCCGCTTCCCAGCTGGGGCCACGGTCCCTGCGGGCTCAGCAATATTGGTTCCTGGCTGCTCTCTTCAGCTCCGGTGTTGCAGAATCTGTGCCAACACATCCCAGGATCTTTATAGTTCTGCACCCACCTGCAATGTCCTGCTAAACCTCATGTTTGGATGAGCATTTAAATGCTGCTGCTAAAAATGGTCAATGTTTTATTTAGTTTTATGTTTAAAAAGTAAAACATTATAAAATGCATGTGAATTTAGCATCCAGCATTACAGCAGTAGATATTTGATGGTGCTTGAAAAACTGTCCATATCTCAAGTTCAGAAGAAAATCTGAATCCAAGGGGGCTTTGTGCAAGAGCACCGGCCAGGAGTAGCTGGGTTTTCTAAAAACAATTCTGGACAAACCTTATCCTGTGAATCTGCTTATGTTAGAAGATATACCTTAGTACTTCTTTAAGTATCACATCAAGTACTGTATCATTTCAAGTCAAAGTCATGCACATCCCTTCACGTGCCTATGTGCCATGAGCTGAATTCATAATAAATATTTCAAATGTTGCATTTTGGGCAAGCATTTTTTTTGTTTCTTACAAAACTGCCTTCTGAAAAGCTTGCTCCTCCGTCAGAACCCTGGTGTTTTCAGTGCCGGCAGCTACGCGGACGGGAGGCCACAGCCCCCAGACTGCCAGGTAAGCTCACCCTCTTGGCTGCTTGACAAGCTATCCCAGCAGCCAGGACGCCAGCTGGCCTCTGACTCTGGAAGAGTCTGAGCTCTGAACTGTGAGTTTGGGAACCCTTGGATACTGACTCAAAACTGTGAGAGAAACAACCAGAAAATCTTGCAGCTTGTGCCTTAAGCTGACTTGTCTCTTTCCAGGGTCGCTGCCTCTCCGCAGCGATGAGGGCAGTGAAGCTACTGCACGCCATCTCGAAGCACTCACGCCATCTCAAAGTACTCTCCACTAGCAGCAGAACATGCTTTCAGATATTTTCTATTACAGGATGTACTAATAAAACATTGAAGTATGTGGATATCTTTTGCAAAACTCTTCTCTTGGAGTAGATCAATCCCAAGTTACTCTCGGCTCAAAGCAAGAAAACTCTATTAGCTTAAAAGGAATTCCTGCGGCGCGTCTGCTTTTAGAGTTTGTCTGAGTTAACTGGCAGCACTACTGTAGCATCGGGCAACACTTCTACAAAAAGTGACCCGTACCAATGCACCTCCCCTTGCTTCCAGCGGAGCAATGCACACGGGGGTTTTACCTGCCCCTGCCTGTACCACACACGTGTGCAGCTACAGCAGGGACTGGCTGCTGTTCACAGCAATAGGAAATACCGCACAGTTCTGAACAGCTTTCGTTCTAGGCATCCGTGCATTGTCTTCCCATCCTTCTTATCATAAACCCTCAGTCTTTTTCCATTTATGCAAAGAAAATGAATATTCAGGGACCATCAGATAATTATAGGTAATTATAGAAGTACCCAGCTATTTGTAAGATTATCTTGGAATCAACAGAGTTAATGTGTGTTTCAAATAAAGCAGTAATCAAAAAAATCCCTCCCATTTCATGGTACGCTGTCGCTACGCATCCCACTCGCTCCTTTACCTCAGCCTGCTTAGTATCTGAGTCTTCAACTCCAGCAAGCTCGTTCCCGTAACTAGGTTTTCTGGAAATTATTGGAAAAGACAGGCAAACTGCTTCCTAGGGCTGAATTCCACTCCTTCTTGACTAAAGCTTGTACAATTAGTAATAACGAGAGAAAGGAAAGCTCTTTTGGGACAGCCTGCCCATGTCTAATTGCTATTATTTGAATGCAGTTTTCCAGTAGCATTAGAGAACATGTGGCAGGAACTTTAACTGCTTGCCTTTGTAGCAGTGCAAAGCCATGCAAACAGCACTGATATAGCTTAACATACATAAATACACATATATTTTAAATACACACATGTAAATATATGTAATGTAACACTATTTTAACCTAATACAGCATAATATATTTAATAAATTAAACAATACTATAACAGCAGTTACATACTAGAATAGTAACAATGTATAATAATGTATTTTAAAGATGCATATTTAATATGCAATAAATTGTTCTTCGAATGAAAACAGTATCAAATTCACAGAGCCTAGTAAAAAGAAAAATATAAAATACCATAATCCTGCAACATCTGTTTAATTTGCTTTGCGAAAGGAAAACCCCTTTTCATATGGAATGTGATTCAGACTCCTCTCTGAATCTCATGATGCCTTCTACTACCAGGACATTGCTCAAGAATATTAGAAATATTTAAGTTTTCTTTTTGGGTATTTTTGACCTGGAAAAATGAAATGTTCAGTTAAATTCATTTTCAAGAGATCTTTCTAGATCAAACTGAAATTTTATACGAACATAATGGGTTACAAACTTCCAAGTACAAATCTATCTCTATCCTTGAAGCTGACCTTATCATTATCACGGATGTTCCCGTAACTAGGTTTTCTCTTCCTAATTCTTCTTTAAAAAGCTATCAGAGGAATAGTGTGCTATAGAATATATAATGATTTATTTAGTCCCTCAAGTCCTTCACGTATGTGAGCCAATGGAAGATGGAATAGAAGATTCCATATTCTGAATGAACTAAATCAAATGTAAATTGATTTTACTAGATTAAAAAAAAAAAGGCAAAAATTTAATTTTAACCAAAATCCTTATAATTTCCTAAATGCAATGTTTGGAAGCCTGTGTTTAAATACTGCCTAGCTCTGCTGTCTTGTAAGAGCTTTCACTGCTTTATGGAGTATCCACTTAAGAATAGCATTAGCTTAGTTTCGTAACCAACAGAATTTGAATTTTCATGCTTTCACGTCAGTGAAAGCCAGCACTGCAGAGAGCTACTGCTCTGAAACCAAAACAAAGGATTATGATTTTGTAGGTACTTACTCCAAGCTGTTTATCAATGCATTCCTGCTACCTGTAAGAAAGCCAAATTTGCTCAGAAAAGCTTCATATGGCAACATGTGTGCAATGACATCAGGAAATAAAGGGGAGATTCCCACTTTGGTTTGGGTTTGATGGAAGGAAGAGTTTAGCTTTGCTGCCTCCCATTGCTTTTTTGGCAGACAGTACGTGCAGGTGCTTTGAAAGGCATATGCAGGTGACTAGCAAAGAATATTCCAAATTTTGATTTATACTGCCTTTGTGTTAAAAGACTCTGGAAACATAATAAAAATAGCAACATACTTTTTTTTTTCGTTCCACTTATTGCTTTATTTACAAATACTACAATCTGCAATTCAGCCCAGATCTCTTGTCTTTCTCAGAAAAGTGTTTCATGTATATGGTTCATTGTAAAAACACTGATATTTTAAGAGAGATGTGCTCTCTGATTCTCTGTTACAGACTGAGATTATATCAACAGTAAAAAGCTTTCATCTAGAATCCAGAAACAAATTGTATAATTCTCTTATTGCTTCAAAAGGGGTAAAAAAGTCAAGGAGAAGGGAGTGGATGTTAGATTATAATGGCGTGGTATTTACAATAGTATAAAAAATTCAGAGGAATATGAACTACCCTCTTCTCGTAATGGACAGAGAAAAAGAATGATTACGGATGTAGATGCCCACCTGGCAAAGGGACTGATGATTTTAAAGGCTTCAGTTAAGGCCCAAAGCAAAGATGGCAGCAGACTTGACTTAGCGTATAATCGCAAATAACTGTTACTTAAAATACAGGTCAATATCTGAAGTGGTGTGATTCTAGGATGAATGTCTGATTCTCATTAATGTTGCTATAATAACAAATTAAATTCAGGCAGAGTTAGACAATGGCTGGAAAGGAGGATTCTGTGTGTGAAGGCTGAGGTGGAGCCCAGCATAGGAAACTATCTCTGTCTGGAAATGCAGTCTTTTAAAATCTGAAAATGCAGATTATGCAGGTTCACCCAGTGATTTCTGGCCTCTGAACAGAGACCATTTTCCCTAATCCACAGATTCTCTCCCACCAAAGACTTCTTTTTCTGGCAGATGTTGAACAGATGCTTTTTATTATAAACAGATGGGAAAGATTTTTCAATTACCAATTATTCAAAGTGACAAAAAGGCCTGTTGCATAACTTAGAGACGATATTGAAATAATATTTATGCACATTCTAAAAAGAACATTAAAATAACATTATTAATCTCGATTATATTAAAATTATCACTCTATTCATCATGTTTGAAATTTTATCTTATTCCAGTCTACTCCAAGTGGAGTACTGTAAGGAATGATGATACTCCCCACCACGGCACTACAGCCCCGCAGCGCGGTGGGGTCCTTCGTCTGCTCTGCTCCAGCGTCAGCCAGGAACAAAAATTGCTCTTGGCTCTTCCACAAACTCCCGGCAGTTGTAGAAAGTCAGAGAGCTTCAGTTTAGAAGCAGCATTGCTAGACACAAGGACAGTATGTACTGACTAAAAGTGCAGTTCCTAAGTACAAGTTGAATTTCTTACATCCCTATATCCAACACTAGTGGTTCAGAGGAGAAAAAAAGGTGACTTAACATGACGACAACACATGGCTCTCTTGCTTTTATGGCAAACAATGTAAAGGAGCAGGTAGCGTGCCATACTCGGCATCTGAACCTGTCTGGAGTAGATTGGAGGTGCAGATCCCAACGGGAGCACCCGCTATTCTGGTCTAAAAGCCAGGTTCTTGCAGGAGGGTCTGTGAAGTGGCACAGCCAATAAATACACTCATTTTCAGCACCGTTGCCTACAGTAACCAATATGAATTACATCAAAGAAGTTTGAATTTATTCTAAAAAGCACTGGCTTGAGTATGAAGAAGAGAGAGAGACAGAGGAGAAAAGGTCATGAAGCAATTAGAAAATGTCAATCAAGAGGGAACTCGCAGTACCTTGGCAAGCATACCCAATATACTCACAAGGTAATAGTGAAGGAAGCCAGAATTATCTAGTTAAAAAAATTCAAGTGTTCTAAGTTTTCTTAACATTGTCTCTTTTGAACATTTTAAATCCCATGATCATGTTGGTATAACATTAAACAAAGCCTTTGTTTATTCATTAACCTTGGTGATGGAATGGAGAAAGAAAATGCAGTGTAACAAAAGCATCCACCAAAGCATCCACCTAACTGCACTGGCCGCTACTGCTGCTCTGCACCAATTCTGTGGCAGCGTAAGTAAAGTGGGAACTGGACTAGACAGAGTAAAATACAGTAATGCCCAGCAAGAAAATAAAATCTGGGTTTGGAGAGAAGAGCAGAGTGGAGTTGCTGTGAGAGCACTCACCTACAGAATGAACTGCCAAGAACCGAGAACGTCCTTCAGACTGCGAAGTTGTTCAAGAGAGAAGTTTTTCTTTGGCACTCTATTTAAACAGATGTGCTGCAGCATGTTTTTTTCTAGCAGTGGTGGTACTTTTGTTTTAACTACACAATCCCCATATAGCTCAGTGATTTTATACAGCTTATCTTACAGCACTGCCTTTTTCAAGCTTCTCCAGAGAAAATCTTACAAAATAACCCTCCAACCTTGATAACAACGAAGGATGAAGAACTGAAGCTTGTTCAGAAGCTAAATAATAATAGGGAGTTAATTTTACTTTCAGTATTAACATTATTGTCTCTGCTACTGTTTGGAGCGTTTTGAAGAGGAAAAAAAGAGGTGATATATTTCCCTGTAACCTCTTCACTAATACTCCTGTTAACATAATTCAAATATTTCAGTACTGTTGAAGCCCCGTAAAATTTTTACAGGCATTGAAAATTTAGTGTATGCCCCATCCTCCCAATCACTAGTGGGAGCAAACTTAGAAAAGCTTCATGTAACAGCAAAGGAAAATCGTAGAAAGGGACTAATCGTTTGGTTCCCAACCGTTTTCATCAATGCCTCCAGCAACTGTGATTGTTTGATTTTCTGTAGATTTCTTTTTCAAATATTAAAACAAGAACAGATTTTCCTCTTAATTCCTGTTTGATTGCAGAGGGACTTCATGTGAAAGAATATTCCTGGATATTCAAAGGAGCTATTAGAAATGATGTCTCATGAAGTGTTTAGAAAACATTTGGGATTCTTTGTCAGGACAGATGCAACAATAGACCTTGGGAAACATGAGCAGATGTTATTCTGCACACTCTTCATTTCAGAGTCTTTAGAAATTCATGAGGTCTTTTGTAGGTTTTATGAATCTTCTAATAACAGTGCAGCTGTTCAATTCAGCACTGCAAAGATGTACTCAGACGTTTACTTGAATCTGCAAATGTCGAAGGCAGCACTGGCATGGCCACGTTTTACAGGTTTGCAAGATATTATCTAAAAAGGCCAACCAGGTGGTGTCTGTGAATGCTGCGTCTTTCTTTCCTCCCATGAACCTGGACAACTGCCATGCCATGGCTAGCAATCCTTTGGTAATTCAAAGTGTCGCATTGCCTCCATCCCTTTTAAACAGAGATCTCAAAGACAGTTCAACTTTCTCTGAATATTCCCACTTTCTACATGGGCAGCACTATGATTACTTTCTGATTTTATGAAAAGAATCACTTAAGTTGTCAACAATAGCACAGAAACTCATTTACTGCCACACACTAGTGCATTCTCATTATATTCTGGTCAGGCAAGACACAAATCACATTGCAGATGGTTTCACTGGAAAATGTGTATTTGATCAACAGCAATTGCACTGTGCTGAACTTGATTTGATTTCTAAGAGTCAAGCTGGTTTACACTAACCCTCTTCTGACGGAGCTGCAATCCCTTCTGGATTGTGAGTGTCCAGATGGAGTATTTAGGTCTTTGCTCATTCTCCATTTTTGTTGGCTCACCTTGCATTTACTTTAAATTCACCGACGGTTTTATTTAACTCTTTATATCTTCTGCTAATCTTGAAAAATGCTGCTTAATCTTACTCATGTAGTAACTGATGTAGTAATTGGATGGTCCTCAGAAAAAAAAGATGTTTAAAATATCATGCTTGGCTACTCTCACAAGGACACAACTTTCTGTCCTTGGCCTACTGTTTGAAAAATACACTTCAGTTGCCTTTAGTGTTCCCCGAATGCGGCCGATCACCTCTCTAAATGCAAAGCATCGGAGTGGTAATTGATCAAATATAGTAACCACTCAACAGAATTCCTTCAGCACATGGTGATATAAGTTTACTTTAACAACAGTAACATTTATTTTACCAAGAACATTTACAGTCTGCATTCAATATTTTTATTCCTCAAATTAGAAACTAATCTGCTTTATGTATTAAGTATTGGCAGTAGTAATGTTCAGACAAATACTTACTAATAAGTGTAAGCTGAACTTGATATTCCTGAGCACAGAAGAGATAGACATGAAGAAAATATGTAATTCAGTTAATAGGAAGAGTTGCTTTTTAAAAAAAATTGCTGTGAGGCGAAGAAGACTTGAAATCACAGAGGCGGTTAGTTCTTCAGAAAATAAAAATGCGGACAATCAGAATTTCATAAAGGAAACACTTTCACATCAGCATGTAATTCAGAAAGTCACTGCCAAAGGAAGGCACTGAAGCCAAGCATGGACGATCCTGAACGATGCTTCTTACAAAGACAATGTTTCTTTTAACTACTGGTATCTCAATATTCTTCTTAACAATAACTAACTCCTAGGAAATAGCAACCCACTCTTTCATGGATTAAATAATTTTTTAAATCAACAGTTCCCAAACTGTAGACAGCTGGCTCCTCTTGGCCAATGGAGCTATGGTAACTGCTCTGCACCTGGTTTAAGTACCACTATTAAACAACAAGTTGTATGAACTTCTCAGTTCCATGCGGCTGTGCTGTTGGTTCACCAAAAGCGTTGCACCGTTAGTCCAAAAATTTACAACCACTGGTTCACAAATGAGATGAGATGAGTAGAGAAGGCACCCTGTCTTCAAACTGCCTCCCGAGTGTTTCCTACTCTTACACGTTTGGTGCCAGCCACCACCAGTCGGAGCTACTGGAAAGGATGGCTGTAAGCCCCATGATCTGCTCACATCGTCCTTCTCAGTCACGCACTGGAACAGGCAGTGCACACAGTCTAGGCATGCACATGAAGCGCAGAAGTGCCGTATGAAAAGTTATCCTACTCCTGTAATTTGGCTTCAAATACATCCAGTGCAATGAGACAAACCTCAACCAGCTGTACATGTGTATTATTCTAACAAAGCAAATAGAAGTTCTTGTAAAATGCAGCACCACCACAGACATACAACACAGACAGAATTCAGACACCGGAGGCTTGGCACCTTTTTTGCAGATCCTATAATTAAAGAAATCTAGTTTTTCCACAAGAAACAAACAAACAAAAACCCCCACAAAATAGCAATTAAAGCCACTAGAAAGATACAAAGATTTTATGGTTTTAAGAAAAAACAAGGTTTTTCCTGTAAGCCTGGAAGTTTAGACAATAAATACAAAGATGTTGCTATACCCAGTACTTACACAATGCTCACCATCACTGATACGGGAAGCACTCTCTGAAGTTTAGTATGTTTGTGTTGATTTACTGCAAAACCCAAAATTAACCATGTAAGTCACCACGGAGAGTTCCTGTGTGGTTCCTGTCAGTGCCTCCCTGTGTCTGCGGCTGAGAGGCAATGCTCACGGCCCACCTCAGGGGCTGGAATGATGTGACTGACGCTCAGTCTATTCAGGCTTAACCTGGGGAGTTTGGAGCTTCCACATACTACACTTGGTTTGCGGCAAAAATGTTGATCACGGCAAAATTCTATGACATTCATAGGGTTCACATCAGTTAAGGCTTATTTTTGCCATGAAAGACAAAATGACAGTGCACCACTTTAAATAAGAGCAGAATTAACACTGTAATTATTGGTCTGCGGCAGCACTGAAGTATGCAGAAAGCATCAAACTTTGGATCGTGTTAACTCCTCCAAGGTGATCTCAATTCAGTACTGAGATGGACAGAGCTTAAGCACACAAGTCTCACAGAAGAATCCAAATAGTGGTTGGGCAGGTCTTGACAGAACGGTAATGTATAGACAAATGCACTGAGGGTCAGCAAGGGAGAAATCTCACTATGTCTTTCCCTAGCGACCTTACTTTTTCTCCTATTAAAAAACCAGACAGCAGAGTGCAAAAAAGGAAGCCATCGTTCCTGTGCTTCCCGGAGAAGGAAGCTTGGAGAGCCTGTTGATTATAAACAGAAGAAAGAAGTAGAACAACAGAAAGAGAGAACAAGCTAGGACTTCAGCCAGGTGCTGATCAAAGAGCCTAACTGAGTCTGGGGGCTATCGGTGGGCAGATTCTTCCTTTCTTCCTGCTTCTGAGTTACTGAAAGATGATTTCCACCCAGTTACGCTGCAGTTGACTAAAGCAGCACTCTCCTACCTTGCTGTCCCATGGGTAGGTAGTCTTTGTTGTAGTGATTTATCAATCACAAATACAAAAAAAGAAAAGGTGCCCTGCAGGCAGGTCACAACTACCTGTCTGTCAGATAGCTTGGCAGCACGCTACCTTCGCTTTTTAGCTTTGTACTATTATAAAAGATCACTGTGAAGAGCTTATTAGAGAGAGAGCAATGTCCAACAAACACGGTAGCTCCACTGATCCACAGGAAATGCACTTAAAGGAATGAAAGGAAATCTGAGAACTAATGATTCTTATTCTCCCAGACCTCCTGCTGGAAGAGCAAGCTCCCAGGTGGCACACTGGACCGTGTTAGTGGGGCTGGTGTCCAGCAGGGAATGGACTGAAATGCTACAATTTTTTGTTTCTCTGAATCCTGACCTCCATCTAGCTAAATGGTAACTACTGATTAACATTCACTTCATGATTACAGAATAAAAGAAAACGGCTTTTCTTTCTCCTCTAAAGACAATGCCTGCTCATTAGAGTTTGTGATGTCCATATGTTTTCTGAACTCAGGCTGTATCATTGCATATGGAATTGCTGGTAATAAATTTTATATCTCATTATTTGAAGGTGCTTAGGCTAATAAAGAAATTCGTTTGAAGAGACTGCCAGAGATATCAGACTGTGTCACTGAGGTGGGAGATGAAGAGCTGAGCTGCCTCGTGGCAGGTCCCACGTAGAGACTAGGAGTCTGAGGAATGACATTTCTGAGCTGCTTTTAAGATGATGCAGCATATACTAACCCCTACGGACAGAGAGGTAAAGTCCATGGTATTCAAATATGGGTTGAGAGCACAGCGTGTGACCTAGCCTCTGCTCCATCCCTTTCGGGATGCGTATGCATACGCAGCCCCCCGACCGCAGGGAAGCACAGGTCCTCAGCCCACGGCAGGCCAAGGACTCCCACAGGACACCTCTCAGGCCAGCATCCCTCTCCTCGCCATTGCTTACTGATGGGTCCTTTCACTTCTTTTCGTGAGGCGAATAGGAAGGCTATTTATGTATTTTTCATGCTTAGTATTAGTACCTGGCATACAATATTACTGTATACTGTATTACTGTAGTGAACTGGGTAAATCTAAGATTTTCCTCAAGAGCTCACGGAGCGCTTATGTTTAACTGGAGTTTACTAGCCCACTGTGCAAACACCATTACAGTATATACTCGTGTGAAAGTTAAAAAAAGGTTTGTCTCATGAGAAGAAGACATGTTGAAAGATAAGTTAAAACACTGTCTTGTCCAATAGTGTTTGAAATAGCCTAGGTCAATAAATAAAAAAATCCAAAAAACCTAACTTAATTGATAATCAAGTGCAAAGCCATAGAAGCAGTGAGAAACCTTGGACAGCTTTTTAATTATTATTCATTATGGTTCTAATGGAAATAATATTGCCCTTGAATGAAGAATTCACAAACAGCTACTCTAGCACAGCTACTATTGGAGCACTTGTTGGTCGGTGTTAATCCTTTTCAGTGAGGGAAAAAGATGGCCTTTCTACTTGCTAATTTTTATGGTTATTACTGGCCTCAGCGAGCGGCTGTGTGCTGTTTAGCTGCCTGCCGGGTTAAATGACGACACACATACAACAATTAATTTCTATAGCTCTATACATTACTTGATGTGAACAAGACTCTAAACATGTCTGTTTCTTTCCACTTCTTCCATTTGTTTTACTTACATCCTAAATAAACAACTTTTAAAAATACTTGTAGGAATTTTGTTTTAAAATAAGTAATAAATGTTTTCCAAACTGCTTTTATATTTGGGCTTTGCAGCAACGCTGCTAACAATCTGTACTTACCACAAAGAAGACGAAAATAAATTCTGCAAGGCACAGAAAATGATGAGAAGGGAGATACTGTGAAGAGATAAGTAATGGTTTTCAGTGCTCAGAAATTTGTAACAGCTTTTGTGCACTTCTATGCATCTTTCCTTTATGGGCCACCATCGCAGAACACTTTGCAGCACTTGGAGAGGACAAAGTAAACACTGAGCTTTATTTTAAATCCTACACGTGAGGGAATGCTTCCAGAGCTCAATATGAACAGGGATGTAATTTCAGGGATGTTCCTCTCAGACTCCTCGCTATGACAAGCAGGCAGAAGAAGTCCTGAAAGCCGCAGCTCAGGCCTGAGTTCCCAGCTCTGACACCAGTTCCCAGACTGCTCTGGGGACAAGGGGTACGGGGCAGGCAGGACTGGTGAGGTGACAGCGAACTTGCCTGCTTCCTGTCAGAAAACTCAGTAACAGGCACCGCATTCCAGTTTTGCTGAATCACCCTTGTCCAGTGTAACAAATACATCAAAAAATTCAGATCAGAACACCCATTCCCGTTTCCAATCTCATTGTAACTTATCAGGTCACTGTTTTCATCTGTCTTCGTCCAATTCAGAAAAGATCATGTCTGCATAAAGAGGTGCTCCAGTTTTCTGAGTAACAGGAGTATCAGAGGATTCACTAGGCGGGCAAGATTTAACATGAATAGTGGTTGCAGTGAGCAGACTTATCAGCATCCTAGTTTCATTTACTCTTACAAATTGAAGGTACATCTCCTAAACCTTTCACTAACAGTAGTATTAGACATAAAAATGTAACCACAAAAATTTTTGGTAACTTTGTAATGATTAGAGAAGAAATACTGAAGACCACTCTAAACTTCAGGTTAACTTGGAAAGCTTATCTAGAGTCAGAAAAAATTCTTACCCCTTTTAAGACCATTGAGACTTTTGCCATCATGATAGAAAAGACATTGAAAGTAAAATTTCTACAGATTTCAATGCAGCCAGGATCTCATTCCTGTGAATTACGTCTTGGCACTCTGACTGCAATAAATCCAACCTGAACAGAAATAAGACAGGGTTTAAAGCCTGTAGAGTCTGAAGCTGTCAGCTGTCATTTCAGCAGGTAGTCAACCTGATAGTTGTGGGCTATCAGCAAAATTCAAGCTAAAAGAGATAGATAGTGCAAGCAATTTTAGGAGATGCTTTTCAGTCAGTGCTGCTGATGGGTGCAATACCCGTCCCAGTGGGCTACTTTAGACTGCAAGAAAAGCAAGTTGCCCAGATAAAACTGAAGTAATTAGTTTAAAGATAGCAGAACTGTAATTACCACAGAAGTGGATCTAGGTCCAGATCAGGTGATCTTTCACTCAAAAGCTTTTAAAACTCCCTGTGAACTTTAACAGTTTGACTTAAAGAGTCTAGGTCTAGTGCATATCAAAGATACATTTTTTCAGTTTTCCTGGCTTTGAAGTTTAAGCAAACATTTGTCAGCCATTTTTACAGTCAGTGAGATACAAGGAACACAACCTCATGCACACACAGAAAACACCAGAATAGCACAAAGCTCTGGAACTCGCAGACTATGTTGTACATACGCACGTAACTACATTTTTCACAATGCCGTTAGTCATTGAGATGTGCAAAGCATGAGGTCGGGGTCCAAAGCTGAACAGGCAAGAGGCAAAGATGCCTTTGTGAAGGCAAACTGGATATGAACTGTAATCTAGTGAAAGTGAGGACCATCTGCACTGAGGTCTTGCCTCCTTACTTCTGTGCTCTCTACTGATTCCCTGTAGCTTCCCCTCCACATCTGCAGCATATTTCTATTGAAATCATCTTTGTGGGGCTTCCAGTAGATAATCATCAGAGAACCCCTCAGTAAAGGAGAGGTTGTCTCATGAACCTGGCTTCAACACTGAAATTACAGCAGTTGGGAGTGCTGGAGTGGCTGCGTTCCCTCTTCATCAGCTGGATTCTGATGAGACTAAGAACGATGAGGGACAGTGGGCAGAGCAGGTGCTCTTCTGCAGATCTACACTTGCTTCCTACCTCGTCGGCCCTGATGTGGACACACTCCTGCCTGTAACTGCTTCCTCCAGGCTCTCCAGGAAGTTATATGCTTAAAGAGAACTGGTACCAGAGAAGCTGAGCCTCCCCTTCTTCAAATACATTGGAAAATAACTCACAGATATTCCTCTCTAGATGTAGAATAGGACCCAGCCCATGATATTCCGTTACGTATGTCCAATCCCTTGAATCTGTAACATAATCTAAAACAAAATCTGAATGTAAACCAGTGAGAACAAAATGCATCTCCACGTAATAAGAAGAGACTATTCAATAAAAATTGGTTGGCAGTGTTTCAGCTATAATATAAACAGAGATTAATATAACCAGGAGGTTACACATTAAGCCTCTGAACAAATTAAAAATGCTAGTAATCAATGAGAACAGAACAAGCAGTAAGCCGTTCAGCCCATCTATTAGCAAAACAAGCACTAACCACATTAGGCTACTTTAAAAATTATCAAGGCCTAATAAAAACAATCTACCAATTCTCAAGCCAATGAAAACGAACCAGCCAGTTGAAGCAGTTTAATCTGCTTTAGCTAAGGAAGGAAAGCACTAGCTAAAGCCCTGGCGTGCTGACTGACCTCTAATCCATTCTTACCAAAGACAGATGCTACCACTGCCTGCCCTAGGGAAGTGGAAGAAGAGAAAAGGGAAATTTGCAATGCTCAAAAATGCCTTTACTTACTTTTTAAAAAACAGGAAACATTACCTTTATGCTTCCAATGCTATTTTCTCCTTCCTAAGAATTAAACCCTCAATATACTAATGAAAGGCCTGCATATGATTGTAGTTTTAAAGGGCTTTGTCCTGACTTTATTTCTGTGTAATAAGTACTGGCAAAGCTACTCTGTAATTTTGATTAAAAAAAAAATCTATAAATAGGTAAGTATGGTTGATGAAGCAAAACTGCATTTCCAGCATAGAAATACACACAACCACAGAATAATAAAGAAACAAAAGACTTCATCCAGAACTTTCCAAAACATGCTGTCACTGTGCCTAGGGGCTTCAGCTGCTGGCTCACAGTCCTCTTCGCTATGCATTCAGCTTCAGAGGAACTCCCCTCTCCGGTGCAGGAACCCAGCAATCAAACCCAGATTGACTGGTTTTTGGAATTAACTTATTTTTATCGTTCCCTTTCATTTCAGGCACTTCCCCCAGCCACAGACTCTACGTCTCTACAAGACAGGCCCCATAGGAAGGCCTGTCCTTCCTGTGATGGGCATAAAGTATCTGCCTTGGACATGGAGACACATCTGCTGTTCAACATGCTATTTTTAGATTCAACATATCTTGAGAAAATGCCTGAAGGATTCATTAGGGCGGCTTTTCATCTCTGATCAGTGCTTCCACATCGGATATAGTTGAAATGGGCATCCTCAGAGAGTAGGGCTCCATCCAGTGTCTGCTAGATGAGTTACTTAAATGTCTGCTTAAGTTTATGAATTAAGCCTCAGAGACTTAAGCCTATGCTCCCACTCCAAAGGAGTGTCATGCTCTTCAGGAACAAAACCAGCAGTAACTACTAATAACTAGAACAGAAAACAGTACAATTCTCAGCTGTTTTGTCTGGACAGGCAAACATTCTGGGATTATTCCAGTCTTTCAGCACCCATTCTCTTGTCAGACGAGGCTGGCAGAGATAGTACGATGGCTGTTAAGAGCAACAGCTGATCAGACATTTCCAAGGTAAGCCTTTGAAAAATAGACTATGGTGAAATTCTGGGTTTTGAATTGTTGGGTATTTTTGCAAAAGACTCCCATTCACCTTACCAGAACCAGGATTTCATCCTGTTGCTTTAAACAAATGAGTTTAACAGTAAGGATGTGCCTGGTATTTTTAAGCACAGGCTCCAGATTCCCACCTTCCAAAGAAAAACAGTCTTTGTCATCTTGGTATCTAGAAGCTTCTTCCCAGACTGAATATTGGGATGTTCTAAACTGCATTCAGATATAATCAAATATGTCCCAGTCTGTGATAACTCTGCTGTCAACAGAATATTATCAACATGAAAAAAATGCCCTTTAATCTTAGTTCAAACCTGTGAAGTGTAGGTTGCATCTTGAACTGTTCTGTACAGCTGAAACAGGTTAAAGAAAACTGCTTTGTACTCTTCATTTCTCATGCATACAGCATTATCACTTAGAATTAGGCATGACATTTCAGTAAACATTGCTTGTGTTGAGTTAATAGACAGAGCACGCAGGACACAGCTATCAGCTAAAGAGGAAAAGAAGGGAAACAAAGCACTGATGAGGCAGACTTTTATGCTGGCAAAAGAAACAGAGAAATATGTGGATTATCATTTTTACCTCCACCCAGACTAAACTTCTGATATGTTGCCCAGTTGTACTTACTCACTTTTTAAGAATATTAAGAGACTCAGCTGTAGAAAAAAGCATTAACGTGAAAGTAGTCCCTTTCATCTAAATTTGTCAGACATCGTATAAAAAAATCAACTACTTACTGATTTTAGTTTCCTGAATTTCTTACTTTGTATGTATAATTCATAAATAACTTTTATACTCATATTCACCAATTTTATTTAACACTGAACAATTCAATATAATCTTACTAAACATGGGCTAATTGAGAGTGGTGATGTTTCTATTAAAAGTATGCATAGTGACAAAACAAAAATGCAAAAATATTACCTGTATTGAACAGATTTGCTGCTAGGCATCATATTGTTTTAAAGGTTGTGAACTCTGACAAGATCATTTCATCACTAAGGGTTAGACCATAATCCCTTCATGCAGGATGGGAATTTACCCCCTGGGGACTCTCTGCCATTAGTTACAGTTGGGTTACTCACAGCATAATCATGCTATGAACAAGGCTACGGGCATCAGTTGTACGCAGATCTAGGTTATTAGGTCTCAGGTTTAAGGTCTTTTTAAAGAACAAAAGATACAGGTTGCATTCAATTCAGGACTGAGAACTGCTTTGGTTTATCTTTAAAAGTGACGTAAAGAAAGAATACTTTATCTGCACATTAAGAGAATGTCAAAACGTTCCCCAGAGGTATTGTGCTGGTTTTGGCTGGGGTAGAGTTAATTTTCTTCACAGTAGCTAGCATGGGGCTGTGTTTTGGATTTGTGCTGGAAACAGGGTTGATAACACAGGGATGTTTCGGTCCTGCTGAGCAGGGCTTACACACAGTCAAGACCTTTTCTGCTCCTCACCCCACCCCACCAGCGAGGAGGCTGGGGGGCACGAGGAGCTGGGAGGGGACACAGCTGGGACAGCTGGCCCCAACGGACCAAAGGGATATTCCATACCGTGTGACGTCATGCTCAGCATATAGAGCTGGGGGAAGAAGGAGGAAGTGGGGGACATTCAGAGCGATGGCGTTTGTCTTCCCAAGTCCCCGTTACATGTGACGGAGCCCTGCTTTCCCGGAGATGGCTGAACACCTGCCTGCCGATGGGAAGGAGTGAATGAATTCCTTGTTTCGCTTTGCTTGTGTGTGCAGCTTTTGCTTTCCCTATTAAACTGTCTTTATCTCAGCCCACCAGTTTTCTCACTATTACCCTTCCAATTCTCTCCCCCATCCCACCGGGGGGGGGTGTGGGGGGAGCGAGCGGCTGGGTGGGGCTCAATTGCCGGCTGGGGTTAAACCATGACAGGTATCCAAATTAACATGTATGTAAATTATCTGTCATTTTGATTGCTCAGAACAGTCAGTGTGTGTACAGCACTAAGCACTTCAAGAAGGGATATGACCTACTCTTTGTCAGTTTGGGAGTAAGGGAAACCATTAGAAATAAACACCGTTTTTGAAAACAGGACCAGAGTATCCAGCGTTGGAGTTGCGCTGTGAATCACCCTCCCTTCCTCCTTGCTCACTTTTAGATACTGAACTAAATCAAGCTATGAGGCTACGAGGACATGTAGCTGCCTTGCAGCAAACATATTATATGACTTAATTTTAGAATAGCATCTCCTTTGGTGACTACTTTAGATGTCCTCAAGAAAATCAGTTTCAAAGTATCATTTAAGCACCATCTAGACAACCCGTTTATCCACAGAATATGCAAACCTACAGCCATTAAAAAGTAATGCAGCCAAGACAGTAGGTTAATTAATTAAAGACATTATTTCCTTTGTAGCATAAACCAAATCCTGTCTTTTTTCGAAGTTCCTTACTGTGGAAATTCTGCAGCATTGCCATATAAGAGTTTATTGCTATAAACTCTTTCACAAGACTTTGTTTTCAGTAAAAATTCAACTCTGAATACAACACTGCTTCTAGGCACAATGTAAACCTCAGCAGGAAAAGGGCCCTGCAGTGCTCAGAATGAACATCTTGGTGCATGTCCTCTGTATATACTCAGCATGCAATACATGGCTGCTACCTCATATTTCCAATATGCCTCGAAGTTATTGCTAAAACAAAATAGCTGTAGTAAAAGCATGCAGTTCCCAAGGGGGATATTGTGACATCCACAGTGCTGCTCATGAATAGAGCTATTACCATGGAAAACAAGCATCAGCTTTTAAAATGGGATACTAATTTACAGTTTAGACTATTGTTATAATATACAGCAAACCACAAAAAGCCCCTGGTATTTCTAATATTTAAGCTCCTTGAAGGGGCATCTTTATCTCCTCCTAATCAAAACTTAAATAAGCATCCTCTCTGAGAATGCAGTTGCTTGTATTTGTTTAATTAGGGTCTTGCCACAATCCCTTTCAGATGCATAACTGTATGCAGATTTTACACTCCAGGCTAGCCTCTGTTTATCAAGACAGAGAACGTAATCTATTATGACCAAACACCAAAAGGAGTAAAAGGAACTTGTGCTTGATCCGGATAAGCAGTTATGACATCTGTAGTTTTGCTTTCCTTCATTAGCTAGTTTTTAAGGAAGGGTTAACTTTTTCCTGTGTTTATCTTGTTGAACTATGTGAAATTTGAGACTGAACAGTCTAAAACGTCCTCTTCAAGTGGCTTCAAAGAAGAGCATTCATGTAACTGTAAAGCACTGCCATTGTGGCCAAACCCTGACGTTCACAGTGCTGAGGGTGGCTGTCAGGGCCCAACCTTTCATTTACAATGTCTAATTTTAAAAGTTGCGCTCATCTGGACAAGGAACTAAGCTATTTTTTTCTTCTGCAGCCTCCAGATGTTTTTGGGTATGTTTTGAACCTTCCATTTTACAGTCTTTTAAAGAAAAACACAAAAAAGATTTAAAAATAAAACTTCTTGCTGGATGCTGGAGATGATTAATATAGAGTTTGTAAAGATCATGCACATGCAAAACAACATATACTGGGCTATCATTTTTCATTCCAGTCAGTCAGTCTTGCTAAAACAGGGATGCTGTAATTTGGAGCTTTGCTTTTAGCTTTGTTTTAATCAGTTACGAATTTGATTTTTATTCATAAAAGTGAGCTCCAGTACCACCGCCACCACCTTTATCTCCAGTCGCTGAGATTTAACGCAATCATTCACATCGTACACCCAGGTAAAGTCCTTAGGCGTGAGCCCTAGCCAGGATCCCTGCAAATGGCAAAATCTGGGTGGGAATACGCTGCAGCCCACCTACAAACTCTGCCTGGCTGCCTGGGACAACGGGCCGTGCCACCAGCACTGCCCTCTCGCTCGGCCTCCCCTTCCGCTCACGGCTGCTCTCATCTCCCTGTCCCGAAAACGTGCAAGTACAGACGCCTTCTCTTACAGCCTCCAGAAACTTTTGATAAAAACCCTTTGATTGGATTCATTCCCAATTGCTACTCAGTTGCCATTTCCCCTCTGAAGTTTCAGAACAGGTAACCAGGGTTGCACAGAGCCTGAGCCATCCATTTGCCTAAAATCTTCCCATTTGAATAGATGGGTAAATTTTAACACTGTGCTGTATTTGTGCTCCTATGAACCAAAAACTATAGGAAAGACAACCAACTCCATTCAAAATGCAGACTTTACTCTGGCCCTAATATCAACCAGTATCATAATCACGTATTAATTTTAATTTGTAATGGGAGGAGAAAATGACCTAAAGCAAAAATACATCTTCATAAAATTTTATTTCCTTCTACCTAATTCCCTTCCCAATTAAATATAAGCACATTAGCATTAACAGAGTCAGAAAACATAAGTTCAATCATTTATCATCGCATTCATAAACTGTAGGTGTTCAAAAGTCATAAACCTTTCCTTTTTAAATTTGGCCTTCTGGAACGTGGGGAGAAATGAATGCTGCTAGCTGGTCAAACCACCATTTTATGTCAGGGCTGAAGACACTGGGGATGAACCCCCCTCTGAAGATGCTCGGGTTTTGCCCAATAACTGCAGAAAGAGCAAAGACTCTAGCTGGGACGTGAGCAGATCACAATCAGACATGTAACGTGAGGTGGGTGATGGAGGGCCCTGCACGTGCCCTCCCCACCGCTGGGGTTCAGCCGCTAGGACCCTTGGTGGCTCAGAGACGGTGCAGCTGGGGGCTGCTCCCTTCCCTCTCGGATGTGGGGGTGATGCTGCGGGGGCTCACGGCCAGGGTGGACCCCTTGCCCCTGGCAGCTGCTTCCCAGTGAGGCCCTCGTGTGCCCCTCGAGCTCCAGCTCCAGCTGCTCTGCAGCAGGACCCTGACCGGGGGCTTGGCTGCCCTGCTCACCCCCAGCCCTGCCCAGCAATCCTGGCGCGGTGCTTGGGCAGGCCTCATCCTGACCCCAACCTGCCGGCTCACAGCCCTGCTCTGCCCCCGCAGATCTGGGCTCTGGGCAGCTCCCGGCCTGCCCTCCTCCCTCGTGCGGGACGGTGGGACAGATCCTGCCCTGCCGGCCTGGGCTCCCCCTTGGCTTCCAGCGCCCTGGGCCACAGGCAGCAGCCAGCCCTCGCTGCTTCCTTACAGGCGAGATGAATTCCCCCTTATTACCTTAATATCGAAAGTACCAAAGGTGCTGACAGATAGCTAACCCCAGTAAAACAATGGCTATTACAGTATGTATGAGAAAAAATGATTACTAATTTGACTCCTCTACATATACAGGAGGACTGGAATTATGCTAGAAAAGTATCTGTCTTTGGTAACTACAGGATTAACTACTGATCACAGGAAGAAAAATACCTGGTTCATTAAGAGTGAAAATGGTACGGCTACCACTGCTCAAATGCTAACCAGAAATCTTTCACAATAAATCTGCATTTTCAGTTGAACGCTAACCACCTGTGCTAAAACTCCTAATGTGAGACATCGGAGTTCTGCACCGGACAAATAGATAGGGCTAACAGACGCAGGGATAAAATAGGTATCAGAGAGACGGCTCAACAAAGCTTTTGTACAGGAAAACCATGTCTCGCATATCTGCTTGAGTTTTTTTATCAGTAAGGATGCAACACAGACAATAAAGTGTACATGCATTTTCAAAACGCTTTTCTTGAGATCCTTCACCAAAGATTCTTAAGAAACCTAATCTGTCATGCAAGAAGATAAAACGTAAAAAATTTATAACTCTTGCTTTTCACTTTAGAGAAAACTGTTCTCTCAGGGTGAAAACAAACACAGAGTGACTGTATTTCAAAGAAGTTATTCCTACTAGCTTTCACAATTTAGAATCCTTAATGGCCATTTGATGGATAATACCAACTCGCAACAATGAATGAGTTTAGGATCAAGACATAATTTCGTCTTGTACTGAACTGCTTATTGTGGGTTTCACAGGTGTCCTGAAGTTTTACCGAACTCTCACACTGCGAGTAAAAGCAGTGTTTTTTGCAAACACCTGAGAGAAGTTCTTATTCGGTTCCATCAGGCAGTCACAGTGAACATGTACTCCCATTTTCAGCCGATTTGTCTCTGTTTAGAAACTTGCATGCGCAAATCTTGTACGTGGCACAGCTCCACTACCATCTGTTCCAATGTCTCCAGAGCACAGACAGCGAGGAGCTCTGACAACTGAAGCTGGAACATACGGAGTGGTTATAGCACAAGAGTCATTACATGAAAGTAGGCCTTGGAAGGAGGGTGAGATGCTTTGGATTGTCCTCTCACGCTAATTTCGGTACCTTCTATTGTTTTCGTTGGTAAATTGACCGCTAAGTTTAAAATTCAGCAAAAAAAAAAGTAAAGCCCGTGAAGTTTCTCTAAAGAAACAACACATGTTTTCAAGTTTCCGTTTTGTGGGGAAAAAGACAAACAGGGTAAAAGAACTACTGTTTTTAATGCTTGAATATGTACTTTCAAATTATTTTGGCAAAGGCAATTTTTTTAACAGTTACAGAACATTTGGGTTGTGTAGCATAGAGCTCTCCTGCCCTGGCTGCGCATCTGCATTTAGCAGAGGAAGGAGGTTGGACTATATCTCTGCACTGTCATCTTGCTTTTCTACCTCTTCAGTCAGATCACTGCTGCACACAGAAGCAGGACAATATAAGTCTGCAGGGACCCCTGGAGATCATCCAACACAACCCCTTGGTCAGAGCAAGGCCATCTGAACCAGTTATTTTCCGTTGGTAGCTCTCAGTGACATGAACAACAAATAGAGCACTCGCTGGCCCTTATACGCCCAACTTGTGAGCTCAGCCCTACTCTCAAAGAAGAGAGCTATGGGTTGGAAAGTATAGATGATGCACGATGAATAAAAATTCTTCCTTACAGAGAGTGTCCCGTAGACGCTGCTTGGCGCTCTGCTGAAGATCACGTTTGTTCTTGAACAACCACTCTGGAACGTTCCTTGAAATGTCAAGTTTAAGAGCATCGGAGTGGGGAGAATATACTTAACCTGAGAAAGATCCATTCTATTAGCTTTTTCAAAGCTTCTTCCAGAGTGTTTATTGACTGTGACAAAAACATTGCGTGGATCCTCCTAGAAAACATATGACCTCCAACAGTAAAAGGACTGTTTAAAGAAAGTTATTTTTTCTTCTGCAGTGGCCACTGCTATCTCACCAGTTACCTTGCAGCTTCCTAAGGAACACTATCCCTTTTTAGTTCAATTGTTATATATGTTGATTTCAGAGGACATAATCATGCAGGATAATGCCTTTAGTAAGATATCCAGTACTATTATTTTCTGCCCATTTCATACTTTTCAGCCTTGTTCTCTTAACTGTTTTACAAAGGTAAGCAAGTCTTGTCCATTCTTCCCACACAAAGGAAAGGTAACGATCTGAAATTCATACAGTTAGTTGCACGCTTCAGCCCTGAAAATACATTACTTCTTTCTGTACATGCAGACAAGATGCCAGCGTGCCCCCAAGGAACGGGTATGTTCTGCTGCAGGCAGGAGCACGGGCAGGGTTCCTGAGAGGCTGCTTCGGGGCCGGGCTCCCCGGGGGCTCACTGCAGGTCAGCTGCAGTGGAAGAGGGTAAGTGGGGTGCAGGAGTCAGGCAGTAAGGAAAGAGCCAGCAACTGCCGCCCGTGCAGCCACACCGAGACAGATTTGGCACCTCTGTTAGCATTGAGGGCTCAGGGTAAGCATTCATTTTCTCCACAAAAGTACAGCACCTAGCATACAGAACTGCACCCCAAAGAGCGTGCAGGATCTGTTCTAGCATGAAACAGATAGGAAAACAGGCAGGAAGGTCTGTTGTACATGAACTACCTATGTGTCTGACCACTACTCTTAAGTTTGGCCAAACCTATAGGGAACAGGGAGCAGTGAAAAACCTGTCAGTATTTACAAGCTTCTGGAACAGCTCCATTTTTTAATCATTTCTAAGCTCCAAGTAAGCAAGAAAGGACAAATGAACAGTTCTGACAACATACTGACTGACAATGTGTTAACATTTTTAAAGCACTCCTAGGGTGCTTTCCAAATAGGTTTTGGAAGGTGAAAGAAATGAACAGAATGTGGCGTGTGCAGCCAGAAGTATCGTGTGATGGCAGTTTCAGTGATTCTTCTGCAGTACTGAACATTCTTTGATTTGCAGAAACTCAAACAATCTGTCTCTGAAGAAATAGCTCCAGGATGTTGCGACAGGAAGGAAATGTACTCTGTAAATGCTGGAGTGTCCCGTGGAACCGAGAGATGCTGTGTCTAAAGAAAACTGCTTAGGAAATGCTTAAGTAATACACGTGTCTAAAAAACAGGATTGATATGCCCTGAAACGCAGAAAGCTGATAAAGTTGAAATTGCAACAAGACATATGTCTGTTACCCCGTGTCCATTACAAAAGTCATCTGACTTGTCATCTGGCTTTTTTGATTGCTTTGCATCACCTACATGTCAACGACAGAACAGCACAGGCATGCCAGAAATCTGATTCAAGAATAAGAAATGGGTTAAGTTTGCAGTAATGTTCAGTTATACAGGAACAATCAGCCCCAGACAGTTCATTCCTGCAGCACGCCAGGAGCCTTGAAATGAGGCCTCACAGCTTCCAGACACCTTATCAGGCAGCCACAGCAGCTTGACCTTTCAGGAAATTTAGCCATGTATCCAACTGGAAGAATGACCAAGCAGGCTCTTCTGAGGCAGCAGGCATTCAGTCAGTCCTCTGCGTGTCACTGCAGCCGTTTTGTCAGCCAGAGGGTCACAACAGGAAAAAACAATGAAGTTAAGAGAAAACTTTCATACAGGACCTACATGCTGAGCTATGCCATACTGATCCACCATTTCCTGCAAGAGCGAGGAGCTAGCTGCATATACCTGTTCCTGATACGAAAAGCTGCCTTTTTGACATAATACTCATGGCTATACTGAGTTGCTTAAACACTCCCGAACACTTATGCCAGAGTATTCAAATGTGTCATGGAAATTTGTCACCTGAAGTGCTCAACTTTCTCACAACTGGACCACCATGAATTTAGATGGCTGAACTTTAAACACATTCATTCGAAACGCACAGCCAAAATGTAATGTGTTCTTCCACGCAGCTATATTACTGTGGAAACATCGTATTTATCAAGGGCTTTCTGCTGTGACATATTTGGGTTTCAAATCCAGATAAAACAAAAAGAAGTACCCTGTTTAAAATAGTTCATATGAGTGTTTAATGTAGTGCAGTTTCTGTACCACTGAAGACATCAAGCTCTAACATGAAAATTGTCACAAAACATGGAAAAATGCGTGAATGCTTTTCACGGCATCCTCATCTACTTTGTACACAAAAGTGACACCTACCTGTTTGCTACTCAGAAGTCCATGATGGGCACATTTCCACTTTATGAATACTGGTGAACTATATTCCTGTTGCTTGTATGTTTTAATCATTTTACAAGCATTCATGTGTTATGAGTGTTTTCAATAAACAAAGTAATACTGGCTTGCCAATTCATTGTGGATTTCCTTTTTTATTACCAGTCATGGGACATTATTCCATATATAATTGTGATTACTACTTAGGATTTGTTTTGCAACTATGTAAGGAATCCTATATAACGAGGCATGGACTGCCCACTGTGTTGAAAATAGCACAGGGAAGAGAGAGACCTCGCCACTGAAGCTCTACTCTATTTGCAGTATGAGCTGGCAGGGATGATATGGCAAAATACAACAATAAGCAGACCCTTCATTGTGTCCCAACATTACTTTTTATGTTTAATCTACCAGTGCTGAATTAAGTTCATAACCTTTCTCAGGGGCTTTCCAAGTTACCTCCTAAAGTGGAGCAAGGAGTAAAGAGCAAGTGGTTCATGAGCACTTCCTTGGTCTTGCCAGGAGCACTCCTCTCTACATTCAAAGCACGGAATAAAATGTCAGCTGTAGTTCATATAAAAACCTAAGGAAAGAGCTGTTTGCAGTTACTGTCATGTAACAGGGCTTGAATTTACTGAAGGGCAGGAAGAGCAAGAGCTGTCTGTCAGCAGCAGGTCAGCAGCGCGCTCCCGGCCACAGGAGGGGATAACGCTCACATCGGCACAAGTCCTCAGAAACACAAGATATTACAGTAGTACAACGACTTGCTGTACAATACTGTTTTTCATATGGTGTTGTGGTACTCAGTGGCACGCTTTCAGCAAAACAGAAGATGCAATTTTTGACTGACTTGTCACGTCACAGAGTTCCAAACAGGCGGGAGTGGCTCCCGCTCACTGAAAAAATACATACTGCATAGGTATGATTAATTATTTAATGAGTTATTCTCATCTATCAGCACTTAAATGTATATGAAGTGTAGAATGACAGATAATTCTTCAGGATGATTTTTCTAGTAAGTAAGAGTGGGAACTTCTGACATTCTGAACCTTATTTTTGTACTGTTTCAAAATCCAGACCTTGTAGTCTGCCTGTACTCCCACGGGCAAGGCCGATGCTCGAATCCCACTCCTGTCGCTGAACCACAAGACATTTCCTCCTCTCCTACCTTTAAAATCGGTAACTTTGGTCAAAAATTTTCTCCCGTAGCATGACAGAAGTCAGATGTATGCCTCAAGGAAAACCTCGGGAAGGTGAAGGAAAAATGGTGACTTTAAATACAGAGCACCGCTTGGAAACTCAATTAGATGACTGAGCACTGTTCTAGCGAATGCTAGAATGGGACCATTTTCACTGTCCCTATTGAAAATTCTGGGTTTCTTGTAAGTGTTGAACTATAAATGTTGAAAGCTATATTGAACAATGGTGTCTCATGAAAATGAAATTTATCCATTCTAGGCACCAGCCAAAGCCTGTAATTTTTCTCAGAAAATTTCCTATTGATAGCACTCACAAGAGCTTTCCCACCATCGGTATTTTTGACAATACTGCTTCTATTATCAGAATAACGAAACCATTTTTGCTCTTTTGAGTGTTGCAACCACAGATTTATTCTTGTATTAAACTGTCAGTAACTTTTCACTGGAAGTGCTCTCATCTTCTGAAATCTGGCTGCCTCCCTCTGAGTTGAGAAATGAGGGAAAACTATCCATTCAAACTCATTGAAATCACTTACTTGGTAAAAAGTTTTCATACTGTGTAACCATTGGTATGTCTCCAAAATTGCTTAGTTTACTTTCCCCCTCTCAAGAACGTTGTCATGAGCATGTGCAGAGGACTAACTTTTCTACTTCATATTATAGCACTAGCCACACATTTAAAGACATTTGTCTCAAACTGATACAAACATCTAAGCAACAAGTAACTAATACATACATTGTGTTAACAAAACCAGTAAAATGGTGGTCATATTGGAATCTCTCTTCTGAAAAAGAGTAGCTGACACTCTAAGCAGGGCCTGAAGTCTACATCCCCCTATCCTAGGGCTCAGCTTAGCTTAGCATGGCTTTTGCAGTCCTTATTAGCATTTTATGTTGTCTACATTTTCTTACTCATTCTGTCAAAAGGAAATCTTGCTGAAGCAGAATAGTTCTGGAATCACTTGGGAGTCAGACTTGTGTGTGAAGTAGGAGTTTTAAGAGCCAAATAAAGCAAATCTGAAAATCATGAGAGGATATGTAATACCCGAGAGTGACACCTCATGTTAATTACAGGGGATTCTGGTGTGCTAGATTGAGCATTACATAGTTTGGCAACTTCAGGATGGCTGTGGCGAGCCAGATGGCGAGACTATACAAATGGCAACCTAAGACACTGGTGGAAAATGGGGCCAAAATAATAAAGAGGCTATTACAAAACAAGCAAAGTCAGACCCTGATCCATATTTAGCCATTAAATTACAGAGGAGCAGGAAAAAATGCCAGGTTGTCATCTTTGTACACTTTACACAGTGGAACACTGACAAGAAGAAAGCCTGCATGGCTGGAAACCAAAGTCAGGGTCAGAGGGCATGGCAGATGTCTGAAAAGATACACAACCCAAAACTTTGAACTCAGTACAATCTGAAAGTTTGGGAACTGCCACAGCTTCCCAGGAGGCAGTGTGTATCTCCGAAGGAAGGCATTGACGCGGACAGCCGGGGTGTCCCCCGAGGCAGCCCCGAGCCAGGGGAGGCTCTCCGGCCAGACTGCGAACCCACTGCTGTGGGTCTGTCAGAGTTCCAGGAAGGAGGTGGATCGGAGCGCTTTCCACAGCCAGCTTGCCCGAGGATGTCTTAAATAACCAGCAGCCACAACAGCCAAAGGGAAATCACTTTAGACAAGCAGAACTAATGAAAGAACTTATCGCTGGCAGACAGTAACGATCAGTCCCAAGGTCTCCGAGGAGAACCACACATCTCTCAGACTCTCCATCCAAAAGCAATTATGTGACTGAGCTGATAGTTTATACGACTTTGAAATTCTTGTATTACTAGAGTTTTTCAATCATCATTTAATGCTACATGGTCTATGAGAAAAAGAAGAGGGAGCTGTATCTTCAGAAGGACCTCACAAAAGCCTTTGGTTATAGCACTGTGCATGTTGCCTACGGGTGACCATGGAGAACCATTTACCGAGTTAAATGAAACCTCTTCCAGACTCAGCTGATTACTGAACAGATGGGATGCATGAGGCAAACTTACTACCAGCTCTGCAGGTGACTTTGCTCCCTCCTTTGTTTTCTACCTGTTGTCAAAGTAGAGCGTAAGTAAAAGGCAATAACAATATGTTTTTATCAACACAATTATGCACTGCCCTGCACATTGGCCTCAAGGAGTAATATAATAAAAATAAATGAAAAGAGCAACACAAAATTAAGCAGAAGACAACAATACAGATATTAAAAATTAATTTACAAAATGTATGTACACTTTATATTAATATACATTGATATTAATAAAATATTAATAGAATTATCTGAAACCATCAAACTAACTGTAAGATCTTTGACGGTAATAACAGCACTTCTCATGCCTTAAATTCAAAGATCTGGAAATACTGTGTACGTAGTAGTCTTATAATGCCCCTGTGAAATAGCTATTACTGTATCTACTTACAAAGGGGTAAACAAAGGTTAGTGAGGGGAAAACAGAAGTAGAATCAGAAACAGAAACTTCTGAGCTGTGACTGCTAGTCCCCTGCAGAAAGCTATCAAAAACATGGAATTCAGCCAGTTTAGAAAGCAAGCTGCTATTCAAGTCCTTCCACATTAGCTATTTCTAAAACCTCAGAACAATTCTAACTTCTTTTACATAGTATGCTTGACTCTAAATATTAATAATTCTTTTGCTTTTTCTTTTGAAGAAAAATATTGAATATTAGACGTAATAATAACCTGTTGTATGGGTAATATATACATTGGGTACGATCAAAATTCTTAAACAGTTTCATTAGTCATTAGAACAAGCGCAGAAGATGATAGAAGACGTAGTCTTAGTATGGCAGACAACATTTGTTTAAATTTAAACAAATAACTAGTAATATCTCAGTGCTCTAACATCTCAGTGAGCAAAATGGGTATATGCAGCATGGTAATCCATAGCTTCATATGTTGTAATGAGCTTGTAATAAACCGGATTGATATTCATTATTTTTTTCTTTACTTTTCACATGTAAATGCCCATTTTATCTTTTAAAAAATGTCTGTCTTTATATAAGATGTGATTGTTGCAGTTGATGGGTTAAAAAAAATTATCCAAATATCATTAATGCCATGCCTTCAACATGGTATTATTGAAAAAAAACAACCGTGTGATGGAAATTACTCCCTGTTTTAGGATCATCTAATGAACTATATTGTTACAAGTCCCCATTTTTGACAGTAAAATGTTACTGGTGACTGTATCACCTCTATCCCTTTGTGTCAACACTTCCAAAGCTTAAAAAAACCCCTCTGGTGAACAGACTGATAAAAACCATTCAATCCAGTGGCACAAAACACAAATAGCTTTTAAACTGCAGAGTTCTGTGCTGTTCTGACAGTGCCATGAGCTGGCAGGTCTGACGCACCTGCTGAAAGGCAGGCACAATAAGCGCTTGTGAACAGTACAGGTTCAAGAATGCCCAGTCAGAGCATTAACTTCAGATCATTTCAAGTTCATCTTGGATATTTACAGTTTTCCAAACAGCATATTCCAAGCATGCTATTAGCATGAGTCATTAATCCTCCCGTTTACTGTGACAGCACAGTCATATCTCCGGCTCACACATAAAGGAGCTGAAGTAGTCACTCACTTTAACTCCAGTAAGACATTTGGCAGGAAATTACAGAGAAAGGGTCGCTCTCCAGAACAGCAAATAGACCCATGGTTAGGGTATAACCCCAGCAGGGTATAATTTTAAGTCCCTGCTCTGCTTCACTTTGCTAGTTTCCCAGCAAGCGATCCTGACCATCTGATTCTTCTGGAAAGCATCTGTTCTGCTCTGTTCTATTGGAACTAAATAACAAAGATCAAATGGTCCATGTGCATTAATTAGGAAAACAGCTACAAGTGGATGAATGACTAGCAGGATTGCAATGGCTTTATTTTGGCCTGATTTTATTATCACCTGAAATACAATTTAAATAGCAGTTTTTTATTAAGATAGCCCTCAGATGGCGCACACAGATGACCTGACAGTCTTGATTTCTAGGCTTATGCAGGGCACAGCACACCGGGATCTTGATCTTAACTGAAGCCTCTAGACATTATTGGGATACAATAGTAATAAAACAGTGCAAGGCAGATACAGCGTTGAAGGTTTAGCCCTTCACAAGATCAAGACTATCAGATATTTTTTAAGAAATATTTTGCTTACTTTGTAACAGTTAATTTATCTTTAGGCTAAAATATCAATATTATTTCCCAAGAGAAGTGGAATTTTAACAATAATAAAAAATCAGTACAGGCCCATCCCTGCATATATTTAACCCTGAAAATCTTTTAAAAAAATCAGTCCCTAACATACCATCAAACAAGTGAATGGAAATAGTGGAACACTGTTTCTCCACCCGTTTTCCATACTTCATTTATCTTCTAAATTAAGGGTCATAAGCTGTAGCGAATACACAGTTTAAAATCCAATGCATTAGCTCTGCGAAGCAGCAGCCACCCTTATGATCATTTTAGGTACTGTAGGAAGAATATAAGTTGATTTGGGAAAATGTCTCAGATTTTAAAATCCATTTGTTATTTCGAAATGAAGCAACAGCTGTTGTCAAAGAGTTTTAATGTTAACTTGATTCACAGAGGACAATGTTAAACTAGTGTTTTTTAAAAATCCAGTAAAATTGGAGCACAGCTATGATACATGTTTTCCTGCTTTTTCCCCAGATCAGCCGCTGAGGCTTTTGGAATAACTTCTCTTTCAGAAGAGGATGAGGCAATGGAACCATTTCCCCACTACTCCACACAAACTGTGGAAGCTGTTTCTCTTTCGGATAAAAAGCCAAAACCAAACAAAAAGAATCTTGCTAGTTTCAGGCAACAGCCAATGTTGCTTTTTCTTCCCAGCAGCGCCAAGGCAATGAGCTTCAGAGGCACGCGCTGAACCATCCTCTGCTCTGCAGTGGGACTGCTGACACAATCCATACACCACACACAATCATCACGATACACCCGTACGCGATCCATAGCTTTACTTCAAGCTAGCACTAAACCCAAGCAATCAACTGGAACTAAAAAATTTTCAGATAAAATTGCACTAATAGGAATGTGTAATAAATCCTTACTGCAAGTCATTCTGAACGTTTTGCAGCTCAGGCATCTTGCTCCCTTCTTCTCATCGACTGGACCCACCAACAGATGTCATGACATAAGAAATAATCCATGATTTCATTTGTCCTTCTGTGATTACTGCAGACTCAGCTACTGGGTATCAGGACAGAGATTAGATTCTTTTCAGATTTAGAATTAACAGACACTGATTACTCTTCTATAGATCTTGCTAGACCCCACTTATACCCACCATTCAGTCCTAGAAAATCTTTTGACCATATGGAAAAATACCATATGACAAGAAAATGTTAAAAAAAAAAAGCCTCTAAAGAAATGGCAAGTAGCAACATTTCTATCATCTTTCCATTCCACAAAGCATGCTATAGAACTATTACACCTCTGAATGCAACATCTTTGTATTTTGACTTCCATTCTTAGTAAGTTATGGTTATTTTTCCTTGCTAAATTAAGTCTTTCCATTTACCTCAGTTCACCTTCCTTTTTCGCTTGTATCTTCTTTCATCTTCATGTTCCAAATTTCCAGGACAATTAAATTCTCTCCTAACATGTAATAATTGATCCCCACTGCATTCTTTCTCCTGGTTACTCTCCTCCTCCTTCTATATCTTTGCTCTTCTACAAAATTATTCAGTTTTCTTTTCTGGTATAATTGTCAATTTTTAACGCAACTCTTTCCATTCTGTATGAGAAGTCTCCTATTTCTTCTTCGGCAGTTACACTGACAGGCATAATGTTGAGATGAAGCACTGGACAGCACTGTCCTGGAGATTTTTAGATTTTCATTCTCTGGGCTTGTAGGCACACTACAAAAGCCTGTGATGCGAAACCAGAAAATAATGGCTTTGTTCAAGTGAACTTTTTTTGTCTTGCTGAGTATCTTGGAGACTACGAGAGAATGAGATGCATTCTCTTTGGTAGGTTATTTACTATTTTCCCACTTAAATACATAAAGAATACTGGTTACTTTTCTGAAAACTCCTCTTGGGACTTATTTATCTATTTTTGACCCATTATAAACAAGCACATTCACAACAGAGAACTGGCACGTGTTAGGATGTCTTCTCCTTAGTTACCCAACGGAGGATGTCTCTCCTCAGGTCCACAGGGGATATCATTTAATGGCTAGTATATACAGAAAGCCACCAATTTCTTTTAGACCAAAGCCCCCGTATAGCTGATCATGAATGCATCAGCAAGGGTGCGTACATCATTCAACAACAGCAACACCAGCGGCAAAAGAACTATTTGCGTGTCAAATCCACAAATGAAAAACGTGAACAGATGACAAGTGAACATCTTGATTCGCACTGTGCTTCTCCTGCTTGTCAGTTGCTGGCAGTTAGGAATAGTAACTTGAAAACGTGCTAAAAATAACACAGATTCAGGCCCTGGCTCAAAATTCTTTTTTTTCCTCCCATTTTGCCTTGATTGTCTGCTCGATACTGCTAATAATAAAGTTAGCATGACTCATAAAACCACTGCTATAATTTTCAAACAACATAAGAAATACGTATTACCTATGAAAACGGAGATAACAGTAAGATCTAGAAATCATTCTTACACATCATTGGTAAGCTTAAATGTTATATAGCTATACATCCAGCATGTGTGTAATTGCACATGTAATCATTGCATTTCAGGTATTTTTTTTCCAAATATATGATTTGACGCATACTTATAAAGATGAAATTAGAGATTGTTTACAGACCTTGGAGTTGAAAACAGCCTTCAGTCCTGCTAACATTTTTTTAATGTCACACTATGCATAGTATACAGTGAGCAAACCAGATAAAAACCAGTTTCAGATGGACTTGGGGAACTCACCCTCTGCCACCTTGCAGAGCTTGTTAGCATGGTTAGATTTCAGTCACCGGAAGGCTCTGGACTCAGTCTATGATCCCACAATCCAAAATTATCAGGCTGTCTGGTTTTCCTTGCAAGCTTATTACTACTGCCACTCAAGTCTGCAGATAGGTGAGCCCCCATAAAGTCAGTGGAAGGACTTCAGTGGTTGCTTCATTCTGGACACAAATAAAACTTTTATCTATGTAACACACATACAGACACAATTTGTCACCATTTTTCTCTCGTGACACAGGACAGGCTGCACAAGGTGATATATACTGTAATCTTTCACACTTTCTATACACCCTTTCAAAATTTCTGCCAAATATAAGGGTTTCCCCATCCCTTCCTCCCTTCGGATAACAGACTCCTCCTCTTGCCACACAGCAGAGATCTCTTGTGATCTCCAGTGCCGTTCAGCACTCTGTGCACATCCAGAAGTTTCTGTAACACTTTCATTTGCCTAAGGCACAAGATCTCTACTCGGGGTAGGGAGCAACATGAGTTGCTCCTTTGCTTTCACAGATTCAACACAGGCGGCCATAGCTTCCCGCTGCTTGGCCACTGGGTTTGCCTCGGGGCAAACGCTCCGTGGTGTCTCCTGCGCCACATTTCATGGCACGGCACAGCCCGTAAGGTGCTACCGAAAGCAGCACAGCGGGCACCCTACAATCAGGAAAACCATTCCTCTCTACTCAGCCAGCGTCACGCCCCAGGAGGGCTACACCAAGGAAGCTCTAGAATTAGCAGCTGTGAAATAAAATTTCCACTGAATTAAGCCCAATTAATTCTCAGAAGTTTTGATATGGCTCTAGAGTCTTGACATTCTGCCATACAACAAATGGAACACAAACATGTTGGGAAAAATTAAATCAGACAAAACACTGTGTTCAAAAAATACAACCACTGAAGCCAAAATCACTGGTAAGAAGAGCAAAATAAATGAGAAGGTCCTTTTCCAAAAGTGACAAATCATTATTAAAGTCTGCCTGAGGGAATCCTGAACTAATCTTACTGTTAAAGTGAATAAACACAAGGCATATTAACAATGTCTTCTAAACAACATTAATTTTGAAGGCTGATTATAATTCAGAATAGGAAAAGGGGTTATCTTAAAGAGCTTTACTAGTTGTACGCTGTCAGCTTCTGAGTGTAATTAGCATGCTATTAGTATTTCTATGTGTAAAATTCTTGTCAAAACACACTTTTAGTTCTTGAAAGAAAATAAGATGTAAATACAACGTCACTGCTGGTTTAAATAAAATATCTTCTTGCAGTGAAATATTTTCTAAAATGTCATATTTAATACAATGTGTTAAGGCTACATACTGCTCTGCACATGACACTGGGTATAGCAATTTTATTTAAAATTATGCGTAGCTCACATATTCTAAACAGCAAAGAGAAAATGGTCCATAATTTTGAAGCAATTGAGCATTTGAAGTCCTACCCAGTTAACCAAAAGCAGAATAATATTTACAAATCACCGTAATTGCTGTTAAGGTGAGGATTTCAGAAATAACCTAATAGAAATAATACATAAATAGCATCAACTGAGTAGGCTGTAGAGAATATGATGTTATTTCTACTTATAATGAACAGGCTATTAATACAGAAATGAGTACATTGACTTCTGTCTGTAAAAATACTCATACAACTTACAGAAATTATATTGTCTTAAATCTTCTTTAACCATAGCTGTCACGGAAACTGATTTTCTTCTCCTCTTTCATTTTTAGATGTTTGTTTTGGAAAACATATTCCAAAAAGCTTGAGTGAGAAGAATTAATTCACGTGGCTTTAGGTGACAAGCTGCACTGTATCAACCTGCATATACCATCAAATGGTATCTGCACCAGCCAACATCCAAAACCAGATTTATAAAAGCATTCTGGTGCTGAACAGTGTGCAGAGGTCAGACGGAATTTCCAAAAACATCTGTGCACCACAATCATGATGATTTTCATATGAGATAACTGCCTCGTTTCCCCTGGAAATCCCTCTATAAATACTTAGGGCTGGTAACCCTTAAAATCTGGTGTCTAGTCACTATTTTTGATTCTTCACCACAAAACCAAGGCTCTCCAACCCAATAATTTAAATAAAAGATCCCAGTGAACAGTACCATACTGTACACCCCATTCTGGTTCTAACCACTACATAATAACAGTGTCTCCCAGTTTTGTCTGTATCTGTACTGTTATTACTGGTCATTTCTATGGTGTCTGCTAACAGAAAGCACATAAAGGCAATGAAGAGAGATGCTGGAGAACTAAGATAGTCAGATTCTGAGAACTGCAAATATTACTGTGGATATTTTGCATGTTACTTTCAATTCATCACTAAAGTACACTTCAAAAGGCATAAATTTATCACTTCTAATATGGTGAGAGATTCATATAAAAATTAAACAAACATCTTGTTCTGATCTTAGGACAACCTTTGCTCTGTCTAGCAACTACCACTAATTAGGAAAATCAAAGCATCTTCACAATAAATGTAACATGAGAATTTATGCCTGTTTAGTTCTCTGTTTGAAATTCTGTTGTTAGATTAGTATTTCTCTTTAATTCTGCAGGTGATGGCAGAAAGGAGGCAGATGCCACTAAGAGGTGGCAACACGTACATGTTCTGGTAGCAATGGGGTCGGAATGGGTGGCGGGGTCATTAAACAGGGATAGCCATTTTGAAATGAAAGAATAGTGTATATCCAGAGCCAGAAAATAGAAAATACACAAACGTTTAGTAAGGAAAACAGGATATTTATGTTAGACACTTGAAGGTCTTTATGAGAGAAAGATTATTTTGTTTAGAACCAAATAATAACAAGAAATGTTAACAATCTTTTCTATGGATCCCGCCACACTGATGAAACCAGCTTATATAAATTCATTCATGTCGTGTTATTGACCTACTAGCTTCATTTTTCCTCTTGCATGAAATAGGTCCTCTCCGGATTGCCTCCAAGAACTCCTAAATTCAAACAGTTTGTCACACAAAGATTTTGTAATTGTGTGATTTTCTCATGCACACAAGCATGGTTATTTCAGACAGGTCAGATATACATAATTAATGAAAGAAAAGCAGTGGAGCAATGAGCTCCTTCTGCTTCTTGACACCTCCGTGCACCCCATCTCCCACAGCCTCTTGATGGAACTCATCAGAGCGCAGGCAGCTTGGACAAGATACCACAAGCGATCACACGTTTTGCTTAGGCGATGGTAGGTCTAGGGCCCGTTACAGGGACTGTAATGCACAGCCTTGTTTACCCGTAAGCAATAACCAGAGTGGACAGCGGTACTGGCAGAACATATACATGGCATGTGCTGTACTTTTAGCACATCCTGCTTTTGATGATTCCTCATAGTGTCTGTTGGTTGTTGACAAAGAGACTGATCTAACAATGTCTTCCTCTCCCACCATAGATGGATAGGAATTCACTTCCCCTCTCTAGTAAAAGGGCAGTATGGATACCGTCCACACACACGCCGCTATTTCAGAGGCACAGTTCAACTGTAATGTGTTCAGAACTTTATCATTCGCACTATTGGCAAAGTTATTGTAACCAAAGAAGTTGCTGAAAACTGTGGCAAAGGCGGCGTTGAGTTTCTCAGCCTTAAATGTGTCCGCTGTCACTAAATCACTCACTGCATTCAGCAGTGGGCCCGCGTTCTCCTTGGTCAGCTGTTAGTACTCATTTAGTGGTGGAAGCTCGTCTTGTTGCCCCTGATGTCCCCTGCAAGTCTCAACTCCAGTTACCCAGCACCCTCTGCTTTTCAAGCCTGTCCGCTGCTTCCTCACTTAACTGTGGTCATAATCTCCTTCCCTCTTCATTCTTAATTTACAGCTCGTGTTTTCAGGTCGGCCCATCTGTTGGCAAAGATGTTCTAACCCCACCTCGTCAAGAGGAGCCCGTCTCTCACCAGCAGTCCTTAATCCTTGGTGAGGATCCCCTGCTCATAAAAGCCAAACCCCTGGTCAGAGGTGATACTTTACAGATCCAGTAAGAGTCTTTCTGAGAGAAATAACGCACTGTGGCACCTTATCAACCTTCCAAGGTCATGACCATGCAGAAAATTGCATTTTTAGTTTTTTTCCCAAACAACTTCATCAGATAGGCTGCTTTGTTCATAAGCTACACAAGTATCACCGTTTTGGATTATTTCCTGTGTGTTTTTTCTCAGCCATTTGTTTACAGGAAAAAATCACTCTCAGCCTGAACAGTCATGTCAGAAATGTCATTGCATTTCCTACTTTTCAAAGAAAAAAATGTCCAAAGGGGGAACCTAAAACATGTCATCTATTGTCTACCTCAAATAAATGAAAGGTCTAACTTAATGCACTATTACTCACTCTCCCAGAGGAAGGCACATTTCATTAAATGAATATGCCAGCAGCAATTATTTTGCACAAAGAAAAGGCTTCACAAGATTCTTGTCACCGTTTACAAACAACAAACTGGTTTAAGCTATACATACAGTATCTTTTACAAAACTAGGTCTAAACTATTCATTGATTTGTATGACGACACTGTATTGTCTAAAAACAGTTTCAAAACTTAGAAACAATGCTACAAACCCCCCCAAATGTATAGTATTAAATACACTTACCTCTTTTACATCTTAAGAATACTTTGAGCACATGACAAAGTCGGGAAAGAGGCCCAATAAACCCGAGGATTGTTCTAGACGTATGTAAATTGTTGCCATCTCATGATTCTTTCAGTATCGCAGCTGCATGCACACACAGGTCTGTTCCATGCCCACTGCCTACAGTGATGACAGCAGTCATGTAGCAAGAGTGCTACAGCTTTTTTGATCTTTGTTATTCTGTTGCTGCAGCAGCAGAACTACAAATCTATAATTAAAAAAAAGATTTAAGACTATGTAAGACCTGGTGCTTCCACTAAATTCAGCAGGAACTTTACAAATCACCTGAAACGCGCAAGATGAAGTTCACGACTTTCAAGGACAAGCAAAATTATGAGGTGACAATGTGATAATTAGCTCAATCTAGGCACAACAATGGCTGCAGGAATTAGAAAAGCACAGCTGTAAATATTCGTTTTATAGCCTCAAAATATACAATGAACTAAAAAACAAGAGATCAATTTACTATGAACTGCACAACCACCAAAGACTTTTACTGCAAACTGTTAAAGCTACTATGGAAGTAGCAGTGACTTTATAGCTATTATAAAATTTGACTTTATGCATATTATTTCTCCAGTGTCATCAAGACAATATACTGTAAAATTCACACAGTGCCTTTTTTGTTTAATTATGATAATGATAATTGATAGTAACGGCATACAGACACCGGAGAAAGGTATCAAGAGACTTTCATTTGAATTTATTTCTTTACCTATCCTGTTATTCCTGCTACTTTATGCTACAGCTTTATGTTACATTTGTTAAAAAAGCACACAAGATACCATTGATTTAGAAAGAGAACTGGTAGAATTTGATCGGCTACTTTAATCCAAATATCCCAGAGAAGAGAAGATGAGATACATTGTTACTAGAAGAACAAATTCTTGCTTAGTCTTCAGGATTTTAGATTTTCTAAAAGGATTCGAGATGCATCTGGTTCAGACCTGAAACTAAAGACACTCTTATCCCGACTTTTTGCTACTTAAAATTTTCAGTAAAAATACAGGATCGGGTTTTGCAGACTTGTTTGTTTGTTCATCCCCCTTTTTAACTAGTTTTGCTCTTAGAAAAGTCATCAGGCCTTCTGGTTTCAGCCATGGAAGATCAGTTCACATAAAACAAAACTGGCAACTTCATTTTTCCAGAGAATTTGAAAAGTGGAATTAATACATTCCAATAAGCAAATGACACTTATGATAAGCTAACTTACATTTTTCCTTAATTAATATTTGGGCAGAAATGCTCACCGTGTGTTTCATGACAAGAAAATAAAACAAAACATACGGCTCTTTAAGCCCTAAATTAATAGTTGTATTATGCAGAAGAAAAAACCCCAATACTTCTAACAATAATAATGAGCAAATCTCATTGTATGGAATCACTATGGATGAAACACAGGATGATTAATCTTTCCAATACTGTATTTGTCAATTTCACTTTTTAGATCGTAATTTTTTCATGCTTTAAAATGTGATTGCTGCCTGAGGAGATTAAAGCAGAACCATTTGTTTTGCTATCTAGAGAATCTGGGTACATGAGGTGTTTAGTACTGATAGCTCCAATACCTCCTGTTTACACTTCACTGCATGTATCTCCAAACCAAACAAACTAAATGACCCATTGGACCAAAAGGTTAATAGGGATGATGGCCTCTGCTAGACGGCAAATGTAAGAAGATTAATGTATCTTTTTGTTATCTACACTAAATTAAAAATGGCAGAGAGTGAAGCCTTCACAGTGATCTTTGCTAAATGACAGCAAACCACACAAACACACACACACAAAATCCCAACTGACATACTCATCTTCGATGTTTTTAAAATGATAAACAGTTTAGAAACATCTTCTAGAACAAGAGATTACATCAAATATTTTTGGCTCCTTGGACGATGCAACCAACGAAAAAGGGATGAATGTTACTAGCCGACAAACAAATTAAACCTCATCTATATTGCTTCAATTCACCATATATTTCTAAAAAAGATTCACCATAAATGGCAACATAATGTAATAGAGTGGCAGAAAAATCAGTCTCAGGAGATGTGACTCTTACATTGCACTCTGCCATTTCTTTCCTAGAAATTTAACTCTTGCTTCATTTCTTCCTCTGCACACTGGGAATGATACCACTAACCATTTTTCTTTTGTTAAACATTCTGAGATCTGCTGAGAAAAGCATTACATAAAAATCCACTGTAATCATCCTGTGTGCATGGCGAGACATACGTTTTACATGGCCCACAAGTCCACGTATGGCCTGTGCCCAGGAATGAACAGTGGGGCAGCAGACGTTACACGGCGATTATTTCCAGCCTTACTGTTCTGTCTCTCCGGTGGTTTTCTTCGTGGCATACTTTTTTAAAAGGAAAATATGTTTCCTTTTCAACAGAGACACTTTTCTTATGAAGGAAACCACAATGTCAAACTTTTCCTGAAAAGACAGGAACATACCTGCACATGTTCAACCATAACTTTATAAAGATGCTTCTGAAACCAGTTGCAGCACTGCTCAGAGAGATTTTGAATTACTGTCGGGGCAGCGGAAAGAGGCATTGCATCTTTAAAGGAAACAGATTTGCTTCAGAAAGAGGCAAGTTGAAGAAACATCTGTAAAGACTGATAATAGATTAACTTCCTGAAATTCTTCTAGAACTACTACTGTGAAAAGCAGGAAGTACAGGCAAGGGAGAGGAAGAAAGTTACAGATGAGAAAAGAAAGCTCTCTCCCCCAAAAAACTGGCTGGAATTATGAATGCTGCTATAGATGAGACTGAAGGTGTCATTAATGGCATCTCTATATCCCAAGAATATAGACAAAGAGCATTACTTCTGTCATCTGCAGTTTTTCACCTCAACTTTAGGATCCACAGTACAAAGAGGAGTTGTGATGAAATACTCTACCTTCTCACGAGGCAACAGCCCTTCCCAAGCAAGCCCACCATGCTCCCAGTAACAGAAAAGCTGATCTGGACCACGGATGTAGCAAACTTTTACCAAGGTACACTCAGCTTCAGGCTACTGTAACCAAAACTGGCACTCTAGAAATAACATTTAATTACAAAGAATACCAACTTTCCAAAGCAATACTGCATTTAAGAGGAACAGGACCTATTGAATAAGATATTACATCCCTAAAGATAGTATTACAGAATATTAGACGAAAAGAGTGTACACAGGTGCAGATACACTGTTTTCTTCTCTCTGTATATTCACTTATATAAACCCTATACAAACACCGCAGATCATCTCTAGAAACTGGTCTTTAAAACAGAAATCCAACACGTTCCTCTCAAGAATAATTGCAAATCTTTGGAATTTGCTTTGGAAGCCAAACTTGGCCAAAATTACCCTCTTGCTTCTGCCTTTTTTTTTTTTTTTTGTAGGAAATACAATTCTTCTATTAATAACCGTTGTATCACAAACCAGACTTTTTTCCATGCTCACAGACATTTAAAAATTATCCCAGTTAGAGTTAGATTTCCTAATAAAAACCTCCAAACAGGTAGTTTGACTTTTCCTCTCTCCTACGTTTTACAAAACTTTTCCAACTCATAAATCTGAATAGCTACTCAGAATTATTTCACGGTGCATGCTGTAAATTAATCACAAGCATTTCAAAATCCAGGCCAGTCTCTTGGTCATGACGCCATGATGAAGGTAAAGCGTGGCTTGTTCCATCTCCCCTGTTCCCTTCGACTTCTCTGGGCAGAGTACATAGAAATCACTGACTCCATTGAAATGAAGCAATTAGGTTTTAACAGTAAAGTTATAAAGGTGCACCAGAACACCCTTGAAATAAAACAATCATCCTTTTTGTTCCAGAATAAAACATATTTGGTTTACTCTTCTTCCCTTCCTTTATATGGAGAATCAATAGAGTTCTCTATCGAATAAAACTCTGTCCACAAAACCTAATTTTGCTTTCTGTTTCCTGAAGATGGTTGATAGCTTAGTCTTACTTAATGGTCTTGAGCCATATTGACTACTACATTTTAACAGGAAAACGATGCAATAAATACCAAGAATAACAATAAAAACATGTTAGATCTTTCTCCGCATTTCTAAATGAAGGAATTTGATTAAATATACTTGAACCAGGTAGAGGGAGATTTATTTATTTACTCTCAATTTAAACAGTGTGTGTTTCATAATATCTCTGGAGGCTTCAGCAATAACATTTTGAAAGAACAATACATTAAACCAAAGCTGGCAAAGTCAGCTGCAACAAAGATACATCTTCCTTCCCCCAAAGAAAACTGAGATTTTCTCCAAACTCCATCATGTTTTGTGAGAATAAATAATTTTCTAGTTCCACCACACTAAGAGAAGTACGTTTCTGGAGAAAAGGAGGGGAGACGGAGGGGCCAAACGCTGGGCTCTGTCAGTACCGCTTCTCCACCGCACTCTGTACAGAACCAAGTCCTAGAATTGCACACCTAAATATGCGAAGCTGTTAAGAACCTCTACAGTAGGTCAGAATTCTTATATCAAACTGTATCCAGAAATGAAATAGTAACCAATATTGCCTATTAAGTAGAGACAGGCTAATAGCAAGGAAAACAATTAGTAACTATTATGCAAATTCTGAATTGGCTTTTCTATTCAGCCACTTTCTTTGGCATCCACGAAAACTTCTTTTGTTCACACTAATATTTGGGAAAGAGGTTTTATTTATGCAAATAGATGCATTTCTAAAAAACCCCAAAATTGCATGTAAATGAGTGTATTTGTGCATCAATTAGTGAATTTGAGTTCTTATTTGCTGCAAACACACATCCATTTCAGATGGTCGTAAATGACTAGTGAGAGGGAAAGAAAAAACATAAATGAGTCAATTTTCCTAAGCACTTGACAGATACGCAAAATGCCTATTGTAGAAGAGAGAGGGAAGCTATACAAATGTATAAAGACAGCAGCACAAAGCAGTGTCGTCAACAGAACTGTAATTCTTGGTCAACCTTTTGAGTCTTCTGAGACACAAAAGAACAAATGGTATTCTGAAAAATCAAAGTTTATTCTGTCTATGTTCTGCAGGCATGCTAAAAATACTTCATTGGAAAGGGCATCAAAGATGTAACTAACAGATCTTTAAAAAGCAACAGTCAATGGAGAAAAGATTGCTACCAAGACCAAGCCCAATTGGTTGGATTCCTCCTCTATCAATTAGAAGACACAATAGGCCAATAAATCGAGGCGTAGCAACAAGCTTAAGAATAAATTCCATTAATTTAATTTTTAACTTCCTCCTAAAGAGAGGCAGAATGCTCCCTGCATTGGCCCAAAGGAGTAAGAAGATTGCAATCCGTCTCTAAGGGCAGACAAGGGGAAGCTGGTCCTGCAGTTTGCTACTTCTGTTTTCTGAGGTCAAGAGCAAGTTCAGATGGAGCCTCGCAAGCCTCGCACGGCCATCTGGCACACAGACTGGCCAACTGTTTTGCTTATTAGTGACCTCCCAGCTGCCTTTCCTTCAAAAACATACACCCTGTAATTGAGGCAGCTAGCCAGGCTGAGGCTAAGTACTACTCAAATACAGCTGAAATGTTTCGGGCACCTGCACCTATCAAAGATGATATATTAGATGCAACATATAATTCCCTGCCTGGGTGCTATTGCTCAAAAGCAACTTCTAAGAGAAGCAGTAGGAAAAAAGGCACTAAAAATGGAGATGCAGCTTTTCGAAATTGTGAGCAATTAGCATTCTCTCAGTAACTCTGATGCTGTGATTATGTGCGTGGATACAGTCTGATTTCAGAATTGAAGGAACTCTGCTAATTCTGGCTAGGTGGAACTGCCAAGTGGTTCTGCGAACTCAAACTCCAAGGAGGATTTTCCCACGCTAGACACTCCAGTCCTCTGTCTACCCACAAGTACAGCTTTCTCTTCAGAATCTCCCCACATATTACGTTAGGATAAAGTGGTTCAGTGTATTTCAAAATTTATTGCAAAGATGGCCCTCTGTGCCCTGCATACATTCAAGCGCTAAAGAGGACTGCCTCAGGAAATTTGAGAAAATTTGTACTACTGAATTCAGACTGATTCCTTTTCCTTAACCTGTGAGTGAATTTTGAATGCAAAGAGTGACTCTGCTTCTCCTTTAAGTGGAACTTGCAGAAATAATATTAAGCCGCATTTCTTCTGAATTCCACAGACCATTTATCACTCTGGTGACTCAAGAGCACAACAGCCTTCAGTATATATCAGTGGGCCTGTTCCCAAAGCACAGCACTGCTCTGCACCATTCAGACCGGTGGATCCAGCACTGCATGACGAATGCCTTCTCTATCATAGGTAATAAGCATCTGAGGTTCTTTTAAGGATGGATAAAAAGGATGGAAGAACCAAGAGGTTACTGCAAGAAACACGCTTCTGCAAAGTGGACTAGAGTGACTGAAAAAAAATAAATAGACCAAATCAATTTCCACGGACTCATTAAGTTGGTTGTAAAGCTATTGTCATGACTAGGAACGTATACGCACGTTTTTTGTCTTCTACTGGTCCAAAATAAAATTTCTCAAGTACTTCAGCACAAAGTGATGAAAACAGTAGTTATTTAACTGTTCAAGGTTAACCTTCAGTTTGCATTCTGAACCATTCACAAATGCTGAGGATTATCTTTTCAGTCATCTGTTATTATTAGAAGCACTTTAAACATCTTAACTGAGCATATTTCATCCGAAGGTGACAATGTAATTCATTATTCAGCCAGTAGTAGCACAGATTTTGTGGCTGGATGCTTATCTCAAGTTGAGAGCCTCTCTGCCCCAGCTTGTTCTTCAGTCTTCAGAAACACGGACAGATCCTGAAAAAAAGGAACACCTGAAGCCTCCTGGCTTTTTGCATAACAGGGAACACCGTGTGCCCGGGCCTCAGAGTGAAAATAAGTGGGCTTCCCTTCTACTGCTTCCCTGCTAACTGAAGATAGAGGAAATCAGGTGTTACTTTTACACCATGGCAGATCTTCCCATCACATTCAAAACTGTGTCTGCATATGTACGCACACATGGATGATCTGAAAAGCTTGAGGGACTGTGCTGTGTTCCAGAAGGTATCATTGACGGCTTTTCTTGTTTCTAGAATACTGAATGAATGCTTTGGTATCTATAGTATCTCTTTCACAGCTGTTCAAGTAGAGGTCATCGTCTGTCACTTGCAGTGCTGTGACCTGTACGATGATAATGAAGTTTCCTCATTCATCTTGTCATATTAACTATCAGGCAAGATGCCTGCTCTTTCTTTCCTTAATCTTTTGTAACTTCTAGCCCTTTTGTTTTGCTTTTCTATGCAACATTTTGCATAGAACTTAATTTCAGTCAAATAATCCTTTACACTTGAATCATTTACAGAAAATTCTGCTGTTCATGAACAAACTGGCAGTCACTTCCATATCAATGGGTCTTAGGATACCACCAAGAAGAGTGACATTCGCAGTTTTTTGTCCAAAGTCCTTCCTTCTACACATTAGAATCACTGAATTGATTTCCTTGGCTGAAGTAAGAGAGCCTGGTTTTTGGAGAACCTATATTTAAAGAGTGAGCAGCTACGGTAATTCCATTTTAGTGAAGGTAGTTTTGAGGGAGGAGACAGAATCACAGAACAGTTATGTTTGGAAGGGACCCCTGCAGATCTAGACCACCACCCTGCTCAGGCAGGGCGAGCTATGGCAGGGTGCCTCGGGCTGCAGCCAGTCAGGCTGTCAGTATCTCCAAAGATCAAGACTCCACCTCTCTGGGTTACTTGTGCCAGCGTTCAATCAGCCTCACAGTAAAAAACGGTCTTTTCTTATATTCAGATGGAATGCGAGATGTTGGCAATTCCTTCTGCTCCCCTTGCAGGAAGTTCTCTTTGGAAAATCAGGAGCCTTACCACACACTACAAGACAGGGAGTCCCCGGTTTTGCCATAATATGTTCATATATTCAGTACACATGGCAACAATTATCTTGCCTATTGCCTTTTGTTAATTTAAGCATATGTTCCCAAAAACCTTCAATGAAATGGAAAGTTCACAAGACCATCTGCTATTTATTAACTGTTACTTCATCTATTCTTTCTGCCTACCTCTTCGCCTACAACAAGACATCCCTTGAGGACTGAAGTTGGAAAGAAGAGGGAGAGAAGAAATTGCTTGTAGATTCAGATGGTGAGACTGTGGCCAACCCAGGTCTAAATGAAAAAACTTCAAATCATGCTCAGCACAGCCTGTCCTTCATAACCCACAGTGAGGACTACGGCTGTTACATTTAAAAAATGCAGTTTTCTTTGGAGCAATTTTCACTAGAAAGGAGTAGCTACATCATGCTTTTGAGAACACCTATTAAAGACGCTCATGTACAATTCAAGTACATGTCCTGATTTCCCACCACTCATTTGTGCACATAGTACTTTTGCATATTGATAAGCCTCTAAATTTCTAATGTTCAACTGATAATAAAATACTCCTTATGCCATATAGAGCTACGGACTTAAGACACAGCAAGATAGCTGGGTTTTAGTCTAGAACTTGGTTTTGTCATATTTCATTGCAAGACCAGTAATAAGTGTGAACCGATGCAATGGAGATGATAGATACGATTCAGAAGTATGTCCTTTTATGACTTACAGACACACAATCTCATTTCATCATGAGATGAAATGGAAAAGTAGAATTCAAAGGAAGTCTCTGAAAACCCAGAAGGAAAAGCAGGACTGACTCCTGAGAAAAGCCATCAAAAGGGCAGTTAGAGGAACTGGCAAACTGGAATACACAATGGCCATGCTAGAGAAGGGCTAGAAAGTAGGTTGCCATGAGTATCACTACATTACTGCCTCAAAAAAGACTCCGTACACTTACACTGTATGTGTAAAAGTACTAATGCAATCACTGATAACAGTGAGTTGCCCCATGGTTAAACTGCATGGCTTCTAACAGGTAGAAATTGCAGCTGTCGGTACATAATAGTTACTCCTCAAACACTGAATAATGTATCGAATCCACAAATCTAACTAATTTTTTTTTGCCTCATTTACATTACTCCTGCATATTGACAAGTCTTAAAAAAACTAACAACATATCTTTTAAAAGTCAAACATGGCAAGATCTCTATTCCATTATGTTAGTACATCACTTAATTCAGTGTCATTAAAATTCAGACTCCTCCTTCCATCTGATTGATTTCAGCAGAGGTGTTTGTCTTCAGTGAACTGAAATTTCTTACACAAACTCAGTCACCAAAAACCAGTTCTAATTCTCTTCACAAAGGGTTTCTACCAGTTTAGTAAGAATACGAAATGCATCTGATTATGGATAAAGTACATACATTTCTATTAGCCCGTCTCAGTAATTGCTTCTTTAAACAGATTCATGGACAACACAGGTGATGAGTGTGCCCACAAGCCAACTGTCATTATTTCAGACTGGCTGATAGCTGTCTTCATGCTGACAATCAGCAGTTTCTCTGAGCGGGCACTGTGCCTGCTTACATTAGTGAGTCTCTCCTATGGAAATAAAACAAACAGACAGTGACTCTGCCTGACATTGGATCAGAATTATGTACTGGTGCATATGAAGTATTGCACAGGGAGATCAAGAGCAGCCATGGGAATTTATGACGTCCTATTGATTGTATCATTTCTGGCATTACGATTAGTATGATTTCGGAGTGACTGTAGCTTCAGAAGGAAGGATGGAAACATACTTCATTAATTTCCTACCTAAGGAGGGACATTAGATTAAGGATTAGACATGTGGAAGTATTTATTTATTGAAATAAAATGTTCTTAATTTTACAGTGGCTTGCTTTTATACACTACAATTAGACCAAAGTAGCTGATCTATGTTTCAGCAAATATTCAGGTACTTCTTCATTATTTCATCCACTCTCTGGGGAGGTTTTTCCCAGAAAAAAAAAAACAGATTTCTTTAGACAGTAATATAAAACACCCAGTGGGTATTTGAAAAAATTTTGAAACTGTTCAGGCAATAATATTCTCATCTGATCTTAATAGTGATGTTTATGCAGCATATATAATTAAAAGTATTTTCAATATCAGCTTAATTAATCTCAGTAGTTCAGTATTCAAAGAGCAGAGGAAATAAGCTTTTGCTACTCATTATATATCATGCAATTATATAATGAAGACATCCAATCATAATTATGGGCCATAATAATAATTCTGTGTCAGAAAAGTTCCATATATCTAGAAGAAATAAAAAAAGCATGTCTTAAACAGTTTGCCTCTAGGCCTAAAGGGATGATTTTAGAGAGACTCTAAATGCTACTGAAACCCACAAAGAAAGAAGGTTGGGGGGTGGAGGATCTTGCCTCGGGGAGAAAATTAAAAAAACATTCCCACTGACATAATTCCCAGGTGGTCACAGAGAAGCACAGACAGAGGACAGTGACAGACTGAGCTGTGGGGTTGCTCGCAGCTGTTGAATTTCTGTCTTTTTCTCAGTAAGTAGCAGAACAAACAGCATTGCATTTGGGTTCCCAACATGAAGGCTTTTGGGCCAAAAAAAGGCTTAACTCTTCTTCCTTATTCTCTCAAGAGATAAATGTGCTAAATAGAAATAGTATCTAAATGTCTCCTCTCTGTAGGTTTAAGCTGCATATCTGCATTCTAACTTACCTTTAAAACTTGGCCTGCACATGGGAGTGGGAAACGAGTCAAAGCAAATGTCACCCCATGTTACCTTTGTATCAGGTAGGAACTAGTTCTCACAGCAGTGGCAGTGCAGGGTAAATCTCATCTGTGGGAGGGGAGTGCAGCTTTCCAAATGATACTGTCTTGTTTCAGGTTCTGCAGAGCAAAAATAATCTTCAAACCTTTTCTCAAGATCCTAAATAACACTATTTTCTAGGATGCCTGTTTCTTGTTACATACACAGTTATTTTTTTCTTACAAGACTGACATGGCTGATGAAAAAGTGACTCTTCTCCCAAAACATACTGTCTTGTGACACCGAGGTCACTTGCCATTTTGGTCCGTCATCCAGAGTCAAAGAATAAATTGTTTAAAGAAGGCTCATGGCTGAGCACTTGAGAATTATACTTCTGTGCGTTCCTTGCTGAAGTTACATTTTGTGCTATTTTGAGATCACACATGTAACACCAATTCCAAATGCCACTTTTACCATTTAATATTTTCCCTATCTGTACCTATGTATCGAGAGACATCATGGCCCTCCTTCCCACAACACTTGCACCTATATGGGCATGTATTACTTTCACAAATTATGATTAAATTCTTTAATGATACTATTCAGGGCAGTAGCTGGAAAAGAAATGTAGAGATTCTAATTTTATGAAAGATGAGTTTTTTTAGTTTGATAGTTGAAGTGTAAGAAGGAGTCGTTATTTAGGGTCTACTTGAATAAGGTTTGATTTCCCTTTAGAGTTATTTAGCTTTTTTCCTTGTAAAAATACAGACCAAATTCTAAGTATTTCATTTCCTTTTTCCCATTTGATATATCTGTGGTTTGCAGAAAGCACCAACACAGCCTCATCCTTGACTTCAGTAGGACATGTGAACTGCACTTTTAAAAAACATTATTTGTCAATATATGCCTAGTTAAACTATGAGGCTCTCTTAACATTATCATCAATAATGTTTTTGTCAAAATTAGATGCATTTTCAGTAGTCAATTATGTGCAATAATTAGGTAAATTTACAAACAAAATCATATGGGAACAGGTGTCTGTATCTCAGACTACTTTCATGCTTGCTCAGTAATTAAGAGCTGTAATGGAGACCAAGAACAAAACGAACCTATGTACCGAACAATGATCTTTCACCAAGTGTTGTCTCTCCATGTAAACTCAAAAATGTCATACCAGGGCAGCAAAAGGCAGCTTGCATTTCAGCTAAAATGATTCCTGTTGTCCACAACGTACAAGATTGCGTCCAGCACATGCTTGACTAGCAGCCAAGTTTGGAACCTGGATTAAAAGAATGTATATCCTACCTTTCCTGCAAACATGGATTTCCTCAACAATTCTAGGTTTGTTGCAATGTCATCCTAGTATTTAAGACATGTAGGTTTGTTGCAATGTCATGCTAGTATTTAAGACATGTTTCCAGGGATATTAAAAACAAAGCCGCCAATCTAATGAGAAGGATAACAACTAAGTAGATCACCACAGTCTCCAGACTAAGTCTGTAAAAGTGAAAGTGGAAAACAGGGCTGAGTTCTGCAAGCATGCCAAACAGTTCACCAGACACATTCTTTGGCATAAACAAAAATCCTCCAGTACTCGACTAAAGTACGTTAATCCACAGCTCAGAAGAGAAACAACGCAACCACACCTCTTGCATTCCAGCTACTACACCAAAGTTTAAGAAAGCTTACCTGGCAGCCTGTGTGCTAGCATGAGGCTGGGGCTGGCTGCCTCAGAGGGCAGTTTACGTACAGAACCTTCCCATACAGGACCACAGGATCTCATGAGAGAAGCAGCTGGTGTTCAGTGGGTTTTTTGGTAGTCTATATGAAAACAGCTCAAATGATTCCTGTTGTTCACAATGTACAAGATTGCGGTTGTGATCAATCAAGAAAAACAGTGGTGAAGCCAGAAAATCAACAAAATCAAGGCAATCACAGCCATTGCTAAGGGCTAAGGACAAACAGACAAGGGCAACTTGCACTGGCAAGACAAAAAGATGATGAGAAAACATGTGGCAATGGAACCCTGAAGAGCAGGCAGTGGCCACGTGAACAATCAGGAGAGTCAAGCATCAAAGCAAGAACTCTGAGAGAAAGCTGATCAGCAATACTATACAGGCAGGTAGAGTCACATCTATTTTGAAAGGCCTTGCCCACGGGGCTCATTCTCACAAGGCCATAGAATAAAGTCCACTCTGTGTGTGAAAATGTGTGTTCACATCTTCACATCTACTCATCCTCCGAGATACTTCAGCGCTGAATCCAAAATCCAGCTACTGCATTATCATTATTCACTGCTCATTCGCTGAGCTGCCTACCCACAGGGAATGTGGCAACTGGAATTTTTTTTTATTCAAGGAACTTCTTTCGTTAGCACTTTTCAATCAGACAGTATGATTCTACAGTGGTGAACAGGAAATTATGTCCTTTCTAAAGAAGAGGCATGTGAGCATCGCATCCCTACTAAACAACAGAGGGACTTTTCCAGAGTTGTGGGAGCCTTTGTGAGTGGAGTCACGGCCTTTCACCCTCCTGGCCTGCTCTGGATTCCTAGACTCTTGCACTACTTGCACTCCCTTGAATCTAGCCCTTAGCAAGGAGGAAGAGAGAGGACAGGTATCTAATATTTTATTGTTTTGCTCGTCTTCTGTAGGCTGGGCACAAGTCGTGCCCATGTAGAGATAAACAGAATACTGCCAGAGCTGCCCTTCTGTTTCCTCACCTCTGCTGCACTGGGACAACTGCATGGCTACACAGCAGAGTCCATCCAGAATCACACATCTGAGTGTATTTTCATGAAATATGAAGATCAGTATATTAGATACAAAAGAATCAAGTCCATACACTTCCTATATATAATAAGTCATGACCAATAAAACCACTGAAATCTCACTTGCAAGGCAAATATATTCTGTTAGAAAACAATTATTTATCTTATTTTAATAAAAGCAAGCACTGAGGTAATTAATACACAAGGTAGGCAGATTTTTACTTTACTTATTAAACCTCCCCCCATAATTCTAAGTTACTTATGTAAATAGATTCAGTTGTGCTCGATTAAAACAGCCAAATGTGATTCATTCAAAACAATACATTTAAGTTGTCAACTCAAATAATGATAAAATTGATCTGCTATAATTCAAAGGAATTCCATTTCAACTTAGAGATGATTACGTAAGTGTAACTCTCAGAAAGGCCCACTAATTTGCATAAACTAATAATAAAAAGCTCCATCATAAGTGTCATTGTTAGGAATGATAAAATCCTCCCCTAACTGTAAATTAGTATTTCTTTAAATAAATAATATTAAGACCCCGATAGCTCATCTTCAGTGTCAATATTGATTCATCGGACAGTAACAATACTCACAAAATGGTTCCAAACGAATTTCCCCCCCCCAAATATTTAAACTAATTAAAAGCCAAAGAAAGGCAAATCCAAGAAGGACAAGCAATGCACTGTACGGCAGTCTGTTCAGAGGAGTGTGTGATTCAGAAGCTGCAGTATTTCTGCTCCCTGTTTACTGGCCCTCACCAGTACCTGTGCGCGAAGGGTGCCCACACCGCAGCAGTCTCGCTACGGTTCAGCTTGTCAGGCGGTACGTCAGGGCTGGCTGCACTCAGGGGAATTCTCCGTCGTGCTACAGAACGTACATGGACCGCTCCATATGTGTAATAGTTTCTTCAGAGCATCCACCATCACCTCTGAAGAGAATGGACCGATGTATATAAACAACCAAGGATCTACTGGTCTTCCTCACATCCTACACATTGGTCAGTACACTTTATATGAAGCATATGAAGAATCATAAATGCAGTAGAAAATAAATTCAAAGATTATGAAAATAAAATCAAGCAAACAAAAAATAAAATACACCACAACTACACCACCAGTGTTAAAACTGGAAGAGCTCAGAGACAAGACTGTAGAGATTAAAGCAGAAAACATTTACACCAAGAATAGGTAAAAAGTGTGAACACCATGAAAACATTCAGAACTGCTTATTGGTTAAGTTATCCTGCAACTTGTAATGTACAACCACTCCAAACCAGAAATTCCTAAATGTTTAAGGACCCTATCCTCAAAACCCGACCATTTTAACTGAAATACCTGACCATCCTAACTCACACACAGAAGCACATCGGTTACCATTAATATCCTGCACACCTTCTTCTCACAGGAAGATTCTCAGAGGAAGAATCTGGCTTATTTCAAGATTGCAGCAGCTTTAATACACCACCATGAAAGCTCTTTATATGTAAAGTTTAGATTATTTTGATTTCTGATGCCTTCTGACCATGTAATACTGACTGAAACCAATGCTAGCTTTATGCAATATCTAGGCAGTCCGTCAACCAAGTGTTTCATCAACAACAAGGAGTCTCATCTCTTCTACTGTAATGGAAGAAAAATCGCACATTTAGATATGCAGGAATTGTAAAACAACAATTCACATGCATGACATAATTAGGAATGGCTGAAATTTGTGTATTATCATTAAATGAATAAGCATAATTTAAAGCAGTAAGAATAACACATCAAAAATTAATGTATTAACTAATTTTGACAGCCACACCTTAATTATTTATTTCAACAGCTACAGTGTACTAATGTACTGCAGCATACTTAGTGAATAAAAAGACTTAAAAGACTAAAACATGCTACAACTTTTTATATATTAACTATATGCTGAAAGGTGAGAAAGGGCTGCTAACCAGCTTATTAGGTCAGACATCATACCATGCAGTAAACAGAGAACTAAGATACTGTTGTGTTTGCTGTAATTATGCACATAAGAAAATCTTGAATGCAGGTTACTAATAAAACATGAACTCCTGTAATTATTCACACACAATTATATAATTATTTCCTCCGTTTCTCTTCTGCTAACCAACATGTCACACCTAGTAGCACGCAACTGCAGAGAAATTAATAATCAACCTTTCCCACTGTGCTGATCTGTTTGATCCCTGAATTACAACTGAACAGAAGTCTCTTAGCAGAATAGATAATTAAAACTGTCTAATTTTAAGCTTACATATTTGAGGCAAATGCTCTCCAAGGCCCCTCAGAAATTCTGAGGCAAAATTGTCACAGTAAATTAAATCTTTCAAGCCTACCAGTGGGCTTCAACAGCCAGGGAATCTATCCAGGACTCTGCGTGAGCTTACTCCTCCTCCACCAAGGAGCTTGGTGTTGCTATAGGAAGTAAAAAATGTGATTATAAAACCAAGAAAAATGCAAGAGTAACAGGATGGAAAATAAGACAGGAAATATTACAATTCCAGTACATAAATCAACAACTCACGATCTGAAATACTAGGTGAAATAATTGCTTCAGCTTAAATCACAGTTCAGAGTAGAGAGTATAGGTAAGACCACAGAAAAAATTGCAGCTGAAAAAAGCACTGATAGCTCTTGAAAAAGGGAAGCAAGCGGGTCCTACACAACATTGAAAGGTCGCAAATTGAAAGATGATGAATGGGAAGACTTCCCCCCTGTATGAGGTACAATAGGCCTGTGGTATTTCTCACTATATGATGCCACTGAGCTGAAGAATTTTTCAAATGTAAAAAGCAAGACTGGTTATGTAGTTAAATAATAAACTCACCAGAATTATAATGGCTTACACAAGCAAAAAGTTTGGAACAGTCAGTAAACAACATATTTCAGAGCAACCCAGGCTCTAATTTTCAGGTATACAACTTTTGTATCAAACAGGTTATCTATCAGTCAACTTGATTTTTCTTATCTTTTCTGCTGAAGCATTTGTCACTACTCTAAGCCACTGTCTTTCAAACCAGTCCAAATACTGGTCAAAATGGACTATAGACACACTGGAATGGCAGCTCCCTTATTCTCTAGTACTATTATCCTAAATACCCAATCCCTTTTTCCTCATTGTTATGCAGTTATGGCCCACCCTTATAATTAAAGTATTATTCACTCAGAAAAGAAGCAGAACATGCCATTTTGTAAGAAGCTGGCAGTAAAACAAGCAGAATTCATCCTTTCTTGAAAAGCCACAGTGTGATAGTGACTTTTGCTGAAAAGAAGCCATTACAAAAGTAATAATCATCAGATTTTATGAATTCATGCAGAGATGAAATCTCTTCAGTTTCTGTCCCTTATAACACCCTTTGTGTTTTTTTATACAGCGCCTTGCCATTCAAACCCCATGTGCTGTAAAGGACTGAAGGGGGGGGGGAGGGAAGTCATTAATGCTTAGCTCCCTGTAGCTAAACTGCCTCTTAAAAGTACCCCTAAATTTCATATGATACTGTTGCCGTGAGCACAGCATGCATATGGTATGTTAGATAAATAAAATTAATTAACCTTGGCCTTGGGATTCTTAACTCTCTATGCATAGCATTTGGAAAAACAGTTACCCATAAGCTCTTTCTGAACCATTTTCATATCTTTTCTGAGCCCGTAGCTATGCTAACCTAAAGGTTCCTTCAGCCCAAGATTGCTATACTGCCTCAACATAAAAATAGACTTCTGCTGGGAAAAAAAAAATATTTTTTACTGCAAAGAAAGCACAGAAACTATCAGTGTCCATAGGCAGTCTCTAGGGTGATAAATGTGCTATTTCAGTATTGTACTGCATGTACTGTACAAACGACAAGCTCGGTACTCCCACACAGATTTCTGCCTAATCCATTGCTGTCTATAAGATTTCTCTAGTCACTGGGAGCTCTTTTCTTTACTAGGAAATTTCAGGGGTCATCTAACCATTACTGGTTAAATATAGGTTTTGCACTTGCCGTACATTTATATGAATATTCCTATACTTACCCACAAAAATGCATGCATACCTACACAGATTACCTAGAAGCTGTAAAATCCCACCTGTTTTGCAGGGAATTTCCATTCCAGCAGTGTAAATGACCTCAAGTGCCTATAAGGGGGACCCACCATCTTTCCTTCTGCAGAATTTATTGACTCTTGGGAAACTCCTACACCTCTAAGCTGTCCTGTCCTGTCAGGGCACTGGAGATGGTTGAGGAAAAGGAGGAAACTAGAACTGCTCAGCTGGTTACATCCACTCTGGAGCATGCTGTGGAGCCAGGATCTGCCCGCAGTGCAGGGCCCGGTTGAAGAACCACCTTCCACTCCACCTGTGACTGCACTAAACACAGTCATGGCTTTCGGACCTTGCTCTCTCCCACATACTCAGTTTCGCTGTCCCTACACATCACTGCTTTAGTCCAGGGCTGGTTGTGGAGACCCTGCCAGATGTCTTCACTCCCACCACATAGCCATGTTGATAGTTTCATTTTGTAGTAGTTAATATGGAACTTGCCAAAGTACTGCATTTTCCTCAGTGAGGAGACAACAGCCCAGCTGTAGGTGGGCCTCTGGCTATTCTGCAATCTCCCTTTTCCTCTCCTGCAATATCTGCTTGAGTCTGCAGAGAGCTTACAACAACCCAGAGATGGGGCCTTTCCCACCTCTAAGATGGCTCTTTTCATGTCTATGGCTTCCTTTGACAGTGCACTGAGCATGTAAGGCACAATCATATTCTTAAGATCCGTAATGTCTTCACTGGGGTATTTTTCTCTTGGGTGAGGTATTTGTATTAGCAGTGCTGCCCTGTCCTTAACTGTTCTTTACCGTACGTGTGGAAGGAGATATAAGCATTCAATAGCATACGAAACATAATGCATATATGTGCCATTAAAAATGTGATTAGCTGCTACACACTTTGCTATTTTACTTGAACATACATTACAATACATATTCTTCCTCCATATGCACATTATTTCTTGAGTCAAAACAGAAATAGGTTATTCTTCCAAGACTTCCTTGCTGTCACTAAATCTACTTGCACATCTTGGAGTGGGAGTAGAATGGGGGAGGAACATGATGCAGTGCCATTTGAGGAGAGCTCTACACTGATGTGCAGCAGAGGGAGGAGAAGATGGGAAAGAAGCCAAGCAACAAAAAACTCATGTGAATGCCAAAACCAGCCTGCACCAAACACTTTCCTTTTTTTGCTCAAGAATTCACTATACATTTAGGCTACCCAAGTTTGCATCCATCCAAGAAAGTCCTGAGAATAGATATAAAAATGCCAGTGACAGCGAGGCCAGAAGCCCCCTCCTAATCTTCCTGACACAAGCAGATCTCTGGAGGGAGCTGAAGTGATGTGGCTGCTGCTCCAGACCCAGGTCCTCAAGCAGCATCTGCCGGGGTCCTGATGCTGCTCTGATTCCAGCAAATATTGTTGAAAAAGGAGTATTTGTTGGAAGAACAACTGTTCTTTTTAAAAAACAAAACAAAACAAAACCCAAATACTATTGTTGCTTTGCTTGGGAAAATTCTTATAAAGTGAGTTTTCATAATATAAGATGCCCTATATATCAGAAACTATCAGAAAGGGGGGATTTTCATTACATGCCCATCATTGTGGCTTGTTAAGGTGCCTGATAACAGCAAATACGCTTTTACTATCAAAGCAGAGATGTATCTCCTCAAACAAGTACCAGTCTGTGTGTTTGTTTCACTACTCTCTCTCACTCCACCTAACACCCAAACATGCCCAACCATGTATTTTTCTCAAGAGGCCCAATGCTGCTGCTATCAGTGTACCTTCCAGTCCTGCAATATTTGATCACAAATGAAACACCACTTCAGGGGGTAAATTCTGCCTTCTACAGCTGTTGCTGTGACTACCCTTGCTGCTATGGCTGGGTCTCTGCAGCAATACCCAGCAAAACTATAGTCATCAATCATAACACAAGGTAGGGAGCAAAAAAAAGACAAAAGTTTTAGGGAGCCCTGGTTTGGCAAACTATTTCGTTATTCAGAATTAAGCACTCAGGGTTGAAAGGGCATATTTATTAGTTTACTTCAGTAAATTTCCTTCAAAAAAAGCAAAAGATGTGCAATGCTTTCCTTCCTCTTTATGCAGTATCTGAGAGACTGAGATTGCTGAACAGCAAAAGCTTCAACAAAAGCTAAAATGGAAAAGAAAAACAGAAAATATGCTGGAGTTGTTATACAAAGATTGACTAAGCACAGAAAGCTATGCTCTTGATTATCTCCTAAAATATTCCTAAAAAATCTCCCATCCAATTGAAGAAAATCTGGTATTAACTTAACAGTTGACGTGCATGATGGAAGCTTGATGGATTAATCAATGTGAGAGAATTAGTGGTTTCACAACTAGATCACCCTTTCAAAAAAAAAAAAAAAAGGAGAAAGAATCTTTCATTTGTTAAATCTCTGATAAGAAAATTCAATATCAAATCAAATGCCTTTCCACTGAAATGCAGTGTTTGTTTACATTTGGCAGACACTATGGAATTCACACTATGCAACAGTTGATTAATCTGGAATACATTAGACGAAGGGACCCCATCAGAGATAAAGCTCAAAGTGAAATGGCTTCCTCTTCCGTTAAACCCTATTGTCTCTCTCACCTATGTCTCTTTTTTTGCCCTTCTTCCTAACAGTACCAGAATTCTGGTAGACATGAAATGGACACATCAGGCCATTGACAGAAAAATGTAACAGTTCTAAATCTGGAAGGGTCTGTTTCTGGCAACAGAAAAGGACACTTGAATGGACACTTCTGCATTTGCAATACAGGTACTGAGAATGTATAGTGATTAAGAATGACCAGAGAAGCTTCTCTTCCACAACTAACAGGCTGCTAGTGCAGTATACTGGTGAAGGTGCATCACATTCCTCCAGTGTGCTTGACTGACAGGAGCTACAAACTATTACAGGCCTTGCTTTTAACCTTGGAGGTCTAGGAAGAAGTAATACAAGCTCTACTAGAAAAAAAATAATATTTGCAGTTTAAGTAAACTTGGAATCATTTCATGTTTAGGAAAAAACCCTCAATTACACAGATTAGATAGAAGATGACACTGGAACCTCAAACTTACACTTATCGACTTGAAGCAAGAGATGCTGTATTCATCTGAAGTTCTACACCAGAGCCTTTCACTCTAATCCTTTTGGGCTGTGAAGCTTACCTGGATATAATGCTAAAAAGGTCTCACTTTCCTGATTCATAGGAGTTAACTGTGAGACTGAGTGCACCAATAGGCCCGAATTCTCCTCATCAGCCTGTAACCATCTTTCTCTGTAATGCTCTCCTGAACCCCCTTTCCCTCCCAGGTAGGGTCTCAGCTGTGTTCCAGGTCTGCTCTGATTTGGTGCAGCTGTGTGACCTTGGATCAGATTTCAGTGAAAACAGCTAAATTGTAAAAACCTATTTAAAAAATCACCAGATTTTCCTTTGCTTTACATCAAAACTCTACAAATGGTGCAAGATTTCAGAGCCAAAGAATGACTGTCTTTATCGTCACAATCTTCTGGCAAACGTGAGCCAGATTCTGGTCTTACAAGAAAATCTGAAGCTCTGTACAGAATTGTGTGAAATGTGACGAAAATCTTGTCCTTCTCTGCTATGATCCAGCCTCATTTTCCTCCTGTTTTTTCTCTAAATATTTTCTCAAAAAGATAAAAGATAAGACAAGCTTTAATGGACAACTTGTTAGAGCATCTTCATATCTCATCTTCACACGTATGCTTTCTACCATAACTGTTCTCCGCTTTAATAGACAAGCAAAGGAAAACACCTAAAAAAGATTGCCACTCGGAAATCTTTGCCAGCCATGCATTCACACACTCCCAGCAGGATCCCACCTCCTCGCCAGAGAAAATGCCCTTCTGTCAGCCGGTTCATTTGCATTCTAGCTGACAAGGTTCTTCTCTTAGAGCTTTTGTTACGTACTACAGCATCCTTCCAGATTAATACAGAGATCACTGGCACCTTTCTTAACAAGGGCTGTGCTCTTGCCTGGCAGCTAACTCTGAGCTTATACTCTGAGGCACTTTAACAAAAGCTGTGACTGTTAAAAATATTTCAATTATTTCAAACCACTTCCTGTGGTTTTAGATTTTTTCCCTACTAGTTTTAATTAATAATCGAAGATGGATCAAGTCAAGATACTGGTTTCGTCTCTTAAAACAAAAATTGTCATATTTAATTGCATGTAAAATGCCAGCACCAGTCCTTTCAATTGTGAATTCACAGCCTATGCAGATGAAACATAAAAGCTGCTCTAAGTCTACAGATTATTGTAATTAACAATCATTTCATGCCCCATTTTACAAGTTAGGACTTTTTTCTAAGCCGACATCTGACTAAAATTTAAGTTAGGCAGTTACTCTTCATATTATAGAAAGAAAGACTCTCTAGTAATGCTCTGATTTAGTGATGTATTTGAGCATCTAAACATGTCACATAATGTTATTCATTGCCCACAAAGCTAAACTTTACTGCGCTTTGTAGTTTCCTTTTCAGATTTTTTGGCATGCCAATCCCAAGTACTTAAAAGTCACATCTGATCCCTTCTAAAGGGAAGGTTTAAAGTAACCAACTGAAGTAATTTGTTATTATTTTATGGGCATGTCCATAAATGTCCCATCCAGAAGCTCAAAGTTGCATTACTACACACTAAGCTCCAAAATTAAACTGCCTGCTGATGCAGTTAAACAGCTTCAGGAGTTCCTTCTTTCCAGTCAGTTGTGAGAACAGAGCGAAAAGCTTGGGTCTGTTTCTGTATGAATGGCTTTATTTACTTCCTGGGTTTGAGCCACTGATTCTCCCTTGGATTATTCATTCTTCCCACTTCTTTTTTTCAAAAAAGAATTCCTGTTTAATCACATATCTGCAACAGCAAAGGCTTTAAGAAACATGATTACGTACTGTGTTACAGATCAGAGAGACTGGTCGTGCAAGCCTTCTTTTCCTTTTCCCTCTACTTCTTCCTCTTGTACTTCATACACTGTTGGTCCTTCATTCCCCAAAACACAGCGGCAGAATACAGAGCTGTTTTTCTCTATCCAGGTAATCGGTAGCTGCTTCTTTCCAGATTTCCCTGTGTTTTTTTTATCATTCAGTCCCCTCTTATTCATAAACCAGAAGTATTTTCTTCTACGACTGGTACCCTTCTGCAATGGCGTGATGATCATTGTAATGTTTGAGTATTTGAGACTATACAAAGAGTATTTGCATTTCAGTAATGCTAGTTCCATGAATTTCCAGTGGGACTGGATCACTTCACAAGTTTAGTACCAAACTTCATAAATTGATCGTTATTTCTATGAAGCAGCTTGCAAAATCCATTTGTCTTGAGTTTCCTAGTCACTAACAGAGTGCTGGGCTTGCATTTTGGAACCATCTTTTTGGGATTCCTTATGTTTCTCCTATTCCAATCAGATAATCCAGAATATCTCAGAATGAAATCCTGCTTCTGATTGACTGAAACTAATGCTTTTAAGGCAAATAATACAGCACAGCTTATTACACTTTTAGTGAATACCTGCTCGACTTCAGCTACCTTGAACCATAGTACAAACACCATTAATAATCGCTTGCACCCTCAAGGTTACATTTTGTACAGAACCTTTTGGATGGTGTAATCTGTGTTTTTGAGACATTGCTATGAGGTCAGTACTAACCCTTCAGCCCAAACACTAATGAGCAGTAAAAGGACCGTGATGGTTACGACTGCCCTTTTACTGTTTAACATCAAGCCTTTACCTCCAATGGGTTATAACTTCTATTTTTCCTGGCATAATAAAAGCTTACTTATAGGTTATTTTTAATTATGTTGTAGAAAGACACAGAATACAATGTACACTTGCTGTCTTTAGCTATAAACTGAGACAGTAAACTATTTCAGTTAAATTCTGACGTTGCTCCCAGCCACCTGAGTGTTACCATGACATGACATAATTTCTATGGGAAGGAATAAAATTTAGTGACCAAAATTTTAAAACAGTCCCAACCAAACAAAATCAGAGCAGGTAGTCTGAAAAGTACAAATTGTAATAACAATCTTTTGATTACAGGACTGAATCCTTCTCATGCAGCACATAACTCTATTCAATTCTATGAGATTTTCCATTAGGTAAAATGCAAACAAAAAGAAAAATAACATTCCTCAGAGCCTGACAGCGTGCCACAGACTTGCATTCTTGTGACTTTTCAAGCCATGGAAATTCAACTTCAACTTCAATTGTTTTTCTGAAAGTGTATGACTGCTGTAGAAGCAAACCCTTTAGTTTCCAAATAATCTTCCCAGAATGGCAGCGGCTTCCTTTACCAAGTATACCCTTTCCATTTCTCTCACCGAGACTCTGAAAGCAACAGTCTGAACGCAGACTGTATGCACACCTAGTAAACACAATAAGCACAATTATTACATCAGAGAGATCAAGACTGAAATAGATGGGGCACTGTTAGCATCTACGTAACAGACTATCTTGCACCCTTCAACATCTACTCCTCTGAAGCTGTATTTTTGCTGGGGTTTTGTTTGAGCGCCAGGGTCAGCTTCTGCACGAGTGTGATGAGACAGCTGAAGAAAAACTGCTTTTGGGGAGAACGGGTTGTTAGTTTGGGGGTTCGGGTTTTTTACCCCTCCCAGTTTAAAACCAGTAGGATTTGCATAGCTTGTTCAGACAATGAACAACTTTTCTCAAGAAACATGCATGAAATCTACAATCCCTTGAGAAAAAATTGGCCTCGCAGAAATTTCTGTTTCTACCTGAAATTTCCAAATTGATTACTCTGTCAAAGACTGAGACTACAGTAAGAGAAAATTTTTGTATTTGGGAGAGGACATAACATGTAAATCTGCAGAATTGCTAATTTAAATTAGAAATAGCTACACCATTAATCAAACGGCAATCTGTGGAGCCATTACATACCTAAAGAACAACAAATTAAAATTGGTCAGTCAGTACCAAAAGTAAGCTTTCTATGTTGGATATTCAAACCAAAGGGCTTACATTGTTTTAAGATTGTGTAGGGATCACTGATCAAGGACTAGAGAGTATATTCCAGTCTTTACAATTGGTTAATTGAAGGCATGTGTTAGTTTCCTCATTTAAAGAGTTCCCCCCCAGCCTACCTTCTATTCTCGTTCTTCCAATGAGAGTCTAACAATACCAGCTGCAGGCTGGTGCAGAAAATGAGATGCAAGTTTGGTTCTGTGTCACAGCACTGCAATCTATTATTATCTCTTTGCATCACATCCATAAACAACAGTCAATGGGCTTAAGACTGTAAAAACTCGGTAAAACCATAACAGACAAACAAAAAGCCAGATAGCAATGAAGTTTATGCTAAAGCAAAGGTGCTATTGAGGCTGCAGAATCGCATTAGTCTATTATTTTTTAATTGAAGTAAATGACAAATTAAAATTATTCCTTTGCCCTTCCACTTACGGCCTTTAGAGAGAATGGTATGGGGTGTCAGAAAGGTCTGTCTGTTATTCATTTTTAGATTATGCAGTTTCTAGGCCTTATTCATGAGGATTTCATCTTCTGTCTTACTAAACCAAAAAATTTGAATTCAGATGCTTTTATAGAAAACACAGATAAACTTGGAATGAATTACCCTTACGGAAAGTGTGCCTTTTGAAGAGATGTAATACAGGAAGCATTTCCTGAGCAGACCAAGACAGTTCAAGTGTGATGTCAGGGTCATTATTCCAAGTTTTTACCAAAACATCCTGGATCAACACAGACACAGAAAATTAAAAACCTCTATCAGGAAGGCCTGATGGAGGCCACAGCCCATGGAGGTCATGGCTTTTGGGTTAACTTCTATTACCAATACTTATCTACCATTGTTATCTGGAAAATTATATTCCGTTCCACGCGAATTTTAAGATGTTTTAATTGTATCAATAGTAGCACTGAAATGCCTATTACAGGAAATCAAGCATTTATGACCTTTGTTTTGGATGTACCTTTAAAGCATTCCTAACAAAATCCAGCAACTGCATTAGCATCTTTTTAGTTTCCTAAAAGGTCATGCAGTCTTTGTGACTTTATTTCTTCATAGTGCAGCCAAGCAAGCTGCGAGATTCACAGGTAACATTTCATACAATTAACCACAAGCATATTGAAAATAAACAAGTTAGTCATAAAATGCGTACAGAAATTCATTGCAGAATTGAGGAATCCCAATCCCTTGATTGGCACAGGGAAAGAAACACAATTCTACGTCATCAGTTACAGTGGTTGTATGTGTAATGCCATGGCCACTAGCAAAAAGATTTGCCATCTATGAATATATACCACTTTTAAAAAATACCTTTCCAGAAAAGCCAAAGGAAATTTTACTGGTAACAGTAAAATCAGTGACACGAAGAACATTTTCCTGTTAGAGTTGTGAAGTCCTTCCTCCAAAGATGACAGAGGGGCACTGCTATCCTACAACTGACAAAATACAAAATCTCAGGCAGCGTAAGGGAACCACTCCTCTTTCTTGTCCTTAATTACAGCCTTTTAAAATATTTTTACCTTCATGAGGGTAAGAAAAATCAGAATTACAGCAGAGGGATTGCCTTCCAGTACACTGCTCAAAGTCTTCCCTCTGAAGTCAGACACCAGTCTTCACACAACCCTATCCATCCTGAATCACAGCCATTTCCATACTCAACATAAACTTTCCACTCAAGATCTGTTTGGTGGCACAGCTATTCAGACATAACTGAGAAAATATTCTATACAGATACTGCAGGTATTCAAGGCCAAATTCTCAGGTTATACTAATCACAATAATACCACCAAAATTAGAAAGGGAATGGCCAGCTGTTTCATTCTCCTTATATAAGCATTGGTCTGGAAAGTCTGAGCAAAGTCGTTAGACTGCACCTCCTTCTGCCGCCTCCAGAATCCACTTTTGCATATTCACACTTTTATGAATTACTGCTATAGCCTCTAGAACAGATTTTTATTTTCTTACAATGCAGAGTCTCATGTTGAACAAGAGCTGCATGATTAATCCTTGTGATATCAAGGTATTTTAAGAGAAAGCTACATCTGCCTCCTGTTTATTCTCTGGTATAACAGTTTTAATTAAGCTTCAAATGTGACTGTTCTGTATTTCAGAACAGAAAATAGGTGTAATTAAATGTAAAACCCAGAGTGAAAGCCAGTATTCTCTAAAATCCTTTAACTGATCTTAACAGAGCTGCAGTTTCACCTTTAAGACAAGGCAATGTTGATATTCTAGCAGTGCTTTTCAGTTTACAGTCCTACACCCTGGAGAGCTGTGGATCACTTCTACAAGTCTTGACCACTAGTCAATAAAAACCAAACCTATTTTCTGTAGATCTAGATTCACTGTGGACCACAGAAATATCAATCACTAGAAAATTTATATCCCTCTGTAAATCACAAAAGGCAACTTTTGCGAACTGACCACCCGGAAGGAAGTCCAGAGCTGCTGCCCCCAATCCCACCTGACGACTCTCCCCAGAACTCCGAGGATGGGGCGGGAGGGAAGACGCCTTTCCTCAGACACCCTGCTTTTGAACCCCAGAGGCCTAGTCACAAACTACAACTCAAAAACCTCTTCATTCTTCAACCATTCATGCACAAATGGATCCAGTAACTCTGCAGGATTCCTGCAAGAGACTTGGCTCCAAGGATCAAGAATCTTTCAATTAGATGAGCAGCACTGATGTTAGATTTATGCTACATATGGGGTATATACTAGCACAGAAAGAGAAAGAAATTTCTGCACATTTTCTTGTGATCTGAAGAGGCAAGGAGAGGCAGGACTGCCCTAAACCCCAAATGTCTCTTAGGAGAGGACAGGTCCAGGGAAACTGCAATGTTCACACTTTCTTTCCTCGACTACCAACCTCCCATTAAATCTGTCCTTTACTAAAAATACAACATAGGAAATCTCAGGAGAATAAAGAACAATACTGAGAAGAGATCCCATATTCAGCCTGATAATCAATTGCTTATTTTTAAAACGTAAGAGTTAGAAGTGCTGCCAGCACAAGCATGTTGATATTCAGGGTCTGAGAATTAAAAATAACAATATAAAAAGTGAATGCTTTTTCTCCCCTTTTCTTTATGCTTAATTTCTCTTTTCTAAATGTACTTTGCACATTGTTAGGTAGGTATAATATGTGTGGGATGTATTGCTGAGGTTGCCATGGTTTCTTATTTTTAATGAGCTTTGAGACTTTATAATCTAACCAAATACATTCATAATTACTACATCTCTTTTTTCTCCCTTCTCCCCTCCCTCCAAAGCACTCCAAAAATTACTGGTGGTAAAAGTAAAACTAGTGATTTGAAAGACAATAAAACATCAAAGTGAAAGCCCACCCTCAAAGAGTTGGCAAACAAAAGCTTAGGAAAGTAACAGGAGAAAATTACCACCATCAGACTCGGGGATCTGTTCCATGTCCTTGTGTCTGTTCCTAACATCTAAAGTCAGCATGATATTTTGTTCTTTTGGGTACAAAATTCCCCAAAACACACAGAAAACCAAGTCACATTTGTCATCAGAAGTGATGGTGAACCACTGAACACTGGCTGCACCAACTCTGATGCTTTTTGCTAAGTCTGCTTTATGCTTAAGGAGATACTGAACTGCTCAGGCATTCTGTGGGCAGCTGTCTCCTATGAAATACGTGATTACAGCGCTTATAGCCTTGATTTGGCAAAGCAAGGGAGCAACTGCCTGACTTCAAAAACAAGAATATGAAGGGGACAACTCATGCACTTATAGGCAGGGACTTTTTTGACTAATTCACTGAATCCAAGTAAACAAAACTGAAGAGGCAGAAACACTACTCATTTAAGAAACAGGAAAAAATCCATTTCCTCATTGAAGTGTTTTGCTTTTATACTACTGGATCAAGTAAATAGAGATAAGTAAGATTAAAAAAGCCCTGCTTGTCAAATGTACAACTAAGGAGAAAAGCACTTAATGCTTATGCAACCATAAAAACACTTTTTGCAGAGCTGCTTATCAGCTGAAGCCATTTACTATCACGTAATTTTTGACTGCCTCCTGATACTAATGAAATAGGTGAAGGTGTAGAAGTAATCTAGGCCCTGGATCTGTAAATAGTTTTGTCCCAAACACATAAGCAAAGGTGTATTTGTTACTTACTGCCATTGTTAACCTTACCTCGAGAGGTGGGGAGTAAACCAAATTCTTTCCTTCAATTCGTAGGCAGATCAAATAGGGCTACCGTATTTTTATATAAGAGAAGGTAATTTTAGCCTTCAAGAAACTAGCAGATTGAAACTGCAGTGTTTCTACAACTTACAGTTAGCCAAGCACTTGCGGCTGAGAGTTCTCAAAAGCATGAGTCACTGCAAGGACAGAAAATGAAACATCTGAGGGCTCCCTGTGGAAATTTCAAGACATGCTGTCCTAAAACCTTGCAAGGCACTTGTGTGCTTAACCATCCCACTTTATAGATAGCTAGATGCATAAAGACCAGTAAAGCACAGACAAGGCAAGTGGCTCACTTAAAGTTTCACAGAAAATCTGTGCCACAGTGGGACACTAGGTCAACTTCCAAATTCTTGAGATTTCATTCTCACTCGTGGTACTCTATCCACAGACCGCTCCTCTCTGTAAGGACAAAAAAGGACATCAGCACTACCTCTGGGTAAGACAGACGATGGGAAGCCTGTTGTGATGCTAGAGATTAGAGGAGCCCTAGCACATAAGTGCAATTTGGCAGAAATTTGGAAGAAAAAAAACTAAATTACTTCTGCAGTATGAATCAACATGAACTTAAAACATTGTGAAATAAACTTTTGATGCCAGCTTCCTGCATAAAGTGTCTGAGGATTCAGACATACCAGCAGGGCTTTCTTTCCGATGAACTCTTACAGAATGAAAGAAAATTGCAATCCAAAAATCTACAGCCCATGTTCTACTGTGAATCAGAAATTGCTGATTACTGTTGGAAAGATCAGTAGCATTTTACTTGTGAGTTTGCAGAGAAGCAGTTCATTTGAGCAGTGCTTTGCTAGAACATGGTATCATATAATCACACCGCCATCTGTCCACTAAAATCACTTCAGTTCCACGCAGGAGGAAGCTTTTCCTGGTTTCTGTGCAGGTTTCAAAATGCCGAGTGCTATAAAAACAGAGTATTCTAGGCTTTAAGGATATGCAGTATGACAAACAAAATTAATGTATATTCACTACTCTAGTTCAACCAAATAACAATACTATCTTCAGGTCTCTCAAAAAAATTTGGAAGAAGTATCAATAAAGAGGAAATTTCTGAAGTACTCTGGTAGTGTAGGAGGTAAGAAGATCCATAAGGCGATTCATGGGCCTGGAAATACATTTTCAATTATTGTTCTGTGAGACTGATGAAGAACTTTTAGGATTTTCTAATTTCTGAGAGTTTGATTTCACAAACTCAATTCCATTTAAGCTGTTGGAGATTTTTTTGCATTGGGAGGAGTGGAATAGTGAAAGGCCTCTATTCTTTTTTTAAGATACAGTGTCAACACTGTGCAAGGTTAGAAAAAAGAGGTAATAAGGTATACTCTGATTATACAACGTGACTAGACAAATTAGATAGCGTGGAAGGGGAAATGGGAATGAACAATAGGAAGGAGTACTGAAGTTTATCTTAATAGTTCTTTTTTAACATTGAAGGACAAGATTCCTCAGGAATATTATCATTAATTAAGGGACCTTGCCATGACATTAAAGTATTAAGACCATTTCTCTTTGTCTCTGTAGCACCACTAAATGTTCCCCAGATACAGCCATGATGATAGAGTCAGCTCTTTACTTGTTGAGAGCAGCTATAATGTCAAAAATTAGATGCGTGTTTTTAAATAGTGCATGTTTATTACAGAAAACTTTGCTGGTAATTAGATACAACTTCACTTCTGTTTCCTTGAGTTTCTGGTTTTAATCTCTCTTCTATCTGATGGCCTTGATGAAATGAATTATTTTCATTTGGAGTTGCAGTTAAAGCATGTCTAATGATTAAATAATGCAATGTAATTATCTGCCTGTATGCCTAGGAACTGCCTTTCAGTGACCAAAATAACCCCAAATCCCAACACAGCCATTTAGCGTAAAAAATCATCGCATCTTTGGCACAGAAGTCTAAATTTGTGTTATCTAATGTACAGTATACATATATTCATTTCTTTGTTGTCCAGCTAAACAAATGAGCAATTCCTTTCTATACAAACCACACAGAAAGCAGGGTCATGCACACCCTGCTTTGAAGAGAGAACTATTCCTTTCCCTAGAATGCTTTTCTCCAGTACTTTCACTATATTATTTAGGAATTTGCCTCCATTAATTTGTTTTCATGGCCCTCCATAAAGACCATCTAAAATGATGAAGAGCAAAAAATAATTAGGTGAGAAGTCGGTACTAATTTGAGGTATTGAATTTGAAATTACTAGGACCTCATTTCATTAGACTACTTAGCACCATAAGTAGCGTTTGGATGTCCAAAGAATCACGCTGGCCCATCTCCCCTGCAGTTCCCTCCTCCTTCACACAAACATTGGCTTGTTTTCCACCTATAGGTACTGAGCATCCCAAAGTGAGCATCTAGAAAAATGAGGTAAGTATTAATGGATGGTCACAGCAGCTTGTTTCAGATGAATTTCTTGGAGACACACAGGAACCCTCTGGCAGAATCAGAATTCCCTGTGTCTGAAGCTGGTGTATGAGATCACTGCTCGGCTGCTTCTCTTCCTGGCACACACACATCCCATTTCCAAAATAGTGCAGTATTCTAGAGGCAACCGCCAGTGTGACTATGCCTCCGAGTGAGGGATGGAAATGCGATAAAGGGAAATCTAGTATACAATTCAGTTACGCAGGACGGTTATTACACATGTACACAGACGACCTGAAGTGAAGGCTGCCCAAGCATTCTCTATTTTATCTTCTGAAAGTGCAGGTTGAGCTTTAACGCTTTCAATAATGTTGTCTCTGTGCACTGTTATAGACTCAGAAGGAATCCAAAGAAAAGAAAATCCAACTCATGGCATCTTACTGACATACATATGGTGAGGAGGGTCATGCTCTTTAGGACCACAGCACAAATCTGTCAACAGAAGTAATGGCAATAAGTCACAGCTGTTGTTGATCATTCTCTGCAGTGACCGATATAAGGCAGCCTGAGAAACACACTTTGGCAGTACAAGTAAATGAAATTTTCTTGACAATAGAACACTGTTGCAACTCAGAATTTTGGATCCTGTTGCAGAACAGGCACTTTGGAGAAAAGTATGTGTTACTGGTTTGCAGACCCTTCTGTCCCTATGTGCTAAACTCAACCCATTTGGTTTTGCTCTTAGCAAAGGCCCATAGCAACGAAGAGCATCAAGTGCTAGGAAACTCCATCCTGATTTCTATCTGGAACTTGGCATGTGGAGAACCTTTGGTGTGCTTCAACGCTAGCATAAGATTCAGCCTGCTCACATATTTTCAGTAATGTCTACCAGAGCACCAGTGCCCAGGAAACTCGGACTTGCTCTTCTGACTAGTGTGTACGGGGCAGTACGCCAGGAATGGCTACATTCAGGTACCCATTCCTGCTCACTCAGTGTTACTTTAGCAATCGCTGCACAGCACCGTGCAGTATAGATAAATTCAAGAGGCTTTGCAGAATCCTGTATCTTTATCAAATTTGGGTGTTTTTCTACATAGAAACAGCACAGCACATCCTTGACTACCGTCATTACCTAGACTAATGGAAAGTTCCTGCTCCAAAGCACTAAGTGTCTCAATAGAACTACTGTAGTGTTCCTTTTCATGTGGCCAACAGAGTGAATTTCTTTTCTAGTCTCATGCTTATTAATGTCTGAGTATAATACTAGTATTAGACATCAAACTGGCTATCACATGATAGAATACTCTTGTGAAATGCCTTATTATCTAGATTGTAAAATAAAGCATTTCAGCTTGCCTAACCTGAAGTAGGACATTCAAGTATATGCAAGAATGGGAAGGAAACCACTGCTTTCTCTTAAAAGCAGAAAACAATCTTTTCTAAATATTAAAATTTTATGTTTACAGTATTGTCAAAGCCAAACAAGCAAAAATCACACACCAGGCAAAACAATAATCAAATTGGTTGGTCTAATTCAGCATCACAAGACTTTAAAATAACTACTGCATTCTTTGGGTCATGGTATGTCAGAGTTGATGAATAAACAGGTATTTGGACTAAAATGTAGGAAGACTTTCCACATCACATTCACACAGACTTTTTCTTCCCCCTGAAAGCACTAACATCATCTAGAGTAGGGTCATGTTGTTTACATAGCTCTTCAGATAGGGCGTTTGGAATATTTTTCTACTATTTCTGAAACCAGGAGACTTTCACACGTTCACATCAAGGCAGCAGGATGGCCTTTAAGAAAGCCAGACAGTATTGGTAGTCTTGTGATGTAGTCAGCAGTCAGTAATGCTGTTTAGTTTGAATTTTGTACTAAAATTATTTTTTTTAATCAAACCTAGTGTACCTATTTCTCATTTCTATTCAAATCAATTATTGGGTTTACATTTAAAGTCAATCTTCTAAAAATAAAGCTGATGAGACCTTGGATTATGTTGAACCTAAATTGGATGGTTTGAAAGCACATTAGCAGTAACAGGAGTGCACTGTTTTAAACCATTAGTCAACTGCTTCTTGATAACCTACTTATGGCAATCCAGCTATGCTACTGGGGAGGACCTGCTCTTTCAGTTTACAGTGCAGTTTACACAGGCAAATTCTATTTCAAAGATGGATGCTTGAAATTCTAGGTATTTTAAATGGTTTTAACCATGATTGATTGTATCGCTAAATTAAAAACTCTGGGATAACAGTATTGACCAAAATAAAAATGTAAACCTTTGGAAACACATTAAAACACAATATAAAATCATTTAAGGAAAATCAATAGGCATAGCCTTGTCTTAGATCACTCTTCACAGAACAAAACAATTCCTAGTTTGCTCTGTTTATTAAAACAATATGTAAGTCAAGAAACATTTTCACAGAATTAGGAATACTACGGTCCATATATATGTTCTCCAAACGGGATTTTCCCCACTACTGTGCACCCACTCTTGAGAAAATATGCTGCAATACAATGCTGTGAACTGAATGTGACTGAAGCTGCTAATGGAAGATGTAAAGGGTATCTTTCAAAGATATTTAACACAGCACACATAGATAAAATACACTTTTCTAAGCATTGTTCAAACTCACTGAAGCCAACAGAAATACACTTAACTTGGTTTGGTTTTGGAGCCTGAGCCTCATTTTTCTGTTCATTTAAATGACAGCAGAATCCTTGATGACTGACCCAATAATGTATTTACAACAAATGGCTTTACTGTGTGCAGTTGGTGTCCATTAGCTATCAATAAACCCACACTGAGATTTTGTTAATTATTACTATTTTAGAAGAGCTGTTAACAGCTACCACACTGAAGGTAAGGTTCACTGTAGCAAAGCTACTCCCTGACAGCAGAAGCTGATTACACTGTGAGTAGCTGGAGTATAATAAAATGGCCTCAGTTATTCAATCTGCCTAACAGACTTGGTCGACATAATCCACACACCATCCCCTGTGCAAGCACAGACATGTGGTCTGAATTCTCAATGGAATATTTAAAAAACAAATTCATTAAGCAGCTTTGTTACCACTCATTGCTTCAGTCTGCAATTACAAGGGAACAGTTTTAATGTATTGCCAGTTTCAGGTAGAATAACCTGTTTCTTATACAATAAATTAAGTAGGGGATTATCATCATTCCTTAATACGATCCTACTAGTCATACTAGTCTTGATGCTGTCTTCATACACGTGAAAAGATGGTAACTCTCCTGCAAACTGCTAAGTGCTTAGTTTCTATGGCAAAATCACCCAGGACACACTGAGTTCTCCCCACCTAAGATTAACTGATCTGCTATTCTTTTGCCAGAGTGATTTGAAATTCAAAGTTAAAACTGAGAAGAATACTCCTGAAGTAGGCAGGTGCTCTTTTAATAATTCAAACAATGACTATCACCCCTCAATCTGTATCACATCTCAAGAACTGTTCAGCACTGGTGCCTCAATTCCCGTAGTAAGGGAATGCCATGAGATCAATCAATCTTGTGATGCACAAGGTGCTTAAGCAAAAAGCATAAATGTCTTTAGTTTGAACATGGTATCTAGGCTGCAATTTGACAAGCTCACAGCAAGGAAAAAAAGAAGTTCCGTCTAAGATTGCAGTTTTCTGTCTGGAATCAGTTGTGTCGGTTTTGGTGCCTAGCTGCATAAGAATACAACTCTGATCACAGTGCCATCTTAGGCAGTGAAAGTACCAAAAAAAGGAAAAAACCAGCAGCAACAAAAATATCCTAGCATATGCAGAATCAGAAGAAAGAGATCTGTCTATGTTAAAAATTAAGTGTCAGAAATTAATTATGAAAAATAAACACACTGGGAGAAATTCACTGTCATAGCCTCAGGGCAATATTGATGGTATTGATCTTTCCTGACAGGTTATTTGTTTAACCTGTTCTTAAAGACCAATCGTAACAGATGCTCTACAGTCTTACAAAGCAATCCATCGTTTTCCTAATAACCAAAGTCTGGAAATAAATAGTAAAAAGAGATTGCAGAGGACAAAAAATTTGTGTTAGGTCTGTCTTTTTTTTTTTTTTAAATATATCCACAAACATAGACTCTAAGGTAAAATCAGCCTGGTCTGAGGTGATTATTTAGACACGTGCTAAACGTGAAAAAGGAAAAACTGGGATGAGTAACTGAAAAGTTAGAGAGTCAAGATATTGCATATCTTTCCCAACAAGATTTTTTATGTCATTTGTGAATATTAATTTAAAAAAAAATCTTGTGCTTTGATTTATGAAAAATACTTTTAAGTCTGTGAGAGTAAAACACGAGCAGAAATAATTCCAACTGGTATTGTCCTCCTGATTTTATTAATAAGCAGCTACCTCAAAATACAGAAGATACATTAATAGGTATTTAGGTCAAGATGTATCTACACTAAAGTCTGTCAAAGACACTGCTGTAAGATATGTGTGCCAGGGAGATGCTTTATTGTTGCTCTAAGCTAGCACAGCAGCTAGGCAATCTGGCATATTTTTTATATTAAAAAATAATTTTTAAAAAGCACCAGGATAAAAAAAGAGGAAGTTGGGAAGGGGAAAAGAAACCACCCCAAAACACAACACTGACTGAGGCTCAGACCTTGCGAAGGACTGTAGGAAAGCGTGCCTTATGTGAGAGCAATACACCGGCTCTTCTGACTCCCTTGACTTCCCCTCATTTCCCATGTGGTCTCCTTTCAGCGTGCCCTTTTGTACCTTTGCTCCATTCATCAGATCATACCGAAAAGCCACTGGTTTTGTGCCCCTGCTTCTAGATCAGAAGCTCCAGCCAGCTAATTCTTTGAAATAATTTCTTTAATTTCAGTTTTTGCTACTGGGATCATAGGTGATGGACCTGACAAAGTTGTGCTCTGCAAAACTGCAGCTGCCCTTGAAGGGAAGTTACTTCTTCACAGACACTGTATATAACAGACCCTGTCATCTTTCTGCAGCCAGTTGTGGCATAAAGTGAAGTTATTCCTTCAGAAGCTTTTACACAAATTCATACACCAAGTGTACCACCTGACTATCTGTTCTCATCCTTTCTTGTTACATATGAGAAGGAGCCCCGCATAGGGGAATCTGAATAGTAGCAGGCTCAGGATCCACTTCAGTAATTCAAATTTTAACTGTTCCTCATGCTGCGTAACTGTAACAGCTTTTTCATTTGATATTGCTTCATTAAAGGTCATTTTTGTGTGACATTTGCATAACTAGTTCTCTAATTATACTGCTAACTATATGAGAAGCTTTTTCAGGAACAGTTCATTCTCCCTTGTCAAGGAGACAAAATTTAATTACAGAGTGGAAGCTTTAAATAATGGTTACGTAAAAAATACTTCTGTAAATTCCTTTCAGTTTAGATTTTGAACTCTTAAAGGTCATGCTCCTATAAAGTCTGTAGCTTAAAAAGAGATCATGACTTAATTATATTTGTAGTCATCATTTTTATGCTAGACATTTATACTTCATTTATCTGTTCTGCTCATCAGAAGCACAATGGTGAAAAAACAGCCAAAACTTTATATAAGCAACTTATTTAAAATGGCAAGATTGCAAAATAAAGCCCTCAAAATGTAAAGGCAGTCAATGAATAGAAGTGTTTAAGTATACACACACTATGTCTGTGGCACTCACTTTCTGCTTATTTTCTTATCCTCGACTGACACCTCCAATGACAGTTCTTAATTTTGTGAGGGATGAAATAAACAGTAACAGGTACTCGACTGTGGAGGCACAAGGTTTTTGTACCTCAACTTGCACATAATTCAGACTTCAGGACCCTTAGAACTGTTTATAAAGCAATACCAGGGATCCCTTTTTAGGATCAGGAAATACAGAACAGTATTCCACATCTATTTTTAGATGGCAAAAGAATGGTCAGATTCAGGGTCCAATACCACAGTGCAGTGCAAAATGAATCCTCACTGTTAGAGGGAGTTGTGGCTGTGGTTCTTCGCATGTCCAGTCTCTCCCCTTTTGCTCCTGTCTACTCCAGAACTCTGTTCCCTCCCGTCCTCAGCATTCTGCAGAATTACTGTTTTGTTGGGGTATGTTGAAAAGATCAGAGGAGTAACTTTTCCGCAGTTGATAATACTGATGGCAAAAGGTTAAATTCTCTCATACTGTGACAGATTTGGAATTGCAGTGAAGACTAGCTTCAAGTCAAAGAATGAATTAATCTAAAACTACAGAAAGTGCGTGGAATTGAGTGAAGAGCACACATAAAGGGGATGACAAGCTAGCTTTGTTTTATCTTCTCTGAGCAGTTCCTGTTAACTTCACAGCATATGGTGGTCAATACAAAGATTTACATGGGTGCTGTGCTATTCCCATTCATTTAAATTACAAATCTATATAAAAAAATCTATTTAATAAAAACAAAGTATAACAAAGAGAAACTAATGATTTCTCTTTAAGATTAATTAATATCTCTAAGTCATATGCTTCATGTCCTAATTCATTAATTCTCCCAGTTCACACTTTTTTCCCCAGGGAAGTTTGTGACCTTTGCCCAATTTAGGTCAAACTTTGATTTAAAGTTTTCTGTAGCTTACAAACTTGTTGAGCTTCTGCGTCCACAACTGAGCCAATCATTACTTGTCATTTGAACACTGACTCTTTCACCTTTGAAGACTGAGACAGTAATTCCCAACTGTATCCCAATGAAGAACCCAAAAGCAAAAACATGTTCACAGATAGAAACATGGAAGCTTTTCAATAACTGCTTTTGCCTCTCTTTGGCAGTGGCATCTGTTACTCTACTAATTTTGGGTGACCTTAAAATTCAAGATCATATTAAGTTTTGCTAAAAATAAAATTAGCTTAGTGTAGGAAATGCAGGGTGTTCTTTGCTTCCCTTCACATATTTCTCTTTCTGATGTTCATGTGCTCTCGCATATAAAGCAGAAATTAGCTGACTCTTTCTTTTCATAATGGAGAAAACTCTCAAGAGAACTTGGATAACGTAAAAATAAGAGATTGGAATTAGGACCATCACTGTCTCTGTTTGGGTGAAGAAAAGACCAAAAGAAGTAGAAATACTCCTTGCTCCAAATCAAAAAGCATATACAGATTCTAGCTAATCTCCTGAATCATAAAGCTTAGAAGAATGTCGAGGTTTAATCCCAGACGGCAACTAAGCCCCACACACCACTTGCTCAATCACCCCTGGCGGGATGGGGGAGAGAATCAGAAGACTAAAAGTGAGAAAACTCGTGGGTTGAGATAAAGACAGTTTAATAGGGAAGGCAAAAGCTGCGCACACAAGCAAAGCGAAACAAGGAATTCATTCACTACTTCCCATGGGCAGGCAGGTGTTCAGCCATCTCCAGGACAGCAGGGCTCCAACACGCGTAACGGTTGCTTGGGAAGACAAACACCATCACTCTGAATGTCCCCTGTTCCTTCTTCTTCCCCCAGCTCTATATGCTGAGCATGACGTCATATGGTATGGAATATCCCTTTGGTCCGTTGGGGCCAGCTGTCCCAGCTGTGTCCCCTCCAAACTTCTTGTGCACTTGGCAGAACATGAGAAGCTGCGCAGTCCTTGACTTAGTGTACGCACTACTTAGCAACAACTACAACATTAATGTGTTAACGACATTATTCTCTTACTAAATCCAAAACACAGCACTATACCAGCTACTATGAAGAAAACTAACTCTATCCCAGCTGAAACCAGGACAATGAATGAGTTAGTTCTCACATGTTCATGAACAAAGGGACATCAAAAGCTAGGAATTACAAACTGAAGTTGAACTATTTTCTGGAAGCATACAATGGTGAGAAGTACATAGTAATGGGGATGGGCAGGATCTTATGATGGTCAGAGTAACATAACTGCCATCTTTCAGCATTAGGCTCTGAACCCATAAAATTTCAGCAAATTAAAACTGAACGGAGCATTGAAAGTTAACCTTCCAGAAAATATCTAATTAGTAAGATGTTGACAGTGGTTGCAATCACCCATATCACCATACTATTGTTTCTGATGAGGAATACATTTGGACTTGTGTATAGTACGATACAAAACAATATTTTTAAATGTGCTTAGTAAAAACTAGTATGAGTCTATTCAACTTCATTGAATTCTGGACGCCTTGAAAATCCCAGCCGTGGAGGAGATAGGGTACATCTTAACTGGTCAAGACAACTGCTAATGGAATCTTAAACATTCTCCTCACAGATCCAGCACACAAGCTATAAGTTTTGAAACTGGGAAAGCCAACTTTTATGTTCCTCTTATTCACAGTTCAAGTTTTCTCATTCATAAGTGTATTGGAAAACTTCTTTCTAATCTCATCTATCACTTACTTAGAGCCCAGACTAAATTGCAATTGACCTTTCCACCAGCCAACTCCACCTCACTTTTAAGGATTCGTTTCCTCAGGAGGCTTAGGCTTTTGCAAAATATTATATTAGCAAAGGAAATGTCCCACGTCTTCCCTTACTGTTCATCCATACACTGCTACAAATAACATGACCTCTTCAGTGATTTCAGTTCCCTCCAAGACTCCTGTACATTCTTTAATTGTTTTCTACTATATGACTAATTGTGCTGGTTTTGGCTGGGGTAGAGTTAATTTTCTTCACAGTAGCTAGCATGGGGCTGTGTTTTGGATTTGTGCTGGAAACAGGGTTGATAACACAGGGATGTTTCGGTCCTGCTGAGCAGGGCTTACACAGAGTCAAGGCCTTTTCTGCTCCTCACCCCACCCCACCAGCGAGGAGGCTGGGGCACAAGAAGCTGGGAGGGGACACAGCTGGGACAGCTGGCCCCAACGGACCAAAGGGATATTCCATACCATGTGACGTCATGCTCAGCATATAGAGCTGGGGGAAGAAGAAGAAAGAGGGAGACATTCAGAATGATGGCGTTTGTCTTCCCGAGTAACCATTACGCGTGACGGAGCCCTGCTTTCCCGGAGATGGCTGAACACCTGCCTGCCGATGGGAAGGAGTGAATGAATTCCTTGTTTCACTTTGCTCGTGTGTGCGGCTTTTGCTTTCCCTATTAAACTGTCTTTATCTCAACCCACGAGTTTTCTCACTTTTACTCTTCTGATTCTCTCCCTCATCCCACCGTGGGGGAGTGAGCGAGCAGCTGTGTGGGGCTTAGTTGCTGTCTGGGATTAAACCATGACACTACCGTATTCCTTTAGCTTCTCCACTTTTAATATAGTGCATAGTCATTATTGGAAGGTGGTTTGGTTGGGATTTTTTAGGGGGTTGCAGTTTTTTTGGGTTTGTTTGGTTGGTTTTTTTTACATAGCTATGATATTAAGTATGTGAAGTCCAGAAATTTAGTCAACAAAGAGGAAGATCCAACAAAGTCTTTCTCACCTGAATCACAAGGGTGTTTGGAAACACAGTGCTCCGAAAAGAGTTTAAGCAACTGTTTATTAACATAGAGTTACTCAACAGAAAAATTCTTGTGTGTTCATTAAATGAAACTCCACATTAAGTTAGATTTCTCCCACACAAGATTAGAAATCGCACTTACCTCCAAACCCAGAGGACAGCTGGATACATGGGGTCTTCTGAGAGGCTGGTGAATCTGCAAAACAGAATGAATACAGCTATAGGAAAATAAATAATGCTCTTGTAAGGCTAGACTGAGTAGACTCAGAAAATAGGAGGGCTATGGCAGTGGTGTTCACTGCATTCACAGAAAGGTAATGTTAAATGAGTTTGCATTATTTTCTGTTCCTGTTTAGTATCTGTGAGCTTTGATGCTGAATGGCCTCCAGGAAATCTGCCAGAGTGATGTGTCTAGAATCTCTTACAACTATGAAGGCAATCTGGCCCATAATCGTTCTATTTTTCATGCTTTACAGCGATTTCAGTTGCTCCCTGTTTTAACCCCCAAAAAAGTAGTTTTGTATTGAATCAAGACATCCATATATCAAGACATCAAGAGCATCCAATGACATTAGAGGCAAAAAAGCTGTTCTGCAAAAGCGATAAAATGCGGGCTGAGAGCTCAACATGTATTTTTTGCTCAATGTCTCCTAGTTTACTTTTATTCTTCATATTTGTACATCATTTTCAGATAAAATTTTTCCATAATCAAGACAGACATCTTCTGGTGGTACATTAGGCAGGATAAATTCCTCACTACACAAAATTAGATCTTCAGAGATCATCATATCCAAGTATTGTTTAGGTAAGTGAAGACAGAGCTATGATGACTTGAAGGCACGTAAGAAACCCAGAACTATAAGATGGTGCTATTCAGATTTATTGTCTACACTGCTGTCACACTGAGCAGTCAACCAGACAACCAAACTCACACAAAGGGTATGAGCTTTCCCTGGGTAATTACTGAAATGCTAATACTTCAAAAGACTGAGCCAAAACACAAAACATTCAGCTTGAGTTACCACAGCATAAACTGCAACGGATTGCTGGATACCTGGATACAAGCATTGGTTATTAACTGTTTTTTACACAGTATTTCACAGTAACATTTAAAAAACATCCCTAACGGCTCCCCAAAGCCTCACGGTACACAATACAATTAGGATCACAAAAATTTTAAATGTAAATCTGACAATTTTTAGTTTAAGTAAGTATAGTTAAAGTAAACTATAAACTACAGTATTGATATGCCTTTTTCAAGCACAGAAATTAGTAATAACCACTAACCAAGGAGCAAGAAAACGGACACGTTTCCAGAAAGGCAAAGTGTGAATTAATAAAATACCTGGATTGTGCAGTGGAACCTCTGAGGAATCATTTAAGCTGTACAGCAAGGCAAAAATAAGCAATTTCTACTTCTCACTTCCTTTTCCTCCACAAACTCACCTAAGGCTTTTTCTTTTCTTATATCTGTAAATTAAAAGTGAATAATTTCCTACCAACTTCTGCTGCATCAGCCTGGAAAAATCTTTAGAGTACCTAATTCGGTACTCTCCTCGTATTAGTCTGTAGTCTCATTGGGATATCACTATCTTGCATCAGTAGACAAGGGAAGAAACACTGATTGTGAGTGTATCTGTCTGAAAGCACCCTCCTCTCGAAATCTGAAGAGCAGCAGCTGTATTTCTAACAAGCTATTCAGAAGCAGAGTCTTAAACAGTGTCTCCGAGATCTTTCTTGTTAATCGTAAAACCACAGCCATTTTAGGCTAGTTTTAGGCAATCTGAATAGTTCTTTGCATTTCTGATAGCCCAGGTAGATGGTATTCCACCAGTTTACATTTGTCTCACAATTTGAAAAGTATTTCCTTTACATTCTTAAAATGTAAATTTAAACACCTGAGCCAAAGTCTCTAAGCTAGAACAATTCTATTGACTTCAATTAACTTTAGCTTAGATCCTGACATTATTCTTATTTTTCTAGATGAGAGTTTTGCTTTTGAATTAAGCAGCAAATTCCTCACTGGATAATCACATTATACAGAGGTAAGAAACCAATGCAGGAAAACCTTTTTCTTCAGAGCTACAACAAATGTAGGGCACAGCACTGGTGGAAAAATTGGGAAATCAATTTGGATAGGCAGCTTCAGCCATTCTAGGCCAGAAGATGGTGTTAACCAAAATTAAACATATTTATTGCCTTTCTGTATCTTACATGAGGCTCAAAACAAGGGTCTCTGAATCCAGAGGCATATCTTTACTGCCAAAGACTCAACAGGAAACTTGCAATTAGGCCACACACCCCTGTTCAGATGTCATGGTTTGCAGTGTACCAGACCTGCTGATTCTCACGCCATGTGGTGAACTACTCAGGTAACCGATCCACCTGAAAAACAAACCAACTTAGGTGCTTTTTTTCAGTTTTATTTTCCTTTTTCCCTAGACAAATCAGTTTACTAATCCGCTTCACCTTATGTGCCCACAGACCTTGTTCTGGCACAACATAGGGGACAGGAATGAATGGTCACAGTGGAACCTGACTGTGCAGACAGACACCACTGAAGAAGGGCGGCACATGGAACCCCAGCCACAGTTCCTCAAATGATCTGAGAAAATGTAATGGGAAAGATGAGCAGCTTTTCTCTTTGCAAATGAGTATCTTCACATTGTGCATTATGAGGTTAAATTATTTTATTATAAAACAAGTACAGCAGTTCACAGTTTATACCAAATCCAAGCATCACCTTCAAATGCAAATTTCCCTGTTTTTTCAGATGTCAGTAACAGCACGTGTGCAATCAATTGTATAATACATTCATATTTCTGCCTTGTACAGCGCAATTTTTTGTCATGCCTTTTTATATCAAATTCAATTTTCGATTCAATGTTTGATTGCAAGCCACAAGCCTATACAACATACCGATCTCTTTTGTAATACGTGTGAAGGTCTGAAAGAACAGCATATTTTCAAACCAGTGGTTTAACATAAACCCTTTGCTATTGTTCCGAAGCTGAATGCACACAGCCTACAGACATACCCCATGACTGTGCTTGCAGCGAAAAAAATCATTCTTGCTGGACTGGTGACACCACCTGTGTGAGGGAAACCTGCCAGACTCAGCATGTAGCCTGGGAAAAAGGTCTATCAAATGCTAATGACTACAGCTGTCCCACACCACACCTCCCACTATGTGCAAAAATTTTTTTCAAGTGGAATGAAAGCAAAATTTCCCTAGACTTATGTCACCAGCCAATACAGAGCTGGCCAAAGCAAGGAATGTTCATACTCTAACGCTCAACCTTCACAAAAGCTGGAGTGAGAAGGATGAACCTGCTGCGTTTGTGTGTGTACAGAGGCAACGCCTACCTCCAGGTGAATAATACAACATCACAGACTTACTTTTAGGACCTAATGTGACGTCTACAACTGCAGCTGTTTGTCACAAGTTCTAGTTAAAGTAACAGCCTTGAGGTTCAACTGCAATTCAATACAGAGAGGCAGATTTTCAATGTGTCAGCTCAGTTAGGCAAGAAAAGCGGTAGAATCAATTATGAGCACATAGCCCAATTAGGAAAAAGTTCACTAATGACACATTCTTGCTTTTACCAAGTAATAGAAATAGACTGGTGAAAGTCATTTTTGTGGCAACACACAAACCCTAGGTAGCAGTTTAGTGCCTGCTCTGCGGACTGTAAACACCTTTATGACCCTGGAGAAAGTAGACTCTATCCCTCAAAAGCAGCCTTCTCAAATTTGCTTCCCTAGACCTAAATTTCATTCTGTACAAGGCAGCTGAGGGTCTTTTCTCCCCTACACCTTGGTGCACGACCACCATACCATGACCAAAAAAAGTATGTTTTCCCCCACACCATTAATGTGTGTTAGCATCACAGACAAGGAAGAAAAATTAAAAAAAGATAGATATGCTTGACAAATTCCAGCTTCTCTAAGAAAACAACAAAGTTAGGACAACAGCAGAAAATGAAAAACATACACAGGTGACCTACACTTGACAGATTTAAAGTGAAGCAACTGTGTTTTCTCTTCGAAGGCCAGATATCCCACTGACGTGTTTTACTTACTGCTCACCCATCTCTAGAAATCACAAGTTTGTTGTCTTTCCATATGTTAGTCAATTTTCTAGACCACTTGATGAAGAGAGACTGTCTGTCTGTAGAGATTTATAAATCTCAAACATCATGTCTCCATCAGGTGCAGACCCTCCAGATCCATCACTTGACACTTATCGTTCTTATACATTGATAATGATTACGGCAAACAACCAGGGAAAATGGGAGGTGGCTGCACTTTCCCTCCCTACTTAGAATATGTAGCAACAGTCACCACTGTGTTTTCAAGGCGGGCAAACTATACACACTCTTCAACTGCTGCCAGCTGCCAGTTGACAAAATTACTCCAAACCATTCATTCAATTTTCATCCCACCAATACACTTTGCCTATGTTAACTCGGAGAGACACAGACTCTTTTGGCATGCAGGAACAACTTTGGCTGGAGCTCTTAATCCCAGTACTACAAGTTCCAGTAGGAACACAGAAGATGATCGTATTCCTGGCAAGTCTGAATCACACTGATATAGTAACAAGGCATGCATCTCTAGGAGCAAAAAGGCCTAAATTCCAGTTGGCCACTTCCACACTTACCTGTGCCTCCCAATCCATACTACTGATACCATCAGCTCAGAGACACTGGATCTGTATCAATGCAAGGGTTAGAGGGCCTCATTTTTCAAACCACAGGTCCATTTCTGCAAGCAAGGTTAAAGCACATTCATACTTCAAAACACAGAAGATGAGCTCTTGAATTTAAAACCATGAAGCGGAAAGCAGCATACAGTTATTAAACAACTCACTTGCCTTACTTCACCTTTGCCTCCAAGCTTCCCACAACTGGTTTTCCTATTTACAGAAGACTTTAATACAGATAGAAAATTGATTTTTTGGATACTGTAGTGCAGGAAAAGATGAATGAACTATTTCTCAGTTTCCATATTCTTTTGCTGCATCTTGTAGTGCCTGTTTTGTACTATGTATTTGGTCCCAAAAGTGTGGGGAAGTTGTGAGGAAGTTGGTGAAAAAATATGAAATACAAAGTGACAGTCTGCACCTCCTCACCTCTCCTCACATACTTCTGCAACCCCTTCTAATCCACTTCTGTCATGAGGATATAATGATTCTTTGCCTCATGGAAAGAAAAAAAGAAAAAATAAAACAAACTTTGTCCTACTTCTATTTTTATATGATGTATTAGCACACTCATGATGATATGCATGATGCGTGAACTGGGCTCACCCGTACACTTTATAAGCACAACAGTTAAACTGTGGATTCACAGGGATAGGGACTATGTCAAGCAAGCCGAATGCATCATTTACAATTTGAGAAAGCAGGACTGGAGCACACGAGAAGTCACTGCCACTAAATTTAATTTTGTATGTACTCCTCACATTGACTGAATGCTTGGAAGGTACTTGCATTTGGGCATAGTCCCTTTCAGGGCAGTAGGATACTTGCTTTAAAAGACAAGGTTTTCTCCATATGTCTACATGAGAAATACCTGAATGAGAGGAAGAGGCAGGTTTCTTCTGTTTTCATGTTATGCTTGTTTCAGAAGCCCTTTGACACTGAAGTGAAGGAGAGTCCTTCAAATTTTACTGATTCTGAGCATTGGCTCTTACCGAGAAGTGATGAGACTGAAGCAAGGAAGGTTTGGTACACTGTTGTGCTGCACATTAATGTAACCTTTCATAAATTTATGGATATTAGGTCCTATCCTTCTACATTCTAAAAAGCTAGCAATATATATCCCTGGTCAGAGTGAGAACAGACACTTGTTTTTTCTTAAAGAAAATGCTCTCTAGACCACCAGCAGGAACCATTCAGAGCTCGGCATGCAGAATTCTCCATTTACAGAGGGCTTGGGAAACACATTAAGGCCTTCCGGCTACTGCTGCACAGTTTCAGCTGACTGGGGCTGGTATCCTGCACAGAGGGATCTCACAACAAAACCAAACCTCCCTGCAACAAATGCTCTGACTCCTATTTAAAAGGACTGAAAGCAGGACGGGAGGGTGTATAAATGTTATAAATGTATGATCAGTTCATTCTTTGTGACATTATTACCTAAATTTTAGAAATATATGTGATTAATTTCCTTGCTCATTACTAGTCTTTGAATGGATTAATAATGAGCAAGGAAATAAATCAATACCAAATAAAGCCATCATATGTGAAAAGCTTGTAACACGCGAGTTGAGAACCATAATCCCAGCATTAAAATAATATCACCTCACCTCCACTTTAACATACAACAGATTCATAACTTTTTTCTTTAAAATACTTTGTTGTAAAAAACAAAGAAAAAATAAGAAACAAGAAAGTTATCATGCAAATAATGGACTTAATATATTAACGTATCTTTAGAGAAGAGGACCAAAAAGACTACAACTTAATTTAATAGAAAACTAATGCAAGGGTTATAGTTGAATATAAATTATTGAATTAGGTAAATGGGCAATGCAGACTGCAATAACTACTGGACCAAGACATTTTTACATGTAACTATGAAAGTAACACTTTCATATGTATTAGAAACAGTGGTCATTCTCAATATACTAATTTTTTTAATATATATAATTCAAATCACTTTCACATGATAGACTGTGTTGGTTTATAAATAAAGAAAATCAAGTATGAGCTGCACTCAGGAAAGTATATTCGAGGTCAGTTCCCTGCTATGGGTGCTTCTTGTTAGATTAGAAAATAATAAATAACTTCCGTTAATGCCTTTCATAGGAAGATGTTCCAGAGAAAGTTTCTCTCCAGATTAATCCTGTGGAGAATCACAAACCTTTGGCAAATTCTATCTTAAATGCATTGCAAATCAAAAAACTCGGAAGAGAAGGCCATCTTGGGATCCCAGACAGCAAAGCTGCGGTACCAGACCAAACTGGGAAGCTGCCTAGAAACACAAGAGGCACAGTTATATTGTAAGAAGACCCAGCTAAAATTGGGAGGCTCTGAACATATTCTCTTCACTGTTGGGGCACCACTTAAAAGCTATAACGAGAGTTCAGATTTTGAAAAGAACATGACTCCAAGCCTACTAAAGCTATGAGAAATATTCTATTTCAACTTTGCAGAATTTGACTCAGGCCCTTAAATAAGACACAAAGGTGAAAAAAGGATCTCCATCTTTCCCCTGGGCTTCAGGAAAGGATCTCAACTTGAGCAGATTAAACTGCACTATGCTTCTCTCCATATTCTTCTTTACTGATTATTTTCTTATCCCAAAAAGAAAAGCAATTAGTTAGACACTGAGCCATATAATGGAACAAAATTTAATTGAGGGAAGAAAACAAAAAGATTAAAAAACCCAATTAATTTCTTCTTTATTGCTTCAGAATCTGTAATAATTTGCGTTCAAGCAAACAGTAGTATCTTTCATCCGGAAGACATTCTGGGCTAATACATCTGTGGCTTATTCTTTTGTTTGCAGATATTCAGTGGCTTGTTAAGATCGTGATTAGATCATGAACTTTCTAATTCTTTGGCTGGTGATTCATCCAACCTCAGAATTGCTACCACCTCCTCTCTGAGACATATGGACTGGCGTACACAGTAAGTGACAAAGAAAGTAAGAGCTATTTTGGAAGAGAGTAGCACTAGGGTTGCACCTAATGCAAATATTTAACAACCTATTTCCTTTTTGTTCTGTTAAACAACAATTGCTCTTTTTACTTCTTTTTAGAAAGATATTCAGATCTCTAAAATACATTTAGTATCTTTTAAAATCAAAATTCTCTGCAATTTGGCTGAGAGGTTCAGTATTATGTTGTGTAACAGTTCTGCCTAGGGTTCAGCTTCTCACTGTAAAAGCACATGGGTGTGAGAAGAGAACATCTACAACATTTACTGACTTGTGCTATGATTCTGAGAACTTCTGACAGATTACATTGCTACGTGTCTCAGCCATTCACAGAAGAACATGACACCAGTTTTCTTTTAAATTACATCTTGAGATCTAATAAAAATCCCTTCCTAAGAAAAACCCCTCTATTAACGAATATCAAGGCTACTGGCCCTCCCCACTCCCAGTGTAGGTCAGCCTTTCTCACTCACTGGCTTTTGTCTTTATTGGCAGGTCTAGCCTGACTGTTGGGCACAGGGCAGAAGGAAAGCAGCTCACTACAGCAGCAAAATTGAAAACAAGAATAAAGTACTGCTGAAGTTGCCACCATAGCTTTTCTGAGGATAAGTCAAAACATTTTTAATCAGGTGTGATGGCTCAGGAAGTCTAATTTCAGTATGTTAGATGGTCCAACTTTCATATGTTCACTGGTTTTCTTTTGCCTTATGTTCCCCACACCGTACCTGCAGAAGAGGGTAAGGCACAAGACAGAATCACGCTGGATATATGTCCTGTTCCCTCTAGCAGCATGCCTGAAAGCACTAAAACACTGTGACACTCACTCAGTATCATCAGTAAATCCCAGGAAATAGTGGAGGACATAACGTACATGAAGGCTGAGCTTCTCTCCAGCTTTCTGCAACAGGTTGAGACATCTTAGTGGCTTAATATTTTAGCAACATTGTGAGGCCATGAAAACTGCCAATCCTGCAATTTTCCTCAACATGGAAGGTTTGTCTACACAGAGAAACAACTGCAAAATAAGCTACGGCGTGGATTTAAACACTAGTATCTATTCTGGTCTCATATGGGGTTCATAAAAGCACACAAAAAGTCCTAGTTGCTACTAAAACCAGAGAATACAGGCTTCTAAATATCTTTGAATGTGACTTATTTTATCTTTCAGATATTCATATTGCACATTAAGAGGGCTTAATGTGCCCTCTTATAATGCTTTTTATGGTAAAAGCATAAAAAAGTTCCCTCAGTCTGGAAAAAGTATGCCTATGTGAGGGATAGCACAGTTTGGTATGAGTTCGAAAATAAAGAATGCCACCTTTTTCAAGGCATCACAGATATTAACACACAAGTAGTAAAGTAATGCTAGTAACAAACTCTGCATTGTTGTCATAACAACAATCACGCTGCAAGACACCAAGAGCTGAAGTGAGCTGTCAGGATTTTGTAGCAAGAAAGAAATCAATCAAATGATTCAGGACTACTGAGCTGCTTTAACAGACATGCCTGTTTGGTCATGGGTCCTTACAATGGAAAGATTTCGGTTCTCAGTATCTAACTAAATAAACAGAGTTCAAAAGTTATGTGAAAACATGGCAAAAGCTATACACACACTGACAAAATAAAGACTTTTCTCCACTGGTCTGCACACCAAAGAATCACCTAGTGTTAATGCAGATAAGCCAGTTTTATGAAAATTATAGGGGATATGACCTTTACCATATTTTCCTCAGAAATACAAACCTTTTCTGCACATTTAGCAATGTCCCAAAATGAATAATCACCGTGCAAAAATAGGGAAAAACCCATACTTTGTATGTTTTTCATACCGGACATATGAATGTCTTCCCATACTATCAGATATGCCACCTCCAGAATCTTCATCCATGTGATGATGCTTATCTTTCTGAGACCAACAGAAATGCTGAGCGTGTTGCATGCTATTATACTGACTAGAATAAGCAGAAGGAACTTTTAAGTGGAAATAATTTAGCACAGTTAAAAGAGTCTCAGGAAAAGGAAGCCCTATTTTGCTTCATGTAACACAGAAGAAATTATATAGCTTACAAAGCGCATTTTTCAAAGAGGTCTGAACTCATCTGCAAGCGTATGTTTATTCCTGGGAACCAAGTTTCCACATATGTTTAGGTACCCAAGAACAGAGATAACTTTGCATTGATTTCCACAAAACTTGTTGGTAACTGAGTATTTGACACCTGCAAGTTTTGGAACCCTCACGAAGTATCTTCGAGGTTCACTAACAAATTTTCAATCTTTTGACTCTAGTTTTTTTAACCCAGGATCTTTCCAGCACATGCTGCTGCAAGAGTGTTAGCAGCATCTGGAGGTACAAACACACCTAATTTGCTTGTGCATTCACAGTTTACATACTCATAGCTGAGTTTTTTTCCATTGCAAAACATTTATGTAGTAATCTACTGGGGCAGTAGAATATAAGCAAACAGCAAAATGCTATCCCTTCTTATTAGAGATTCAGCAAGATGTTGGTCTTGCACATTTCTAATTTTCCTTTTTTCCTCTGAAAGCTGAATCTAGAAACTTTTCACCACTTCAGGAAAGAACTGAAAGATTAATTCACTTTTTTGCCTGCTGGGAATTAGAACTTTGCAATCAATTTAAAGCCATTCAAAATCTTGTCCTTGGTCCCACTGCAAGCACTTTTTTTTTGCAAAATTAGCAAAAATGTAACTAATGCAGGTTGCACATTCCACAAGACCATAATAAAATTTTCTGATTTTCAAGAGAAACTGGTAATAGGAAATACTTTGAAGCAGCACATGAGTTATCTGTGGAACAAGTTGCTGTTAATTACTATTAAGGTTAGAAACTCAGTGGAATTCCAAGAAGGAAATTTTGTGAGAGTAACTGAAGCAATCCAAAACATTACAAAATGGATAAAATCTTTGTGCTTTAGGGCTGTAGCAAACCACTAATAGATGGAAATCTGTCAGAGATATGCTCTGTAGGCAGGTTATTCTATAAGTTTATACTCTAGGGCTTTACTGCAATTTCATCTGGAACATTCAGCTATTCGCAGTGATTTTGCAGAACAAACATTCATACTCATTTATGGCAAATACTAGGCTTCTAGGGAGTCAAGTATTCAACTCCCTAAAACTTCTAAATCCTGAGAATAGTCTTACAAATGTAGACTTCCACAAGCCAGTTTAGGTAAGCTCACATTACTCCTACTTATGTATTTATATGTATTTAGCCCAATCTTAATCACACATTTTCAAATAAATAAAAAGTTGTATACAGTATCTTTAAGCAGCAGACAGAAATGAACAATCAGCTACACCTGAGTAATACAGCATGTAGACTGAGAAAAATATTTCATTAATAAAATGAGAAAACAGTAATAGTCATCTATTTTCACTCACAGCTTACAAAGAAGCATTTATTCTAAGTGCACATTAATGTTGTTATCAGTGTATTAATACAGCTATCAATTCAGATCTAGTTAGGGTTTGAAAAGGAATAAAAATGAACTTGAAAGGTTTTGTAATTTCACAAAGTAAGAACTGAATACCGAGAGTTAACAGGAAATAATTTACCAACTACAGTGCACTATTAATCCCAGTGACAATGCTTTTTAAAATTATGGATCATTATGGAAAAGTATTTCCATAATAACCAGTCAACTGTGTTCCCCCTCTACCTCTCCCATGAGGGATGACATACAGGTCTTCCACCATCTGAACTACTTCTGTTTTATTATTTATGTTACCATGAATATAGATTCATAGGTCAGCACTAAGGATAGGAAGCATATGGATCTGTCTTTAGTGTACACCAGACAACTTAGTATCAACTGAACCAAGATTAATCCATAATACGATGAGGAATAGCAGGATTTCAGCTACTTTTTACTGGGTCAAGAAGAAATATTCCCATAAGTAGTAACAACATCAACATCAGTCAGTGTATTTTGGCAATACTCTTTCATGTGCTATTCAGTTTGCATTCAATCATTCAATTCAGATGTCAGTACTTTTGTCAGTTAAATACCATTTAAATGAACAAATAGCTGCTCCACTGAAACATGAAACAAACAGGTTTAACAAAGATACTTCTTGTGCTAACAGCCATTAGGACATTATCAACACTTGTTGATTTGACTACTACTAGCTACGGCCATCACCGCACGGGACTCCTTGGTTACAGTGCTTTGCCAGTGATACAGACCAGATCTGTACATGCTGGTAATAGTCTTGTGCATCAGCTATGGTTTCTCTTGGGACACCTTCAGCTTGATGCAGCTTCATTCAGGTGTAACTACAGATGATGCTATTAAAGAAACCAACAGTTGAATTGTTAAAAGAAAGACACCAAAGATTCCCTTCTCACCCTTCTCAGAAACTTCCTCAGCACTGCAGGTTACAGAAGAACAAGGCAAGCAGCAAGGAAAGAGGAAGTTTTCAAAATTACAGCAGGAGTTCAGAGACCACTTTAAATCCTCTTCCCACACATCTTCAGGAGCCCTTTTGTTCACAACACAAATTCTCTGCACATTGCAAAGAAGTATTTCCTCCTGTCAGATCCCTTTGGGACTCTTAACTCACAGGAAAAGCATACTAGCCACGAACTCTACAAGGTTTCTGGTATTTCCCTGCCTCTAACTTATTTCCATCCCCATTATTTGCTCTACAGAAACTTTTTTCCCCACCATGAATGCCTATCCCCCTACAGTGGAAAGACAGGCACGTTCATCTATATTAGCAGTCTAAAAAGAGGGTGTTTTGTCACAATGTGAGAATTGGCAGCACCCAAAATTAATCAGTTACATCATTCATTTGAAATAACGTTTAGGTCAACTGTCACTGTTGTGTGAAAATACTGACCCTGGACAGTAGATGTAGAGAAACATGATTATAATTACTCCTCAACATAACACGTAACATCCAAGAGTAGTATTGCTTCAATAACAAATGGGAGGGGGAGGAGAAACAGTGGCAGCACAAGTTTCTTATCAGAACAAATCCTCTTGCAACTAGCAGAAAATTAGTGCTTTGCATTCATACAAGCTCTTTGGTTACTTCAGTGTATCCATGGTAACACCTATCTTTCAGAAATTCTAGTATGCATCTACACACTTATTTTACATTCTACCTAAAACACGAACAGAACCGAGAGTGCTGGAGTATCTGCTCCATTACTCTGGTTCTACTTCAGCTATAAAAGTGCATTAGAAGAAAGAAAAGCTCCCCCCAGATCTACCCTTTAAACTTGCAGATGTAATTTCTGGATTACTCTATTCTTTGACAATAGTATTTATTGTCCTGCAACATGAAGATGAGCCTGAATATTTTTAATGCATTGTTGAACACCATTTACTAATGTCTGACTGGTAAATAAACATTTGATTATATAAAAAAGGATGAAAAATATTTGATTATATCAATAGCACTTTTTTTTTTATTCTTAGCAAGAATATGGTGTATAGCATTTTCTCAGGAAACCTGACAGAATTAATAGTTTTCTAATCCTGATTTGATCAAAGGTTTCTTAAAAGAAAGATTAATATTTTTCTTTATTTGTGGACTGGGAAAAAAATTACATTGGAATTTCGGATTTCTTTATAATAAATTTAAGCCTCCTGATAACTTAATTTGCTATTCTTAGATAATGTGCATGATTTATTTTAATAGCCTATCAGCGCACAAAAATCTGCATCCCTCAGAATGAAAACCAATAACCTAAAGAATAGCCTGTGAAAATTATAAAGATATTTAAATTACTGAATGAACAAAATTGGGGTGGTGTTTCATTGAAACAGAACAGTGTGATTTCATTATAGTGTCATTATAACTTTCAGTAATTGTAAAAGGATAAAATGAAACAATTTCTGCTTCTGAAGCAACTGACCTCTATGCTGCCTTTTGTTCTTTTAAAACAGCAAGACCATTGTCCTAAAGCCAGCAGTTTAAACCCAGCTCCTTCCTAACAACTGTTAGGTCACTATATGGCATTCATTGGCAAAAGCCTTCTCACATGAGACTGCCTCTGTTATTTGCTTCACCGTATCAAAATTCTCTAAAATAAAGAAGAAAGTAGATTGATTCAGGTTTTAAGCCAACAAACAAACAAAAAACCAACCTCCAAAATCAACCCGCAGTGGATAAGGAATTGTTGTTCTTTAAGGAACTTGTTTTCCTTAGCTTCATTTTTGTGCTGCTCTTTACAATTCAAATTCAGCTACAGTGCCAGAAAATGGCAGACATGTCCTTGGAAACAATGCATGCAATATGGGACTATTTTTATCAATACAACATTCCTAGTGGTATCTTTGAAAAGACTGCGGCAGCAGTGTACTTGAACCAGGTAAAACCAATGGAAATCTCTTCGCAATCCCATTTTAGCACCTTTGAAATCTTATTTATGTTGCCTCTTCTGGGGAAAACAGATGGAGGTAATTGCTGGTTTTTTAGTTACTATGTGAGCAAAAAAGCTAATTTACCTTCAGAATGACTCTTGAATGTATGCAGAAAGCTAGTACAAGCTCTCTGCAGAATACAAATGTAACTTTCCAAGCAACATTTGGATTTCTGTATTTTATTTAATTCAAATGCACAAAATTTGGAAGAAACTTCTCTTAGGAGGACTTTTGTTCTAGTGAAGAAATCAGAGTTTTGCTGTTTACTGCAAATGCCGTTCATTTTAGAATGACATTCCTTTTAGCTCCATAGTCTGACTGCCACTGCAATTAAGCCTAAAGAAGCTTTCATTTCACCCTACTTGGTCTTGCAACATATACAGAAACTCAAAGAATGCAAGACTTGATGCTTTTTATATTTACATTGGCAAAAGAAAAAAATAGACGAAATATTCTTCTGCTTCGAAAACCAAAAATGAAATCTTAGTAATCATAAAGAAACTGAAGAAGCTGTAACATTCTACCTTGCCCTCTTCACGTGTCATCTAGGTAAGGTCTTGCACAAAGCAATATTAACAGATGAATATTATTGTTTTACCCTGGGCAAGTACACAGTAAAATGGCTTATTAGTATCTTACCTGCAAAGTCACAGCATCTGCATTTCTTATCAGAAAAGTACCAAGTTATTACTTCCCTTTCTTCACCTCTTTATTAAAACTCTAAATATCACCACTGTACCCAGAATACTGGGGGGAAATCAATCTGATGTCTGAAAAGTCAAGGCTTAAACTTGAGAATGCTTTTGTCTTTCAAAGTTGCATAAAAAGAGCCATACAGAAAGACAAACTAAGAGAATATGAAATGAAACAGAAAAGAATAATTCAGAAGATTTGGAAATGTATTTTAATTACAGAGACTGTAGATAAGGGTAAATGTGACAATGAATTCAGGGTAGACTCAAAAGATTCAGGCAATCTATGAATTCTGACAGGTTTTCAGATAGCTCAGAGTTACTGTGCAGAAAGTAGTGAATATTTTATGTTGTTTATTTTGAATACTTTTGCTTGGAGTCAGGTCTTTTTGGTTAATAAAAACCAACACTAAGTTACAAAAAAGTATGTGTGTTCATAAATATTGATGAGCAGCCAGACTGAAAGTCCTATTAAATCGACCAGTCCCATTAACTTTAATGAGTTGTCAGTCAGACTGCAGGCCTGCAAACCGAGATACCTTCAGTCACCTCTTGGTATACGCAAGCGTATAGGGGAAGAAGTATGTTCTCAGCAGAGTGCATGCACGGGGTTTTTCCTCTCAGGAGCACACCTATGGCCAAACAACCACAGCAGGTCTAAAGATCACCGAAAGTCAGTGGTGGGACACATTGACATCAGGTCCAGCTGGTGAACTAGCCAACGGCCTTGTGACGTTAAACTATATTAAAGTCTTTTTTTAAGGGGGGGAGGAAATCAAAGACAATGTAAGTTTGTCCTCAAATAAGTGAAAGAAATTAATCCACAATTCTTCAGCAATTTGTTGACAAGTACAGGTTAAGTCAACAGATCTATGTATATAAGTCAACTATCCTTCTGTCAGGTCAGAAAACCAAACTGAAGAACCAAACAAAAATCATCTGCTGCCAATTCATCCCCAAATAATAATTTTAAAGAAAGAAATGAACCCCACCAAAGACTGGTAGTGCTTTCTTGTTTTCCTGGGAGGAAAGCTGCATGGATGCAGTAAGGTTTCTTCATAGCTTTAAAGCTATTTGCGATGACTCATGTAAATATCAACCTTTGAACACTAAATATTCCCCAAAACACTTGCCAAACCATTCACGTATAGAAATTTAAAAAAATAAAAATCAAAGTAAAAAAGCAAAAGTTAAAATGTTTCACATTCTGGTTGAAATGATAAAAAGGTGAAACGAGATTAAAATTCCCAATGAACTCTTGCCAAACCATTCACATACAGAAATTAAACAAAAATAATAAATAAATCACAAACCAAAAGAGAGGAAAAATTAAAATGTTTCACATTCTGGTTAAAACGATGAAAAGGTGAAACGCAATTAAAATGTTTATGCCCTCTACCCTACAGACATCTAGATTGTATTTTATCATCCTTGGAGGGGCTGTGAATACTGCATTTGTACAGCTATTTTCTTCTCTACTGAAACCTTTCTGAAATAACACCAGACACAGGCGTTTGCGTTGCTGTGTGTGGTGAAATTTCATTCACATTCTCCTGTAAACAACTTAACAGCAAATTACCAGTGCATTTCCATCCCACAAAATTACCTTAGCAACCCCTGCAAAACATCTTCATCTTTCAGAGTTAACAGTCACATAGAGATTTGCAAAACCTCCAAAAGAAAAATACCACCTCTGGTTAAAAAAAAAAAAGAAAAAAAAAAAGCATTATGTTTTGCTACACAGAACCTTATAATCCCTAAAAGACACAGATTCATGTTTTTAGAAGCAACTGGTTTTAATGTGAAGGAGCAAACACTCCATACTCCATTTCAGAGCAAAAATTTCTGTCCAGGACATGGTGCTGTCATTGGACATCCTGCCTAACATGGCTTTAAAATTAGCCAATTTAGTGATGGTCTGATCAAACTATCACCAGAATGAATTTTTCTATCTTAGCTCCTGATATGATTCTGATCAAAGATCTAGCAGAATAGCAGCATTTTTTGCGTAAGAGGAATCGAGTTTGAACTGGATTCAAACCAGTGTTTTTCAGAACTTCTCATGGATTGGGAATGCTAAGAAAATTCAGCAGAAACAACATGCATGTGTATATTTGCTTCCTGGCTTCTCAGTGAGATGTATGCTTTTCCTAATTTCCTGTAATTAACAGATCCCAGTTTCTCTTTTCTCCTTCTTACCCATTGTTCACTCTGGTACTGACTTGCCACAGTCACATCTGCTTTTTTGCCCCTCGGCATAGTGGTGTACAAAAATGGCAGGACGCTTCCATTAAACATCCACCCTGAAATGCTCTTACTATCAGCTTCAGGTGTTCTTGGGTGTTCTGCTAGACCTCAAAACTGGCTGCAGCTGATTTTTTCCATTAAATAGTCCCGATTTCAGCTACATCAGTGCATGGCTAGGGTTAACCAGTATCCATATTAGGCACCTGAAATTCCAAAAATTTAAAGAACCTAAGTCCTTAAGAATAGAATAAAATAAGTTTAGAAAAAACTGTATCAAGAACATGGAAAATTTGCTTGATTAAAAAACTGTCCATAATTGCATTCACAAGGCTACAAGACATCCAGTAGCATTTAGTAACAGTACTAATTTTTACCAACACATGCCAGAAGGATCAGGTTAACAATTCCCACAGTCATTTATAAAGCTGCCAGCCTAAACAACTGTTTTTTTAATATCTCACCATCAAACTGGAATATCAGATCAGGTTATCCCTCATGGTGTAGAAGCCTCATCAAGATGATGACATGTAAGTCACTGAAGATCACCAATGCTCTGTAAATCACTAGTGGGATTTACAAGTTTTTGGGTAGCTACAAGCACCTTTAAGTTATTTCAGCATGTATTTGTTTACTCAACCACAATCACAAAACTGAAAAAAATAATCAGCATGGCTAGTTCAGTAAAACACTAACACCAGTCTGACATGTGCACGGTGAGTCGTGTCACTGGTTTGTCTGCAAAGCCTGCAGGCTTCCCTCCCTCAGTCCACTGGGACCACAGTGACATGACCTGCTGTTCCTATGGTCAAAGTATAGGCTGTTCATGCAAAGGAGCAAATCTTCACGCTCACCCAAGGAACGAGCAGGGTCTATCCACTGAGACACACGTGACCCCCAACGCCCCTCTCTATAGATCTGGTGCTGCATTTGCCAGACCAGCCCACAGCTCATTCCAGCTGCTGAGCACGGTTATTGTTTGGTTCCAGAGTAGTAACGGGGACAGATCTCTCTTTGAATACGAACGCATTTCTTGTGAGTCAAAACTACCAAAGGGCTTAACTTCCCTCCCCCACCTTCTTCTTCCCTAAATTCTGGAATGCAGAAACACGTCATAATTACCCTGAAAGAAGAGGGAACACGAGCAAGGAGGGAGTTGGTCTCTCCTCTTCATGATTCTATCCCCTTGCTTTTTGATCATGATCCAATGAATGATTGTTGCCACAAAAGACTCACTGTTATCAGCTTGCAATTAAAGCCTTTGCAGAAAAATATTCAGACTGTAGTCAGGCATTAATACGTAAGGAATAAAATCTTTGCTATGTACTTTAGAACTCATGCTTAAACACTCTGTAATTTTATTCCTTTCTAAGTAGATGAGACTTTGGGAGGGGGATAATTTTATTCTAGTAAGTAAATTATATTAAATAGAATAATAGTATAAATATAACAGACCATGATTCAACACAGCTTTTACATTTTGCTGCATAAAATCTACTGCAAACATGAAAAATTAAGCACCTAAAATGGCTGACAAAAAGCAAAGGTGCTACATTCATCGCATGGTTTTGTATTTTTGTGTTTTCTCATGTTTCCAAGCAATCATTAAGAAGTTTCTAAGTTTGAATAGTTTCCTGCAACGTTTACAGCACAAATACTACAGCACTGTGCTAGTGCATAACAACTTAAAAAAAAACACCACACAACAAAAAAAAAACCAAAACTCTCCAGAACAAGAATTTATCTTCATTCAACTTCACTTCTTAGATATTTCTCCTCTTTTCAGTGCCTAATACTCAAGAAACATGGGAAGAATCTACAGCATAAATGATAATCAAACAATGCAGTTGTCCTCATAACTGGCAACTTTGCTTGGACAAATACTACTAGCATTTTCCATTCCACAACTGTGAGCTACTTGAGCAAGCTACAAGCAGGAGGTGAATGGCATGCTGCATTAAGCTCTGACTTCTCCCCAGTAGCCTAAGTTAAGCAAGTATAAAGCCTGATCTCAGAGTCTCACTCAGTTTTCCCAGAATCGTTGTGGGGGATAAAAGATCTCATTTACAAAAACTCCTTAAGAAAACTTTCAAAGAGTTACAACCTTATGGAGAAGTTACTATGTCTCCGCAACTTAATTTACCATATTTGGAGTTTGCTTTTTTCCCATATACTCCTTAAACTTATTTTTCTGTGGTGGAAAGCCACTCAGTAAATTAGACTGCAGAAGGGGAAATATATAAATTGTGGTGGGGTTGAGAGTGCAGTTAGCTTTGGAACTCATTAGACGTGTACAGTGTGTAGATTTTGTGTGTCCACAATTTTTATTTGATGAAATTTAAATAAATAAATTTTTAAAATTCATCAAGTATTGCACTCTGAAGTAGAAGCAGTAAATATGTGGTATGATATTGTAAATACAATATGATTTCCAACAGAATTATAATTATTTAGTCAGCTTTCAAGTCATGCAAGGTCTTCCGTGTTATTGCTATACTATTATTTTTTGGTACAGCCAACTGGAGAAATCAAAGCAAGGACTCTGCATAGTAACAGTAAAGCAATAATAGCTCTGAGGACTTTTAGTTGGTAAACAGAATGCACATTTTTATATTGTCCTCTATCTGCTTGTTAAAGCTGTGAGCAAAATGCACAAAGATAAACAACACAGTGTTAATCGCTGATGACTAGCCTCTTCTCTAAAATGCTTATTATATTCACACTAGGTAAGCAGCACGCAGTTCTTCAGGCACGTTGTAATGTAAACGAAAGCAAACAATTCCTAGTAAAGGATTTAAATGGGCATAGCCTCTTCATTCCATTTATTTTGGACTCTTACAGCAAATAACTCAGTATTTCTTTTGCTTAGGAATAACATTGTTCCCAGGCAATTTATTATCTACCTTTCAAGATATTCAGAATTACTGTTTTGATGCACAGATCACACAGTACTTTTTTGGGTCTCCTCACTGAGTAAGCATAGCTCTTGTTTCCAGTGAAAGTTTTGATATTTAAAAAAAAAGTCTCCCAGAAATGCTTTCAGTATTTTCTTTAAGATTCACTGTAATAGCCTAACTTCTTTACCTGCTCTTAATCTGGATAAGGATGTTTGCATAGCCTTAATTATCTCAAGATGTGAAAGAAGAAGCCTGGGTTGTTATGTTCCCACTCATTTCCCTGGTCCAAAGATCACAACTCTTTTATTTCATGGAAAACTGGACCTACATTTCATAGTAAGGTCCCAAATTCTCTTATCATGAGCTGTAACTAAGAGACTGCTGTTGTAACTCAAATGAGAGGACCCTAGGTCCTAATGCTATCTATAAATTGTGTAACTTAGACAAAATAATCACAGCATCATTCTCCTATAATTGACAGGAATTTAAATTACAAAAATTGAGATTAATGAATTAAGACAATCCTACAGAATAGCCACCACCCTATTAGTTATTTTGATACAAAACACCACGCATTTTAAGCTGTTACTGAAATACCAGCTTTCAGTGTGCAGGACAGTGGATAACCCCCCCGTAGAGAGAAGCCAACGGAGGCATTCACAACCACGTAAGGGACAACCAGAATTTTCATTACCTGAAGAGCAGTAACAACTCTCGTAGCTCATCTACTTTTTGTGACAATTCAGTGGAAAAAAATCCAACTGTTGGAGCTGGCATGCTTTGCCTCTGCTCTTAAGCAGCACACAGCCTGAACACGAAGGTGCTTGCAGATGAGAGGAGCCGGGCAGCCGTGCTTGAGCCAGGCTCTTGTAACTGCCCGCACCTGCAGTCTCCAGAGAGCACAAAGCTCCGCACGCAGGTCTGGTTCACCCGAGCAGGCGCCTAATTTATACCGCGGTGTCGTGTCGCGCCGCCATTCCGGGCTGGACACGAAGCTCCCGCACGCACAAGCCCGCGGCCGCTCCCCTCAGCGCCCGCGCTGCAGACCTGCGCCGAACCTTCCAGAAGGGCGGCAGCGAGCACCAATCGGCAGGCGCCGCGGGAACCCGGGCCAATCGGAGCCCGGTATTCTCGTGTCCTCCCTCCCCCCGCCGTAAGTGCTGCCGCCCGCCGGCGCTGTGAGCGGTTGCTGCGGGGCGGGAAGGGCTGCGTTCGGAGCAGGCAGCTTTGTATCCGTCTCCAGAATGAAGCCCCGAACTACATACGAGTTTCTGACAGAATTAAAAACGTTAGCAGAGAGCATGAAGCATTTCTAAGGACTAAGCAGCTGTTTACACGTGTCTCTGAATCGTGTGGTATCCAGTCAGAGCAAGCAAGCCCTAGCCGGTGTTGGAGAAGGTACTGTAACAGCATAATCACAAATATCCATGTGAATAAAGATCATTAATCCACCTCAACTTCAATTCACAATACCTTGTATATCTGGCAGAATAAATTTCACAAACACCAAGATGGTTGTGTTCCATTACATTGCCATCTAGAAATTTATTAGGATTTTCCTCTGGTTCTCAGAACTTTCCTCCTCTAGACTAGTAAATCTGACAAACAAAACTCTGTTGTTTACACGTATTTCTTCTGATATACTTACATTGGTAAATAGTTAACTTTAATTACACAAAAGTGATAACTCAAACACCGAAGCCTGCTCAGAGAGGGAAGAGGTTATCACGGCACTGATCTCACAATTAAATTATGCCACAGGGATTCCTCAGGCCAATTTTCTTGTGTCAACACCAGCTACAGTCTAGCTGTCTTTACCACACATACACCTTGAATGGGAACCAACACTGCACACAAACTGTGGTATGCTGACAAATGGATAATGTATATGTTGAAGATCAAAGAGGGAAGCTAGATTTTTGTAGCTATCCATCTTTTCTGTTTTCTATGGAGGAATCTGCTTATATATTGGTCTGTCTGTAGCAAAGAGGACGGATGGGAAATGAGGGTGGATCCTGCCCCAGACTGAAAACTGCAGCCTTCCTTCCACAAAAATAAAGGTTACAAGTGGAATAAACTACAGCATTTTATAGTGGCAGTCCATTAATGTATTCTACTAATAAATATACAGAAAACTAAAGCATGCACAATCTGGAAGTGGTAACTGCTCTTCACAAAACATGCAATTTCCATTTGTTATTAGTCAGGTCTTCTCACACTTTTCCTCATTAGATCACCACAGGATCATTAATTTTATTGCTGCTAGCTTATCTTAATTGCACTAAAACAAATGTTTCGGATATCATGGGCTGTTACAGTAACAACTTCCTCCAATCTCTGTTTCCTTAATCCACTTATCCACAGCGATGTTTCAGAGTTTGCTGGGACATCGTTAGTGGCATCGTGCCTAAAGGCTATCACAACAACCTGTGTTGTCAATTGAAGCGCATTGGCTATGATGTGAGATCTCAAAACAAAACAGGGACATGCTTCAGTCTTTGATCTGTCTTGCCAGAAAGAAATTTGAAGAAAACCTATTTACTGGGTATACAGATTGCATGGAGCATCAAGGCAGAGCTGCAAAATCAATCAGTGCACTATATAATTGTAAATAATTTAGCTGTCGTCTGCATTACTTCTAACAGTAGTTGCTTGGCCCAAGGATAAATATACATGACAGTGTTGCAAGAGCTGATTAGGATCAGAGCTTAAATTAGAACCAATAATGAAATAGATGCGTGCATGTCTACAGAATCAGGCCCTAAAACACTGTGCTCTTTGAAGCTGGGACCACAATTGTTTGTACCTTTTGACATTAAACATAAACATAACAGCAATATGAACTTAAACCTCAAGCCGCAGAAAGAATTTTCAGTTATTCTTCATTTTATGCTGATTTCAAAAGAGCCAAGCTCCATTAACTTTGGAGGAAACACTCCTAGGTTCACCAGGAGGCAAGTAGCAAGACAGCTCATCTTATATGTGGGGACTACAACCCTGATATTGAAAAGAAACTTGAAAATATCACAGACACTTTTTAACGCCTGACATTTTTTGTAATAATCAACCAACATATTAGGGAATCTTCTTTTTCTGTTACCTAGCGTAGTTGTTTGCTTCTAGCCTAGTTTTCTGTAAATACTGTTAGCAGTCTAATAACGTAATGTGCCTTATGGATTAAAAAACACCACCAATTTAGAGTTATCCCTGAGGAACTTAGATATTTGTATTTAAACCCACGCATGCTTTTTTTTTGCTCACCACTGGAAGTTTCTGGTAGCTGCTTCCCCTTCCTGTCTACCACTGATATATTTCCCTGGAAAAAAAAAATGCTTTTTCAAAACATAAAACAAATTTTTGATGAATTAAATCTAATGATTTTAAAACTCTGTTGGAAAGTACTTCGTATAAAATTTAAGCTTTTGGTGGGTACCTTTTTGCATTCTTCCTTCCTACCTGTCTCAGGAACTTGCAGCACAGCTACATACACCACCTCATGCTTACAGCTGAGTTCTACAAAGACCGTAGAACAGCTTTATCTACACTTACCATTACCAGTGCCATTAATATCAGTGGTCCAAATATTTTAAATATTAACATAAACTCGTGCAGGATTGGTATGCATGAGAGTTTTGTGCAGAACGAGCCTGAGAACTACCTTCCTTCTAACTTGGTCTCATTCGACACACACTTAAATAGGTAACTTCCACAAAGTACAAGCTCTTAAGTGCATTTTCAGAATCCTCTATGGTTTTAGGATATTTAACTGGACCAAAAAAAAAAAAAATTGTAAAATGAAACTGAAAAACACTGAGAATGCTTTCCCCACTTAATATGAAATAAAATTACGGAAATAAAATTGGTAAAGCATTTCTGTTAGGCTTTTGTGGCTCACTCTGTTGCTGGAGCAGTTGTGCACTATGTGTTTCTGTGCCTCCCACACTTCTTCACTTCCTTGAATTGACTTCTCTTTGTTTTACTTCTTGCTCAGATCCCTGAAGGATCCAGATTTATATCTTAATCTTCTTTTCTACTCTCTTCTTCAAATTACTTGTTCTCCATTCACTGCGACCCAAAATCCCATTGCTCCTCAGTCTGACCCCCCGTCACTGCCTCGTCTTTGCTCATCTCCCGCTCTCCCAGGCTCGCTGACTCTCCGTTAACACCCACTGTCCCTTTCCTGACCTGAGTTTGTAACCTCTTAATCAGCTATGACTCCTCTTTCTCCGTTTCTTTTTACAACCAGGCATTAGCTAATTCCCACCCTTATTCTTCAACATCATCTCTCAAAAATTTTTCCTCCTAAACTTTATTGCCAAAATCATCCACACTGTTAATTTTTTGCCTCATTCCCTGCAACTCTCTTCCTATGTGAACCTTGGCCATACCATCTCTCTTCTGTCAGTGCATCCAGATGCAGCTGCAAAATTATTTTGGTTTTGTGTCCTTCTCTATTGTGGCTTCTCTGCTTCCTCCAAAGAACCAACAAGATTCTGTTTGCTGATTATGTCTTGCCTTTTATTTCCTGACTTGCAAAGTGCTGCAAACGAAGTAATAAAAGATGGGATTAAATAACACATGCATGCATACACACTCTCAAAATCCCTACTCTTACCAAGCGTGGCTGCTCATAGGCAGGAATGACAACCATCCTCAAGGGATGCCTGTGTCCTGTTCTGTATGTCCATACATAGGTGTGGGGAGGAAATACATAGTAGCAAAGAAAACTCCGCAATAAGCCCTCGTAGTTTCATCAGGAAAACAGAAAAAAGCTTCTGTTTCTATCAAACAAATGTTTTACTTTTATAAACTTTTTTATTAAATTCAGCTCAGTCTCTGAAAGAAAATATCAACATGTATAACTGAAAACCATTGAAGTTAAATGTTAGTTTTTAAAAATAATTCTCAGCCAAACTATTAATTCAACTTAAACCAAAACCAACTTTTTTGTTGAACAAACTGTTCAAATAGAAAAAAATCTATCCAGAGTCAGATTCTCTGAGGATATTCCATATTATTTTTGCCTTGAATAGACTCACATTAAAGGCATGGGAGTCAGGCACAGATGTACAGTACATTCTCATCTTAAGGTATTCCTTTCACTTGAAATGGGAAACTGACTGGAGGACAAAGAGGTGCAACGTTTGGGTCTCTCCACTGCTGAGCTGTTACCATCAGCTCTACTAACCACTTCATATGTATTTGATCAAGGGAAACAACTACAGCAGATCCTGTCATGGTACTGCCCAAGGAATTGTTGATTTTAAACTAATCTGCAGTTCCTCTTCCACTTTTCATGCTGTTTAGCATACATCATTAGATCAGCTGCCTTCCTGAGTTTATTTATCGGTCAGTGAAGGCATTCAGTTATTGCACAATCTGTGCTCAAGGGCATCCTTAGGTGCTGGTGAAGCAGAAAGCCAGCAGGCTGCGTGTGCTGCAGGAACGGGGATTCAGCGCAACGCAGCAGCGGCTGGTTCCACCTCTTACCATGCAGCCTCTGCTGCCCTTGTTCAACCCCACGCAATGCTGTGAAAGGAGACAAAGAATGGAAAAGGAAGAATTAGCTGGAGCAATTGCTTGAGAATTAGTCGGAGGTCAAACATGTAGACCAGCAGGCTGATTCAGTATGTCTGTAGCTAAAATCTTTGACTATCACCTAGCTGTCTTCACTAGCAGTTTTAGTAGAATGAAGCTGTTTGCAATAAGCTTTTGTACACTGAAATAATTTCTAGGAATTTTGCCCTTTATTTCAACCATATTTAGTCTTCAAATATTCTGCATCAGTCCTCAAGTTTTATCTTCAGCCCCTTCTGAGATGTTCAGAACAGCATGACAGTCTGCCTATGTTTAATATAACACCTAATAAACCCTATGTGTAAAGCAGATGCCTTTCTTTTTTCTGTTCTTGACTTAAACGTGATTTTAGTCTACTACGCATTCTTCCTGATAAACCTTACTTTTGCCATAACCATGTGTGAATAGCACAGGCATTTCTTCAAGGACAGCGATGTTTTCTCACAATTTACTGTAGCTGAGGTGTTCTCTATTGACTGGAATGCTATTTCCCTTTTACAAGTCTGAGACATTCCCACAGGCCAAAGATTATTTATGTTAAGCTGTCCGTTTTTAAAGCTCTACACAGCTCTCACTATTATCTCTAGCAACACAAAAGTTTCCCAACAATATTTAATTACATCCCAGTATTACATCTGTTAAAACTAGGCCTGTGTAACATTAACTTTATTTTTAATTTATACTCCCAGCTACTAGTAAATCCTGCCTTATGAGCTCTAGGATTATAAATACTTTCACTTCTTAATTACACTACTCTCAAATAGAAAAATAAAATGGTTTGACCCCCTGAAGATATATGTAAAATATGGTTTTGCCTGTTTGCTTTAAAAGGCAAGAGTACCTTAGTGATTTTTCCATGAAACTTTCAAGAGGCAAAGAAAAGCGGATATGCTTAATCAGTACTGATGCGACTTCAAACACATACGCATTTACTACTACACCTGAAAACAGTGTAGCAGTCCTTGAATGTTTTTCATGCAAGAGTAATTTTTCAGGCTGAGGATACACAGATGAGAATTGCAATTTTTATCACTTATAGCAAGTAAAGACCAGTAGAAGGATGAGCACGCTGCTCCATGTCCTGCTACTAGTGCCCAGATCAGGAGTCCGTATTTTCCCAGCCTGGACCCACCTTCTGTAGTTGTTCCCTGTACTCGTAGCCATACCGCTGAAGTCAGGAGAAAGGCTGCAAAGCATGAAAGATCACAAGCTCACGTACATGTTGGAAAGTAGTTTTCAGTGATGGAATTAAACACGACTGCATCCCCCTTAACTTGGGTAGGTATCGCTTAAGAGAAGGAAAAAGCAATCATATTTACCAGCCGCTCCGCAGTCTCTCAATGTTCTCACAGGCAGGTGAGTGGCTGGCAAGCGAAATGCCAGCTGGATGCTCAGATCCATTTGTCCAGGGTCTCGATGCAGCATATGCTAAGCAAAGAGGTCTGACTCCAGTTTACTTTTTTTTAATTAAAAAAAAAAAGATTTTTCCTGCTCTTCTTTAACCCCCTGGTCAGCCATCCAAGACAAGGGTTGGGGCTTTGCCAGTGTCCCACGCTAAAAAGCTTTGCAAGGAGAAGCGACTGACGCGTTGAAAGATGTGGGGCTTTGTTTGTTTGCATGTTTGTTTTACAGTAGCTTCTTAATCTTTATGCAGCATTTCACTGCATCCAACTTTTGGTTCCAGTCATCATCATAAAGTCCTGGGAGATGCAGTTCCTGGTTTTAGCCATCGGAATTTAGAATCATAGAAAAGTCAAGGTTGGAAGGGACCTTTGCATATAATCCGGCCCAACCTTCTGGCTTGTAGACCTGCATCTGAATGATTTCAGCAAAAGTCCAGCTTTGGAGAAGGTATGGATTTGATATTCTTCTAAGCCAACAATCTTGAGCTGCTAAGAATGTTTTTTTCTTGAAAGAATTTGATTTGCAATTGATTCCCAATGCATTTTTTCTGCTTTGTATATTGCTTTATCTGTGACTAGGTTCTTTAGTTTCAAGAAATTTCTGTATTTCTTAAACTACTCTTAGTCCTAAATCATTTTAAACTTAATTTGAACCACGAGCCAGTATTTCACAGTGAATTACACAGAAATCAACTATACATGTCATCATAAAAGAAATTTAAGACTTTTTGTTCATACTGATTTTATGTCTGAAGAAAGCAGTCATAAACCCAAGTTTCGTTCAACAAGGATTATTTCCAATAACATTAAAATTATTTACAATAATCTTGATAGAATTTTCCTTTACATGTAAATGAACAAGCACTGCAGAAGCAACCACAACTTAGGTAAAACCCCTCTTTTTTAAACACATACTTAAGGATTGTTTATATTACAGAGTTACAGAGCCATCACAAATTAGAATCTTTCTCAGCAGGATCTTAAGTCAACACCATTTAAATTCAGTGATACTACAAAAAAATTTTCACCACACCTGTGTCCTAATTATAATTTGAAATTCTTATGACAGGAATAGACATTTTAGCTTTATGAGAATCAGTAATAGAAACTTTCTTCTTTGGAATCTTTTTTAATAACCTATGAATTTTAAAAAAGGTGTGACTACAGTTTTGATACTTCACAGGAAGCATAAGGTATTTTAGATAAATCTAATGTTGCTTAAATACCACTGTTTCAATGGGGGAAAGAAAGCTTGTTTCATTTCAAATGTTGGAAATGGCCTACTAGAAATATTGGGGCTTAATTTTTTTTTAATTCCAAACCGACAAAATCTCTACTGAAATGCTCTTTAACAAAAAATACATTTTAATTTGAAAATGAGAAGTGCTACAAATATTTTCAGTTTTAATATCGTAAAAGGGATAAGTTTTCTTAAACTGTTATTTCTAATAAAAATAACCATCTCTACATATATTATTCTTTTGTATTGTTCTCCATCAGATCCCTGTTACACTGAAGCAGGAATTTGAATAAAGGAAAATGTGCTTCATTATACAGTGAGCTAGAATATTAGCAAACTAGTATATCCTTCTGCCTTATGTACCCATTTTTTATTTAGATATGCTTGGTTTTTATTAAGTTGAAAGTGAAAGATTTTTCCATAAAGCTTTAAGCATAGTAAACCAACCTCACTGGGATTTTTTTTTGGCATACATAGTGCATTTTGAAATAGTATTATTGTCTAGAGACTTTTATAACCTTTAAAACATTTTAGAAACAATTAAACATGCCTTTCTTAAAATAAAACCTTTCTTGCTACATGCAGCTGCAAGACTGCTGAGGTCTCAATTTTCAACACCACGACTTTTGCTTTGAGCAATAATTAAAACTAAAAAAACAACAAGGCAGCCTGTGCTTGCCGATTGCTGCTTTCTATCTCATTTGTTCCCCTTTTGTCCTTCCAATTGTTTCAGGATTTTTTAGAGGAAGCTGAAAGCAGTAGATCTGCAGCAGCACAGTATGGTCCACCAGTGTCACTGAAGACATGTCACAAAAAGAACCTTGCGTAGGAGCGGAGGTACGAGCATGCCGACCTGTGTCCCTCCCCACCGCTCCAGCCACGTCTACATACGGCAGTGCTACAAAAGCGAAATCTAAAAAGCGTTCTTTGAAATTAGACACGTATCCAAAAGTAGGATTCAGTCTACTGCCAGGCTTTAGTCATGAAAATCATCATGGCTTATCAACCAAGAGATTAATTTGTTGACATTTGGTACTGTCATGTCACCATGCCTCCTAAATATACTCTGAAGCCTTCATGTTTTACCTCTGGAGGTAAAGTGTAAGGCTCAGGTGACGAAATGCTTAACACGTATTTTGTCAATAAATACTTGACAGAATTAAAGTGTAGTTATGAACATTCATCTAGGCTGGATTAAAGGTCATTACTTCCTTCAAGCAAAACATAAAGTGTTAAAATCCTGGTTCTACAGAAATCAACAGCAGCAATTCCGTTATTGATCTCATAGGAGCTAGGATTTTATAGTAAGCAGTTTGGCATATGGGCCTCTGCCACCAAATTCACAAAAGTAACTCAGCAAACCCCCAAGCCCCCGCGCTCTGGCCCTTCCCTCCGTTTTTGCTCTCAGCGCAGCCAGGACAGTGCTGCTCGCGTGACACCGTGGCTGTCAGCTCCGCTCCCCAGAAACTCCCGTCCGTTCAGTTTGGCTACATCTGGTTAAACCCTCTTGGGTTTAGTCCTTCCCCCCCAGCAGCCCACGGCACATCTTGCAGACGGGCAGTGACGGCAGAAGGAAGCTCCTCGCTGCACCAGGAGATCCCGCTCACTCATCTCGGCTCAGCACGAACCTGCTCGGTGACAGTCCTTCCCCGGGGACTCCCACTGGCCTCCGTCCAAAGGGATGCACGTCAAATTGGTGCAAAGATGGTTTGTGCTAAGCAGGCATGGAAGGCAAGCTGAAAATGCCAGACTATATTCCATACACTTGAGAGGTTGCATAGGATTTAAATGCATCTTCAAGAAAACATAATTAAACATGACACTTTATTTGTTATTTAACTTACCTTATTTAACTTACCCTGCATGCAATTTTAAAAAGTAGTCCAACCTAAGCACTCTGGGAGCATCTTCTTCTCTCACTGAGTCACAGCTCAAGAATAAAGATCCAGAAATCCATGAAGGTATGTATCTCTTTATGAACGTTGCAGGGAGAACAGGAGAACCAGACCCCTGCGCTGCCCTCAACAGCTTTCTTGTTTCCTGGTCTTGTGCTGGAACATGGGCAGATCACTTCACCCGTGACGAAGAGATGCCTTTGCAGGACATGGCATTCTCAGCGCCTGCAGGATCTTAACAGCGTGCCTCCTGCTTTATAATGTCCTGTATCACGCCTGACAATAACAGGCTTTGGATTCACCTACCGACAGATAAAACTGTGGGCATTTGGTACAACCCAGATCAACCTTTAAGTACCGCCGAGCATTCTTACTTGCTGTCAAGACAGAGGCTTGTTGAGATCTGAATGGGGTTTCTTTGCAACAGGTCTCAGCAAGATAATAAGGTGCTGCTGGCTTTGCACCTCCAAACTGAGCTAAAATAAGGAGAAATCATAGACTCAAGTTTAGTGCTTCTGGTCCTTTCCTTCAGGTTCAGCGGGGACTATACATATATTTGAGACATGTGCTATAGAGGCAGTAGGCAAAAATGTTTATTTAAAAGATTTCTTTATTAGGGGTACAGGCTCTGAATACCTCAGAATACCTGGTTTTATCTTGGCTTTTCAAATTGTATATATTGAATTGTTACTTGCACAACTGGTAGATAATGTGGTGTTGAATTCAAGAGCAGCTTAACAAAAAGCCTGTTAACATGGGGACTGAGGCACAGCCACTTCTACTTTCTGACTTCTTCCTTCAAATTTTGCCTTCAAAACCCAGATGACCCAGGCAGCAAAATGTGTGAAAATTTCTGTGGGATCCGAGAGTGCCGTGCAAACACATACGCTGACACCAGCCATGGCTTGTCCTGCCTTGGAGAGAGCAGACTGTCAGCCAGCAGTGAAATCTCAGAGATAAATACTACTAATTCTGTTCTGTAGGTTTTAATGGTGAAGTGGAATTTCCATTTAGCAACAAAAACCTATTGGAAATCACCTAGATGTGCCCTTAGTCAGCTTGGTTCGTCTTCCAGGGAAACCCTGGCCCAGAAGAGATTTGGCACGTGCTTCCTCACCCGCGAGGAGGGGGAAGGTGTCAGTTCGGAGCTGGACCCAGAGCCTAGGAAACGCTCACCGACACGGTGCCATCGTCACCGTCAGAAGCACTTGACACCTACCCTTACAACCAGGCCTGTGCAAGTGATACGAACCCATTTGGTGAATTGTTCAGTACCTAATTTCTGAAGGCAGTTTAGGCAAGATCCTCCTGTTGAAACTTGTAAGAGCGGGGAATAGATTGGCTTGAAAGGATCTGATTGACCGAGACATGAGAATCAGCAATACAAGTATGACAAACAGACACTAAGGACTTCAAGATTAGGTCACTAAGGTCTGTACAACCTCCAAAACATAGCAAATACTTCCATTTCATTAGGCATTTAGTATTTTTAACATCTTGTCAAATTAGCTCCTGAGCTGACACACAGCCCAATGATAAGAAATTAAACTTTATATATTTAAAAATGTATTTTTCATTTACATGACTACAAGCAACCTTGCAATCTCCTTAGGGAAAGTCTATAAGGATTAAGAAAATTAAGTTATTAAAACTGCCAAAACCTAGACATTTTCAAAATAATATAATGAGGTGTATTCCATAGATCCACATGGTGGAGAACATGAATCCTCTACTGTCATTCCTTTAAGAAGGATCAGCCTTCTCTGCAAGGCCTGACGCTTCACGCTTACGGCCTTTAAGTTCCCTAGCCAGGTTCCTAAGTCACGGTGCGGTCGTGGTGTGGTCGTGGTTCTCCGGGGCTCACAGACCTTGGATTGAGGTCCTTAACCTCTCGGTATTGTGTCCGACATCCCATTACAATACAACACCGTTGCAAAGAATAGCATCAGAAGATGAGGTAATGTTATTTACCGCGTCCGGAAGGAAGGTTTTCCTGTTTGTGTCTGAAGAATACCGGAAACATCACCGTTTGTGTATGGAAAAACGATGTCGGGCGAGCCCTGCAGACGCAGTTGCTCTGTAGCAAACCTGCCCGCACCGGAGTCCGCGCCGCGGTGTTCCCCGGCGCAGCCCGGCACCGTCGGAGCAGCGTGCGCCCGCACCGTCGCGTGTTGCTTCTGCCGCTGTAACCGAGGGAACTTGCTCTTAGGGAGAGATCCTTGGGGGGCCGGTGAGTGACCTGGATTGCGGCTGCGTGGCGTGGTGGATTGCTTGGGGGCAGTTGATGGCACCTGCGGGCTGCTGGCGCTGGCGGCGAGGCGGGGAGCGAGGCGGCGTGTGGGGGAGGCTTCCTGCTGCGAACGCTGCCCATGGACTGCCGGCCAAGGGGGACGGCGAGGGGGGGCTGAGCCAGGCAGAAGTCCAGGAATTGGAGAAGTTGGAGAAAGAATTAGCAGTAACAGAAGAGTTTGTTGGACTTCAGTCCTTTCTTCTTTTCAATGTGAAAATAGCAAACGGTGGGGAGGAATCGTGATGCTTACTAAAGCAGGGATGCAATATAGCTCCACAGATGGAGGGAAAAACAGAGCCAGTTGAGTGTAGGAGCTGTGGGACGTGCGTTAGCTGTGAAAGGATACCTAGTAGAAGTTACTTATGTGTGAAATGAGCTCTGGCAGAGCTCACAAGGGAGAAACTCAGAGAATTAAAAATGCATCTAGAAAATAAATGGTAGAAGAATTAAGATGTGACAGAGGAGTGGATGAAGATACTGTACAGAAACCTCAGGAACTGCAGGTGCATCCTAAGAAGAGGAGTCATCTATAAAGACATAATCATAAGGAAAAAGTAGCATTAATACCGATCATGAGCAGATTGTGCATTTAAATGAAAAGTTAAGTTAAAACAAATAAGCAAACATGTCTGTAATTAAATATTCCATAAGGTAAAATTTTGGGGAGTAGTGAGTGAACTCAGCAGGTAAGAGAGTTACACGTGGAGGAAGCTCCACATTTTTTATATTCTAGTCTAAGATGCAAAAAATGCTTTCTAACTTTCTTCCAAAAAGGGGGGCTTGGTGGGGGAGAGCTGCTGAAGAGGGCTCCAGAGCCTGGCTGACTGACTGGCCAGCACGAAGACAGATACTTAGGAGAAAGGAGAGAGCTGTGAAGAATGGAAGAAAGAGCCCATCAGGCAATGCATGATGACAATAGAAGTGCTGGAGGTGGTGTAAATCGAAAGGATACTGTGAGGATGCCAAAAAGCAAGCAGAGTTATACTTGTAAAGTATAACAGTAAACAGTAGAAGGTTCTTCAGTTTAACAAGTATTAGAGAAAGGAGGAAAGGCGGCCACAGTGCTGGGTGGATGGAAGAGAAATTACAGCATATCACAATTTGTCTCAAAACTGAGGGCAATCCCTCAAAGAGGTTATCATCCTGAACATGGGAGCAAAGGCAGAGGAATAACAGCAACAAACCCCATCACATTTAGGCCAGAAGTAAAAGTCCAAGAGGGCACATCTCCTCTTCAGAATGCTAACAGAATTGGTATGTGAAATAACAGGTCTTGGACAAAGCGTTTCATGTTTGTTTGTTTGTTTTCTCAGACCGTTTTTTTCCCTGGAAGCCTGGGGTGAAGGTGATGCTGTAAATTATGACCAATGAAGGAAAAGACCTGGGGGCAGCGTTCAGTCACAGCATGAACATGGACCTCCAGCGCTCAAGGACACACCTGCAATTGCATCTGCTGGTTCAACCCCATGACGTGGGGCAAGACCGAGGGAAAGCATCGCTGGGAGCACGGCGTACCCCGCTTACAGCTTCTCCTTGGAAAACAGGATTCAAACTGGGACAGACCCACAGAGAAGTGACTAGGATGATCGTAAGAACTGAGAGCCTGCTTAGCCCTGCAAGGTGGGAAAGTGCAGAGACCGCGATTGCCGTTTGAGAAAAGCCCGAGAGGAGTGACGGAGCGACGGAGCGAGGGTGAGCTGCTGGGCTGGAGGCAGCGCCGAGCCGGGACAAGCGGGCAGGAGCTGCGGAGCGTTCCTTCTGCCTGGACAGCCTGCCGATTGCTGGATGCTTTCTCTGGACTGCAGGACGAAGCTCTGGAAGCCAGCAGCATTCACAGCAAGACCCGAACTGATTCTGCAGAGCAGCCTCGCTGGTCTGTAGAGAAGGGTTACACACGGCTGCGGAGGGGGCTCAGCAACCAAACCAGCGCTTTTCCCACCGAGGGGTGGCTGTCTGAGAGCACCTGGCCAGAACAGCTCCACTTTACTAGTGTTACTGTCATAGTAACTTTCTCATAAAAACAAATGGCTATTGCCTGTGGTTCCAGAGTCACAGGTGTTCTTGGAGGAATCTTTAGGCACCAGCTCTGTTTTCCAGCATCAGTGCCGACGAGTCTCAGCTGTAGGGCTGTTTTACATCCACTGCCCGAGAATTTTCAAATGGGGCATCCATGTGAAGTAACGGATGTAATACACAGACAAGAAATCTGTTTTCTCAGAAATACTCAGAGACACTAAGGCTTTTCAGGAAAGTTATTTTCTGTCTAGGAAACTGATTATAATCAAGCTGTATAATATGAATTATCCTACCACACTGAGACATCAAGCTGCCATTCTTTTCAGTGGCTTGCAGCAGATTTCCATCTTTGTGCACGTACACGATGCATAACTAACAGGCTGTCCTGCCATACACAGAACACAATTTTGCCTGTAAAAACAGTAAAGAACCGGTTGCTTATTTAACATCCTGTATTTTATCTAATACTGGAAAGATAGCTTTCAATGAAATATTACGGTTGGACTCGATGATCTTAGAGGTCTTTTCCAACCTTAATGATTCTATGATTCTTTACGTAAACCTGGAAAATTCATCTTTCAGCTGTGTTTTCATTGACATAATTCATTAGTATGGAGCCGGGGCCTGATCCCACTGCAGCCAGCAACAAACTTCCCATTTGGTTCTTGCTATCGCATGAGTATGCTGAGGGTGCATTCATTTTATTTCCACTAGCAGAAACGTGTCTGTTTTATATAACATTAAAAATAAAGCTGCCAGAAAGCACGCTGATTAGAAAAGGCAAAGATAAACAGCAGCCATCAGATCCAAACTGAGGCCACGGAAACGAGAACTCATGTTTTCCTTCTCTCCCCTGCTGCTGCCTGGCTGCCAGCAACTTCGGGAGGCAAACGTGGGCACCGCGAACGTCACGTCTGCTCCAGAGCAACTAGTGCATCTGCAGCTAAAACCTGGCAAACGACGCTGTGCGGTACAAAATGCTTTGTTAAAACCAAAGGTTTCCGTGTGGCTTTATGGACTCCGCAGCCACAAACAAGAAGGTGGTGATTTGTTTGAGAAGCAGATGATGCAGGGAAAAAGGAAGAAATCAACGTTGCCCCCCCACCCGCGGTTCCTTGGTCTCCGGCGTAGCTGTACCTCAAGGAGGCTCAGGGCAGTGAAATGCAATAGCAAATGTCTCTGCTGCTTTAGGCGTGTTTCTAGAATGGTACTGCAAAGACAGAACCCCTGCATTGGTCTGGTAAGATCCATAAATACAGTGGTCACATGCAGTCAGTCCTCCAGGACTTTTTCAAAGCCGTGTCTCGTTTATGAAATTCCTGATTAATAGGACTGGAAATAAAAGACAGAAAGGATGTTTCACAGAACACAGCTTTCCCCAATTCTGCTTCCATTAACTTTGATGAGGAGAACTTTGAAAACCCTACACCCGGTGTAAAAGCACCTGGGAATGCCAGCCGAGCCGCTCCGGTCACCCTTGGTCCCTACAGAACATTTGCAGTGTGACTGTCAAAAGAACAAACCAAGATTTAAAAAAAGAATTAGAGGGGGGGGAGGTGGAACCCTGCAGATACTCAAATTGCAATATGTAGACAACCTCAGATTAAAACTAAAAACTGAATAGCAACCAAGGCACGTTTTTTGATTAAGTACGGTTGGAGATATACAGCTTTATTCTGGCTTGCTAGCTAATTACATTCTCCAAACAGGCTAATAAAACAAAACATGCAGCCAAATGGGGTCTCTAATTAGCAAGCAGTCATTGGCTTCCTATATTCCCTTGAACAAAAACCAAAACCAAAATCCAGCAATGCTGCCCTGCCACACTGGAACAAAGAGGAAAATGGTATTGAATTGTAAAGGTATTTTACCTGGTTTTCTACATTTAAAAAAAAAAGAAATAAAAATTAGAACTGCCCATGTCCTTTCTATCTCCAGCGAGCAGCTGGCATCCCAGCACTTCAGGTGCCACACTGCATGATGTGAAATGACATGAAACCAATTTATGTCATCTAAATGCCTTACCATTGACAGTGTGTATCGGCAAGCACGTACTTATAGCTGCGACAGGCACATTCAGATTAATTAGCAGCTTTCCCCAAATGAAAAAGCAGCAGCATTTCAGACAGACCGTGTTATTTGTGAACTTCTGGGACGACTGAATTTAGCAGCAGATTTAGTTAAAAAAAAAAGGTATTGAGAGGACCTACCTAAGGAGTTCAAATCTGCAGAGCAAGTTTCAAGGATACAAAATGCATTTCTCATTATTTTCAAATGCACTGGGAAATGATTCAGCTCACCCAACTTCCAACAAATATTTACCATATTGTTAAAGATGAAGTTTTTTAGAAAACAAGCACCATAGAAATAAGTATTTCAGACAAAGGAACTGTGCTTCAATGAAAATTTATATTATTGTTGGTGTTTCTTAGTTTTAGCCTTTTAAACTACAACAGCGGCACTACAGTTCCCACCTTTCTTCTTCAGCTAATGACATGTCATGAAGATCTTGTAGAATAATTTTGAGCTATTTATTAACTCTCTGAATCAACAAACTGCAGTCAAATTGATATCAAAGACCTGACAGATAAGTACACCTTTCATAGGCACGTCTGTAGCTTATGAAAGAAGCTGACAAACAAAGCTCAGGGGGGAGTTCTTCAACCAAAATGAACCACAAATCCAATTTTAAGGAATATGAGGTGACAGATGGTATTCTTCCTATTCTAACATCAGTTTTAATTTGTTGAAAATTATGAAAAATTAGAAGTGCTACAAACCAAGCAAACCAGTCTGACTTAAAAATAAAAAACTAAAATGCATTTGTTCTTTTTAAAAAACTGTAGACCGTTTCTTCTCCCCAGATCAGCTTTAAGGAATGTCTCAGTACCGGCAGATAGGCTGCTTTCTTCTCCCCATCAATCTTCTGCCACAAAAAATATTTCTATAAACCTCACCCGATCTCTGATGCGTTTGCAATACGGCAGTTCTGTGTTCTTCCCAGCTCCTTCCTGTGCAAAGAGCAGCAAGAGAAGCGGGGAGCTCTGTTCAGACGCTGCCTTTGCCGGCCGGCGCGGGGAGCCGGTGACGGACCCGCCGAGCACGCGGCAAGCTCTCCTGCCGGGAAATTCAGGCTGAAAATAAGATGCGTATTAAAGGAATAAGAGAAGTTGTCCACTGGAAAAAAGTGGATTGTGGCAGTTCTTCTACGCTGAAAATAGTTTAAACAATGCTGTGTTTTTCTCCGAAGAGACATACTCCCGTTCCAACAGTGTCGCCCAGGTGCCGGCGCAGCCCCGCAGCAGCGGGAACCCCTTCGGCTCAGCGCCGAGGTGCCAGGCAGGCTGCAGGAGCCTGCCCTCCTCCACCGGTGCCGTCAGGCAAACACTGCTCACCAGCATTAAATCCATGCCGTCTATACACCGAAATGTATACGTAGGGTGAACTATTTGCAAACACATCCAAATTGCAGCTCACGTGCATTGTGCGCGTCACACACGCAGTGGTTTGAGCTGTTCATCCGCAACAAAACCAATGCAGTATCACAATTTAAGCTTCTTTCTGGACCGAGGACTCCTGGACATCTTGTTTCATTTACAGACCTCTACCTGTACAGAACAGGTCAAAACCACAGCTGTAAATGGGATCCATTTAAAAACTGCCTCATTCCAGGGTACAGAACTGCAGGGGCCCCACAGCCAAGTAGCTGGAATTAAGGGACTCGCGTATTTTCAGAGCTATAACCTAAATTATTTCTCCAAACTCCCCTGTTCACTATTGCCTTTCTGCGCTCGTTACTTGCATTGCTTAGTAATTAAAGGCCGTGTATCATTACTAGAATTCATCAGCAGAGATTTGACGCTGCCTGTATCAGGTCATAACACCACAGCATTTATTAACCCTCTGTCCCTGTCCCCAGGCTGGCGTGGTGGATCTCCAGCCATCACTCATCTTTAGTCAATATACATAAAATTGAATTGTCTGCCTCATTTATTTCCCTCCTTGCCAGCTTTATTAAAACAGTTTGTAGAATAATAAAGAAGAGACTAAAGATTGGGTATTCTCCTATTTAACACACAATGCCTGCTTTTATTTTTGAATCAGGGAGATGATAAATCATGATCCTTATTTTTAGAAAACTCCTCTAAGAAATACAGTCTTTCTGAATGATCCTTTCCATTGGGCTCTGTTTATCAGTAGAAGAAGATTTCCTTCTCAGAACAGAAGCGAGACTCTTAGTTTCAAGAATTGTTTTAATTATAAATTTGTTGTAATACAGATGAATGCCAAACAATCGATTAGAGGAGCGTGAAGAATTACAGCTCACATCTAGTGACTGCAGTTCTCTTCTGAACTCATCCTCGCCAGGGAGCCGGCGTGGGGGTCGCTGAACGTAACAGCAGCAGCTCTGCCCCTGACCGCTGTACGTACATCATCGTGGTTTCACAGAAGCTTTTCCAAAAAATTTCAGCGTTTGTGCTCCTTCACCTCTGCATAATGAGTATTTCATAGCATTCAACCAAAATGCCAAAAGATAAGAAATGGAAACAAATAGACTGAATCCTTCTCTTGTGTGATTAGGCTGGAGTTTACGTTGTTGGAAAGAGGGACCTAGTATTTTTAACCGAAGAGCGTTGAGTTTGCATTGATGGTCCTCCATCTTGAGTCATTACGCCCCATAATGGAAAGTTGCACACACATCTAAAATTCAAATATTTACTTGGCTGGTAAAAAAACCCCAAACAGATAGAAATGTAATTGGAAGTTAGTCAAAATTACTAGGTTTAAGATTGAAAACAACCTATTGTGTAAAGACAAATCAAACATCGTGACAGCCTGACTAACTTCTAAACAGGACTTTGTGGTTCAGCTGCTTCACAGTTTGCATTGTGAAGAAGTTCATCAGTATCAATTAATCTTTGTTTACATCAGGCATACCGCTCGCATCCTCATAACCAGAATGCCTGAGGGGAGGAAAGGAGAGGGGCTACAAATGCCAGGTGGATTTAAACACAAAAATTCTTTCTTCCATTCATGCCCAGTGAAAACCAGAAATGATGGAAGACAGAAAAACTCCCACATGTATCAAGAGAGGCAAATTCTTTTTCCGTTTCCGCAGAAAATGTAGTGACCCAAAGAATACGTTCACAGACTTCCCAGGAGTGGGGGCTGTCCATCTGATTAGAGACGCTGCGACGGTGCTTAGCCTTTAATAAAAAGATTTTCCATTCACTAGGAAGAGAGTTGTAGGTTGTGTAACAGTAAGAATGAGGCAATGTGGTGATTTGGGCAACGCAAAACATATCTTCTATTTATTTCATCTCATGGATTTGGGAAATACCTTTTCACAATATATAAAAATCAGTGTGTAAAACACTAACCTTGAAGATTTTTTTCTATTAAAGCCGAGTGTTAGAGGACCCTAACATAGATACAACCTGCTCACCTGCGACTGCGGATGAAGATACATCCCAGCCCAACAGCCTGTTGAACACAGGACAAGTACTTTAAGCTTTGTAAGACCGTGTGTGTGAAGTTTCGCCGTGGGTTGCGTGCTGATGCGTGCTTCTAAGAGCCAGGAGCAGCATCATAAATCCTTTGCCTCATTTTCAATAACAGCCTTTCAAGCTCTTCACTCAGGTTGAGAACAATACAAATATGACATCTCCAGCATACGTATGGAGTGAAGGCTGCTGGAGAAATCTGCACTTGGAGAGTACTTTTGCATTAGATGGCAGTGGGTCTGGAAAATAATTGCCCGGTCCTGGCTGGTGGGCATTTGGTCATTTTCTGCTTGGGAAGACGAGCGAAAAATGCTCCCTTCCGACATTCAATTAGGAGAGCTATTTGGTGTCAAAGTGCTGAGGGAATTTACTGGGACCAGTTGTTGCTTCTTTATGCATAATTCTGAATTTGCTGCTCTAATGAGCCCTCCTCTATATCTTTCATGATTGTCACTCATCTTGGTGAAAATGACTCGGCCTGGCAAATCCTGTTAAGCTTCAGAAATTAAATGAGATCTGAAAATGCTTGAGTACACATCCGTAGCTCCACACACTGTTCTGATCAGTAGTGTTAGTTAAGCAAGCTTGGAGGAAAGCCAATAAACCTAAAGCTATCAAACAGGATCGCCAGAAGCAATTAACTGGGCCTGAGAACGACAGGTGCTCCCCACTCCTTAGGATCGCGCCCAAAACAGAGAGGACAGAAACAATTAGCAAAGGTACAAGCTAATTACTTGGAGCCGTTCTGGGTGGAACGTACAGTTCCCCCACGGGCAGAATGCAGGAAGCTTTAAATGCGGCGATGCAGGAAAAAGCGCAGGTCACTCGGCAGCGATGCGGCGCGGCAGGGGCAGGCGGTGCTGCGCCCGGCGCGGCCCCGACAGCAGCAGCGTGCAGGGGCTGCAGGGCCTTGGGAAAACAGAGAGCTGTGGTTGTTCGACCACTGAGCCACAGAGCAGAGACATCTGATGCATTTTTTCTTCAGAGGTAACTGCAGGTAAGAGGGAAAGGTGTAGTACCTTTCTAGAGGCTTTTTAGATCCCTTCGCTCTACCCTACCAAATCCTTTTCAATATAGACTGTCAGCAGGAGTGCTCTCTCATCTTCATCTTCCACTGGCCAGCTGCAAAAAGAAAATTAAAAAAACGTATTTGGGAAAAAAGAAAAAAAGTACTGGACTGGGTGGCCTGTGGGATTGTCCTGTCTGTGACAAAGTAAGGCAGGAAAGTTGGAGTTGAGGGGGAACATTCAGACAAGCTTTTGGATTCAAGACTTTTCTTCAGATCCCCCAAACCAAATCATGCTTCCAGGAATTGATTCTGAAAGTTATATTTTTAATAATCTATTTAAACCAAAAGATCTCTAATAGTAGACCAAAAAACAGTAAGGGCATCAAAAAAAGTTATCTAAAGGAAAACACAAGAGGAAGTTGAATTCTATAGTATTGATCTTAAAGCTGCAAAATAAAAACTGACCATTGAATATCTTCTTGCATATCATAAGGAGATAAAGAGCACAGATACTATGCAAATATCTAGCAATTCACCTTTAGGTCCAGACCAAGACCACCAGAAACCGTAACATCCTCAAGGCAACCTCTGGGACAACCCATCTGGAGTCTGGTAGAGAACCAAACCAGCAAGATGCCCAACACCCTCACGACTTGCCTGTTTCCAGGTGTCCGTACCACAGTCCCTGCCGGCAGCCTCAGAGCGGCCACGGGAGGCCAGATTACACTGGGAAGACGGCGATGTTGAATGGAAAGCTCATCTGTCTTGGTGCTTTCCTCTATTTCCCTGTGGCCTTTGAAAATACTTCCTTTGAGTCAGAAAGCCAATCTGCTCCTGCCGGGCTCACAGGGAGAGCATCCCCGGCCATAGCACCTCTTCCCATCATTTCCACCCAACAGCTCCCACCTCCCCGTCCCCAGTGCCAGATTTAATCTGCTGCCATTTGGGAACTACCCTGCTAGTAGCTCTTTTCAACTTCAGTCGAGTTAAGAAAATGGACTTTCAAGACCGTTGTGCAGTGTTACTGGGTTAAAGGGAGTCAAAACAGTGAGGAGGAGAGCCGGGATCCAGCGGGTGCGTTAGGAGGGTGTGCAGCTGCGAGACGCTGCCGTCCGCAGACGGAATTCAAAGGCAGCTTGAAAGGTCATGCAAATTAACAGTGACGTGGTCTTCCCCTGCAGCTCCGGCATGTGACTCTCATATGATTTCAGTGATTTGATGTGGGGAGTGAAGACAAGTCAGCATTTAAACCAAATGAGAATCACTGTATCAAAGCAGCATCAGTCAAAAACACTAACCGCCAGAAAACCCACTGTCCCGGTTCAGCTCTGGAAGAGCCTCACTGCGCAACTGCAAGAAAAGCAACCGTCTCACCAATTTTGTAGCATCTTTTTTTTTTTAATAACCCTAATAGCTCCACAGACTCAAGTTTTCACTAAGTGCAGCTACAGAGGTATCCAAGTACTTTATCCCTAACAGGCTGTAGCTCTCACTTTCCTTAACAATAATCCTTGCTAAGCTCTGCAGGCGGGTTTCTGTGTCAGGACGTGCACTCGTGCTGCCTGCAAATAGCTGCCCAGAGAAGAGGCTCCTGCCCTTCGCCCCCCACCAGCCCCCGTGGCTGTGCCCGCTGCCGCCGCAGAGCTGGGCTCTGACGGGGAGATGAGGAGCGCTCATAGCAGCGGCTCAGCTGGGAGCTGACAGAAGGTGCTCACCTCCAGGGAGGCTCTGCACGGCACCGGGGCCGAGAAGGTGCCAGGTTCACCAGCTAAACCTGGCGCGGATCTGCATTATCAGGCTGTCCTGGCTCCGGCTGGGACAGGGTTAACTTTCCTCCCCATGGCTTGGGCTGGGCTGTGCTGGGTTCGGTATGAAAGGAGCATTAATGGCCCATTGAGGCTTTGGCTGTTGCCGCACCAGGGTGGTGGGAGCACCCAGCTGGCTAATGGGGTGTTCTATACCATGTGACATCATGCTCAGTATAAAAACCAGGTGGTGGGGGGGTCGCCCCCCGGTTCGGGACACGCGGTCGGCGGTCGGCGAGCAGTTGCACTGTGCATTGTCTGCTTTGTATATTCTGTTATTGTTGTTGTTCCCATTTGCTATTATTGCTGTCCTACCTCTGTTTTATTTCAATTATTAAACTGTTCTTATCTCAACCCGGGAGCTTTCCTACTTGTACCCTTCCCGATTCGCTCCCTCATTCCACCGGTTGCGCGGGGGCGGGGGGTGAGCGGCTGTGTGGAGTTTATTTTCTGCTGGCTGGGGTTAAACCAGGACACAGGCGGACACCCGGGAACGAGAGCGAGCAGCAGAGCGCACGGCTGCACAGCCTGCCGCGTATCTGGTCACGCTTTCAGATCTAGAGCTGGGCATCAGCACCTGCGTCCCTCAGACCAGAAGCTGCTCTACAGCCCCGACCAATTCACAGGCTGAGCCACAACCTTTTTCAATACCAAATCCCACATTTGTACACCTAACTACGTGGTCTGCTCAGGAGACCGAGAGACATTTGTGCAAATCCATTCGAAGCATGAATTCGGAGCCATCCCTGAAAGGTAGCAGAAAGAATCCAACACTGGGAAATAAAATCATAATTCAGTCTGACAAAATAAACCTATAGCTCAGCGTTAGCCTTCCAGTGATTTGCCCTACTTCAACCGTATTTAACCCAACTTCCTCCTCAGCGCATTGTGCCGGGGTGAATCACTGCTGACTCATGTGTCCAAGTCAGATATTTTACTGCAATTTCATCCGTATTAAATTCACCCAGCCGCAGATAGCTGTTGCATACCCAAGATTGCTACCAGTGCAAGAGTAAGCCACGTTCGATGCAAGATAGTGTGAACTTCAGACCTTTATCATGTGCAAGCTCTGCATTTCTCTGCTTTGAGTGGATTTAAGAGATTTTGTATTCCATACTGAAGAGTTAAGTGCTGAACACTACGGTTATAGTAGCATAATACGTATTTGTTTGAATAACAACTGCATTTTTCCACATCATTCCTAGGAGAAAAGAAAAGAAAGAACATATGACAAGGCCATTTCTCCAGTTGCTGACAGCAGTAACGCGATGCTCCTACATGGTTCATACGCTGCTCAAATACCAGTCGCACACCAGTAAGCACAGCCTCAAACATTAAGTTTTGTTCATGGGCAGCTCGCTTTCTCACTTCTATGAGCATGTATCCTTCCCCAGAACTTGATTTCAGCCCGAGGTAAGTTTTCAGATGATAGAGAGCCCATTTCATGTAGTTCACAAGAGCAGCACTATGTGACCAAGTCTGACAACAGCCAGATTGTATCGGGCAAAGTTAACAGAATTCCCCTTTGTCTGCATAAATACAAACTAACTTAGAAAAACAGAAATGGAAATATTCCCAAACCAGCCTCACTCTCTGTCTCCTGCAAAAGAAAACTCCCCATGAATAATACAGTCTAAGATCAACAATCCTATTTGCTACCAGAATAACCCAGTTCATGCAAACAACTCTCTTTCTTTGAGAGCACATGCAGTACATTTAGTGCACTTTTCTATATATATTTATATAGAAAAATAAATGTATAAAAATATATGTATTTATAGTGTACACAATAAACACAATATATACATACTTAAACACAAGATCCCTGGACATTCAGTCCAGGCGCATTTTCAAGCGGCAGCGACGTGCTCAGCACACACCTCAGTGACCCAGCAGACACCGTGCAACTCGGGCAAAACCTCCTTCCTGCAGCGGCTGTGCGTATTACAAACAGGATTTAAAAGTCTGCAGTTGTTCTGAATGCAGCTGCCGGCAGGAGAGGCAGACCTTGCTGCGGCAAGGTAATGGGCTCAAGGGGACAACACTTACATGTTTTTCTTGAAAAGGAATTCGACACGTGAACATGTCCAGTCATCAGGGATGAGGCTCATCCGCGCCGTGCAGCCCCCTGCCCCGGCAGCATGTGCGCGGGCAGGATCTACAGGAGATGTAAGCCTGGTGCCCGCAGCCCTACCGCACTCTCCCTCGGTACAGCTGGTGAAACAGAAAGAATGGGCAGAGCTGGAGGAAGGCAGAAGAGTAAAGAAGAAGAAGGTGATCATAAAATTGCAGCAATGCATCACTACTTCCTTTTTAATTTTCAATACAAGTAGTCATTTATAGACAGCGTATATTAGAGCAACCAAAAGGCTGCTCTAACTCAACAGCTGACATTACAGATGTGATACAGACCTTATTTACCCAGATGCTGTGCCAGCACAATCACCTCAGCTGTGTGTGAATCCAGTAACATAACAAGTTAAGAGCAGTATAGGAAGCTGAACTGGCAGGTACAGTCGCAGCGTGACTGGCAGGAACCCTGGTGCCGAGGGTGCACACCCTCCCTCCCCGTGGGCAGCTGCTATTGCTCTGTGTGACTGTGCCGATCCTTTTAGCCCGTCCGGGCTCAAGTGTGCGGTGCACAATCAATAGCTGCAGGGACATACACCTCCCCGTAAGCGGCACGGAGGGCACTGCAGGCAGCTGGCCAGCTTGAACTTTAGCTGTGTTTAAGCAAGACCTTTCTGACTATTTGCAGATGGTGAAGTTGTAAGGATAACCTTTAACACTGGACACACATAAAATGCTTCTCTAGTACTTCTACGGTTGCCTCTGCACTTTGTCCCACACAGCAATTCATAACACACGTGTAAACCTGAAAATAACACGGGTAAGCCTAGGGCCTACAAACACAGCTATGCAGAGCATCAGCCAGGCAAAACAATCAGTACGTTGCAGTCCTACAACAGGAGAGGGGGAAAGCTGACAGAGTCCAGGCAGACAGGTTTGTACTGTTCATTCATTGTACTTTTAGCAATAAATCAGAAAAGAAGCCAACGCAAACTTTCAGTAGTCTCCGTTCTATCACTCCCGTTTTGAGAAAGCGGCATTTCTCCTGGAAAAAAAGAAGGCTGCTCTTTACTGATGGCCAATGTGCTTAATGTCACATGAAACCATTGTTCTTGCCTTGATCCCAGGGCCCCATTTCGGACACGGCTGTAGCAGCAAGCGAAGTGCAAGAACAGCAGCGTGCATCGATACTCGCGGCAAGACAGGAAACCTCCAGCAGACCCACCCTTCCTTCCTGCGCTCCCCAGCCAAGTCACACACCCCAGGCGAGGGCAGCTCGCTCAGCACCAAGAAAGCTGAAACAAGCATTCTGCAACTAAATTTAGAGTTTCTCGTGTAACACAACCGTTTTGCAGAATCTCTGAAAAGCTACCTTGCTTGTAAGTCAAAACATGAGACAACACGTGGTAGGAAAAACACCCAGATTTTTCCTTTTCATCACATTTATCTAATTCTGGACTTTACCTTGACCTTAAGGAAATGTAAGAGGCCCAAATTTACACAAATCTTGTTTGGACCCGTGAAGCCCATTATTTATTTAGTTAGTTATTTGCAAAGAATAACTAACCGCTGAAACCACAAAACTGCTGTCTGAATGTTACAACATATTGAAAGCTTGAAACGGTAAAGCTGACATGGCAAATGACAGATCTTAGGACAATATCTGGTCCCTCTGAAGCAGGGGGAGTTCTCCCTGCAAAGAACCCAGACCCACACTTTTAACTTTGTAATCTTTTAACTCTTTTTTCCCTTACAAAAAATAAACAAAAAGGCAGCACAACCCCTCCTGCACAACATTACCTCTAGCAAGCAAAAACCTCCTTATTCAACATACTTAAGAGTGACCAGGATTTTTCTTCTTCACAAATGATGTTGCATTTTTTCAAACTACAAAAAGCAAACCACCCCCAGGGGCGGTTTCTCCGTGCGCTGGGTACGCGGTGGTGTCTGGGTATTTCCCATTGACAGACCCGTTCAAACAGGACTGACTTGTCAGGGGCATTTATTCACAGCCACCTTCCTTCGCAGCCTGCTAAGCAGAGCAGCATTTACACAAAGCGGCTGGAAAGCATTTGTTCTTTCTGCCAGTAATAAAAAAAAAACCCAACACCCTAAAACAACCCCCACACAACAACAAAACCCCTCTGGCTGCATTGTACGGCAGAGTACACAGTTCTAGGCCGTGAGACTGAACTGAATCATTAAATACAGCTTGATGCTCTTTAACCCAGTGGGGCTGTTGGCAGCAAAGGAAACAAGAGGTTCTGCGTGCACAGCAAATTGGCAAGGTCTTCATTCCCACTCTGTAAAATTTCTCTTTGCTTTACAATGGTATCATTTAGCATCTATTTTTATTCAAATCCCTGATGAGACCAAATCAGGTTTATAAAGACCAATTTGAAATTCTGTAGCTCAGCAGGAGTATTACAGGCAGAAGTAAACAAGCTACAAGGTTATATTTTTCTTGGCTATTTTCTCCACTGCTATTAGTATTTACAGGCTGACTAAAAAGTCACATCTTTTTCCTATAACAGCTTTTTCCAGGCTGATTTGCTACATAATCCAAAAAACAAATCTCTCAGAGTTGCCACATTTAGGCGTGCTCCAAACTCCCAACATCTGACAGACGCTGACAAAGACACAATCAGTTGGAACAACAGCAACGCTGCTTGAATATCTCGAGCGGTCAGAGAGGAAGGTAACGCAAGGCGGCTTTTTTTTCCCTCATTTACCCCGGTCCAGCCTAATTAGCAGCTGAAACAGTATGAACCGTGCAGCAGAGTATCAGTGAATCGTGAGGAGTGACGCTGTGCTGCCAGCTTGCCCTGGACCAGGCCGTGCGACGCGCAGCCGATGCCGTGACATCCTTCTGGAGAGGCAGAGTTGGAGGGGGACGGGGACACAAGACACAGCTGGGTCCCCCGGTGCCACCAGACGCCTGCCCTTGGCCAGGAGCCATGGCCAGCACGCGGTGCCGGGCAGCTTGCCGGGGGGACGTGCAGCAGCAATAGGATGCAACAGCCCAACGTCACTTCATTTTCTGATGACAGTGGCCACTTCGGAAGTGCCTAAATGGCGTCAACCATGTAAGATTTATTTGCATGAGAGGCAGCATAGACTACAAGTTCTTCTGGGACTTACCTAGGAGTAAGAGGTCCGCAGCGCATTCAGCGATGCAGCCTAGCAGAAAGTCTTTTCTGCACCGTTACCTTTCGCAGGCAGACCCAGTGCCGCTGCGCTGATCCCTGCGGAGCAGCGGCGTGCAGAACATTCTGGGATACTTCACGAACAATTTTAATGGGAAATTATTTCTACAGCCAGTAGGATGAAACTGTGGGAAACATCTACAGAAGCTACTGTGTTATGAAGCCTAAGGCCTTCCAATAACAGAAAACTGGAGGATAGAGGATCATTCCTCCATTCCTACGCAAGACACAAGTCTTCCATTGGCGGATGAACCGCTCAGAGGACCGCAGGAATTATTCTTAGCTCTATCAAAACCAGAGTCTACTCACATCTTTTTTATTAAAGGGAATAACAGTATTTTACTTCAATTCCACATCCTTGAGTTTCTTGTCTTTTTAGCCTCATGCCAGTTGCCAGCCATACTGGATCTGCACAGATCGAGGCGGCATAGGTCTCCTCTTTACATCCTGAAGCTCCCTGTCTATGCTACACCTGCGTCAGCCCCGGTAGGAAGGCATCCCACCACTACGCGTTTGGTCGTTGCATGTGAAGGGCAACGGAGCTGGGGAAGGGCCTGGAGCACAAGTCTGATGGGGAGCGGCTGAGGGAACTGGGGGTGTTCAGCCTGGAGAAGAGGAGGCTGAGGGGAGACCTCATCGCGCTCTGCAACTGCCTGAAGGGAGGTTGGAGCGAGGGAGGGTCGGTCTCTTCTGCCAAGTAACAGCAATAGGACGAGAGGAAACGGCCTCAAGTTGTGCCAGGGGAGGTTTAGGTTGGACATTAGGAAAAATTTCTTTCCTGACAGAGTGGTCAGGCCTTGGCACAGGCTGCCCAGGGCAGTGGTGGAGTCCCCATCCCTGGAGGGATTTAAAAGACGTGGAGATGAGGCGCTTGGGGACATGGTTTATGGGCATGGGGGGGTTGGGTTGACGTTGGACTCGATGACCTTAGAGGTCTTTTCCAACCTTAGTGATTCTATGATTCTATGTGAAAGGATGCAACGGGTATCTCAGTTGTAAGGACCGCTTTTAGGAGAAGAGCTGCCCTTGGCCCTTGCCCACCCGTCAGCCCAAACGTGGCTCTGGACAGTTGGCAGCACAAGAAGTCAGGGAAACTCTCACACTGCAAAGCCCACCGCGTGGCAGTCCTCATGGTTAAGTTTTACAAAGGCTAAGTTTGACAATCTCCAAGAAAGTAGAGCTGATGCCATTCAAAAATGCCAAATCCCCCCACAAGCTCATGTTCAGAGAATTACAGACAGTTCCTACCTATCTGAATTTTTAAAAAATGGGAAAAAGATATCATGGATAACAAATAGGTGGAAAGGGGTAAAAATTTCTCACGGCCAGTGACATACGCTCCAGGAAAAAGAGAAAACATTGCAGCAGATGCTTTGTCCAGAGGTGCCACAGAGCGGGAGGGCCCAGCACTAAACTTAGGCTCTGCTTCCAAGTTGCTGCTCGTCTGCAGAAATACAGCAGATGGTCTGACTCTCTTCTCCAGAAAACAAACGCGTCCCTGTCGCCGACAAGTTACCTGCAGCAGGAGCTGGAGCGCGGGGAGCTGCGAATCAAGGACAGACAACGGAATAACATCCACCTCCTCCTTCGCGCCGCATGGGTGCCAAGGGACAAGGAGGTATCGGGGCTTCGGAGAAGCCCTTCTGCAGTTCCTACTGTCACCTTTGGGGATGTACTTTCTGGTTCTCCTGAAGAGAACAAAAATGGTACAATGACCAGTGTAAAAACTAATACAAGCACTAGAGGACTCAAAGACCATGATGTAGGATCCCTGACAAAAGTTGCCACTTTAAAATAAAAAGCTCATCACCCATTTTGGCACATGCTGCTTGCATTTCTACTAAGTCTTATGTATTCTTAAGCAAGAGAGTATTGTCTTAAATAATTCAACCTTAGTAATCTGCCAGTCTGATTAAAAACATTGAAAACAATTTTATACTGCTCTCTGAAAGACATTAACAGCTGTCTCTCCTCATTGCGGAAAGACTGGGATTTACATATCGAATCCTAAACCCAAATCTAAAATTTTAGGCTTTAAGTCAAATAAAAAGAAATAAAAATCAAAACGAAAAGGAGGAGAGAGCTTACAACGACAAAAATATTTATCTTGCAGTATTTTGATCATTCACAATTTGGAAGACATGTGAAACAAATTAATGGGAGTGTCCTGTTTTGGACAAATTGCTGTGATGCACCCTTCGCAGCATTCCCAGAAACTGCCATCGCCGCCTCATCTTTCCTATATTGCAAACTTCATAGAACTGCGGCTATATCACATGATTTGTAGGCTAAACATAAGCAAAACCTTAAGCCAACTTCAACAGTATTACACCAGAAACCAGTCCGTCTCTTAAGATCAGATCCCAGCTAAACCAGTATATGTCTGCTTTCATAATGGATCCGTTCAGGTTAGCTCAGAATATCACCTTCCAGCTTTACGTTGAGGGTGTTCTGCCCAAAATAAGTTAAGTGACAAAAAAGGAACACCATGAAACAAGTAGCAAAAAAAACTTCTAGAAATATGGTACTTCTGATAAAATCCAAATGCAAAACCTAGAGACAAAAAATGCTAAATCGGTCTTTATGAATTGGTTAGTTGCCATAGTCTTGATCACCTAGCATCTTCTGATAGGAGCTGCATGTAAATTAAATTTCTGCTGCATAGCATTCTCAATAGAGTGCGTATGTATCTCGTTATGCATATAAAGCAGCAATTTCTGATTTATTATGTGTAGCTCCTACATGACTGCCAAGTCAACAGAGTATAGTATATATTGTATGGGTGCAATCTGAACAAAGAACCTGTAAACATTCACAATATGCAAACCTTATTCTTCCACCCAGTATATGTCTTCTATAAAATCAAACTCCTTCCTGTTTTCTGTCAAAGGAAGACTGTCACCAGCAGAAATAATAAATCATATTCCTGCCTCATGCTGAGGAAATCATTACGTGACTTAAATGGCCCCAGAGTGGGCACCTTTTATACCAACTTGAGTTACTTCCAAGTCAAATCACAGTCAATTAAAACAACACTATATTGTAGCAGTTCATCTCAAAACCAACAAAAACATGGGTTTGATAAGATGCATGAAGCATGATTTTAATTTTGATTTTATTTTTGTATTTCATAGAGGAAAAAGTGATAATAATGCCAAACATTCAGACACCATGCATATACATTTCTAAAAATCAAATGCACAGAAAGGAAAACTACTTTTGCCCCACTGTGGAAATAAATCTTCCTGTGCAAATAAGATCCAAGTACTCACTCAACCGGTTCTGAATGACAGCATCTGACAGGCGACATCAAACTATAAGTCTGGACTGTCATTTAGTGAACAAGGAGGGAAAAACAACAGCACGTTACGCAAAACAAAAATCATTAAAAACTTCGCTATTACTGAATTTATGGGAAAGGACTCAGATATCCTAAAGTGATCACAATGTTGTGTTGGAAAGAACTAACAACTTCTCTACTGGTAGCTAAATAGAAAAATAACATCAAAAATTCAAGCTACATGGAAGAACAAACAGTTGCAATATAAGGTTGCTCAGCAAATATAAAAAATGGTGCATTAGATCAAATTGAGAAATATTTTTCTTTTTGTTCCAGCACCTTTACATTTAATTTTGATCAATTTTAAAACTGAAAATAAGAGGTCTTAAAGCGAAATATTTTTAGCACTTCCTAGATGAAACTTGGTTTTTAAGAAAATATGAAACAAAATGCTTTCGATCATTTCCCCCGTGTCCTTCCCCACCCCACGCAAACTGCTCAGTACATTCAGCTCAGACTGTGGAACAGCTTTGGTCCCTTTCTTCACCCCTGCATTCAGAAGTGAAGTTAAAGAAGAACCTTTCTTACAGCAGGTCTTCTGTGGTTACACTGAAACGTGGTCCATTACATCCAGTATTTCCAAAATACGCAAACTGCTCCCCTCAGCTGCACAGGTTCTTGGTTTTGAATGTAATGTGAATCCCAGTAGCCAAATTGGGAATTCTCCTTTCACATCATGCTGCGGTAATCATAAAAGACTAAATTGGTCACCATCATTTGAAATGCTGTATGAAAAGGGACTCCAGTTTTTACAGTTCAACATGAATGGCAATATTACTGAAAGAAAAATAAATTATTAAGCCCTCTGAAATACCCATAATACGTTATAAGTGGATTCTCTCACCTCTCTTACCTGGCACAGTGCCCTCACCCAGTACTTACCCATTAGCACAAGCAATCACTATTTTCTGGTAAACTATTATTGCCTTTCTCCACCCTTTTCTCAAGAGATCAGAGTTAGCTCCAAGCAGTTTGTCACCCTTCTTATGAGGGGAAGAGCCTCAAAATGATGAGTCACAATTATGACAAACAGCTGCCCAAAAGGCAAAAAAACTAAGAAAGATTCGGACTGCAGAAGCTCGCCCTAGGAGGGGGCCATGGCTTCAGCAGCCCTCCACTGAGGTCGGGATTGAATACCATGATGCTTAAAAGCTAAGTGAAATCCTTGTGGACCTAAAACGGACTTTAGCCCAACCAGGGAGGTAAGATCCTGAGCTGGTGTAAATGTGATATCCTGGGCCATACTGCAGTTCAGCCCAGGAACCCAGCAGAATTACAATCTTGTCTCATCTTTTTTGTTTGGTTGTTTCTTTTGTGCGTGTGATTAAAAACTGCTGGACAGATTCCTTAATAACGAGGAGCCTCATCTTTTGCCATTTCTGCGCTCTAGACCAAACCTCCTTCTCCTCCTCTTGTACCTTTCTGTTGTTTTCCTACAGAAGCAGCATTTTATTGCTGTCAGCCGCCTCATGTCTCGAACACAGTCACGCTCACATCTCGAATTTAACACAACTCCTGCTGCCGTGGGAAGCACAGAGCATCCAGGGTGAGCTGCAATTAAAAATTTCTCAGTGTTAATTTGGAGGTCAGCTGTAATCACAAATACTTGGACTATTTATCTACTCTGTGCAAGTGTAAATCAGCCTTTCCCTTGCCTTTTCATTTTTTAAGCAAATCAACCCCTTTTTCAACATTCCTGAGAATTATTCATTGCTTTAACTGTCAATAGCATGGCACTAAAAAAATTCCAGTTCAGTAATTAAATTACCTGCAATCCCTATGCAGCCAATTTATGAATGAGATAAGCTATAAAAATTCCCCAGCCCCACCAGGCAGGAGACCGGTGGATCCAGGACCCTTCAAGGTGCCGGGAAAGCCCCCGCTGCCCAGCAGGTCTGAAGGGGCCTGAGAAAGCCCAAATCACGTACGTGGCTTGAAGGAGGTCTGCGACAAAAGCCTCATCCCAGCAGACAGCAGGGACAGCAGCAACCTCTCAGAAAAGCTGGTGCAACTTCACAAAAAAGATTACTAAGGAGAGAGCCTGAGTTCGAGGTGAAAGAGGAATACGGCAGCTTAGAATAAAGATTAGCATTGGTAAAAATGAAGAGAAAAGGCAACGTTTTCACCAATCCTCTCCCTCATTTGCATTTTCCGATGCCAGCTCGCTGATACAACATGGAAACGGTTTGACCAAGTGATGTATCTGTAGGTTTCTATGGTGATCAGCACATAAATTGCCTGCCCAGCCGTGTGTGAAAGAAACCATCCGTTCCAGAAACTGCAAATTCTATGCAGAGAGAAAACCTGAATCAGGGTATCAAAGGATTGTACTGCACGACAGAAAGCCCAGCGCTTATTTACCACGCTGGAGATTTCTATACTATTGGTAGAGAAGCATGGGACAGTGCAGTTAGGTGATAACTCAGAAGAGGACAAAAAATCCTATACAAAATAATACTATTTACCACTAAATAATTACACTACCTAACATCATTTGAAAAATATTGATATACACAAAATACATAAAAAATATTTACAAATATCTGAAATATGGTTTCTACAGTAAGACTTGAAAACCCTGTGAATAGATAAAAACTGGCTGATTACAACACGGCTACTAGTGTGTTACTCCCCAGACGTGCCTGTGAGAGGGAGAGCTTGGAGGTGAGCCCTGGGAAAACTGCCGGCTCCAGCTAGGATTTTGGAGACAGTTAGACACTAGAAGGTGTGACAGGAGCTTAGACTTTTTTGTTTTACTCTTCTCTTGAGAAAGGTGCCTTGAAGGTATTTGCCATACAGACAGAAAGGCTCCACACAACCAGCAGAGAGAGCGCCGACCCTTTCCATTTTGGAAGGGTAGAGATGAGGAGGATTTTTCACATTCCTTAGGTGACCTTCAACTAGAGTAGAAAAAAAAATGGCAAATGAGGATTTTGTACTACGAAATTTGATGGGGAAGTTTTTAAAGGCCTTAAAAATGATGTGAAGACTAATTCTCACAAAGTGAGACTATTGTCATTATTACTATTAAGAAAAGGCAACATAGGACAGAAGTGGTTGTTAGGAGATCTCAAGCCAATAAAAGGTGCCCTGGAGACACGGTGAAATGCCTGTACTGGAGCTCGTCCCTTGTTTAATGGAGTACCTGGGTCTGAGATTCTGCCAGTCTCTTTAATTACACAAATCACCTATACAGAAAGAGAAAAGTTGGAGTGGAGCAGAAAGGGCTGGCTTATGCTGGTATCTTCATTTCCTTGAATTTCTGTCCCGGCTTTAATCGCAGAACAAGTATGCTTGACCAGAGTAAATTATGGTCAAATACTTATGATCAAAGTTAACACCAAGAATAAACCGTAAATAGGAATTTCTTTCATGTTTTGAATCATCTATATTTGGGAGTCCCTCCATTGGTTTCCCACCAGTCATCAACAGATCAACTCCTATTCCATCAAAAATCAAATTATGATCTAGGGACAAGCATCTTATTTGTAGCACTCAAAGTCAGCACCCAAATATTGCACAGAAAGCTTTCGCCATCTACCCAGAAACCCACAAAACTGATTTTACAAATGGATGGAGAAAGATTCCATGCCTTATTTTCCTATTGAAAAAGCTGGTTTCTTTCCAGTTCAGGAAACAAAATTCCCCGCGAGCAGACGTGGCAGCCCTGCCGCAGGCGAACGCAGCGGCCCCAGGGCAGCCCCCGCACAGGTCATACCCGCCACCAGCCTGGCACCTTGCTGGGCCACCATGGGGGAGGCACGAGCTGGCAGGGAATGCTAAATTTCGCCAGGGAACGTTTTGATTTTGATCAGGCATGGAAAGAAAACATTTTCAAATAAATAAGCAAATTCAGTATAGTAAAAAATGTTCTCAGATTAAAAAAAAAAAAAAAAATTCACTAATATATACATATGTCTTCCTATGAAAAAAAAAATATATTTGCTAACATATTAGTACACCAGTGGAGCAACACATACTATTTCTTCTTACATGGCATGAAATATAAAAATACTGTATCTGAAATTTCCAAGTGAAATTCCAGATGCTTCCTGAGCACAAAATATTTTCCACTCCATTCTATGGAAACTAAGTGCGAGAAGAAAAAAAAAAAAAAAAAAATCTGGTTTCCTACCACCCTGTTTTTGACTTAACAGCTTCTATTCCCCTTTCCTAAATTCCCCTCCTCTCGCCATTACCTGCTCCACTGTTTTTCTCCCCGAGCAGGGAGCTACGCGCCTGCCCAGCACAGCGGGGCCAGCCTGCACCAGCAGAGCTAGGTCACGTCTGTCAGGAGCAGACCTGGAAAGAATGAATTAGCATTTTTATTACGCACCCCCCCAAATCAGAAAAACAACTTCATACAAGTACGTATCAATGAACAGCCCTGTAGACAGCAGTTATTTTGAAGAGCTATTTTAAGAAATTACAGCTAAGAGGAGGGTTTTTTTTTCCTTAAAGCAAGTATGACTTATTTGTGTTAATGAAACATCTAAGCATGTAACAGTTGATCTCCAAGAGCAAGTATCAGCTATACTCATGATAAAAGGGCAAATGACAAATGATGAAAAGGAATTAAATTCACATACTTGGTAACTAGCTGATTGTATAACCTACGTAGAAGGCTTCTGACTTCATGTTCACTGTCCTTGTGAAGAATAGCGTGAAACCTTGTCTTTGTAAAAGTGTTAGTCCCTTACAGATCTTTATGATGCTAAAAAAAAAATAAATCTCAAATCCCAACTGCCACACACTTTAGGCAGAAGCACTGATTCCATCGAAAAAGGGTATTCCCAAAAGGAAAGCGTGGATAATAAAAATGAGCACTGGCAACAAGACAAACCTTGTTAATCAATAGAGACTAAGTCACTGGCTAGCACTTTTCAGCTGAGAAGGCATCAAGTACATTCCTCTTGAAAATCTTCCCCTGCGCCCAGGACTATTATTTGCTGATAGCCATGGCCGACTTGGAAGGTGATGGGCTAACGGCAGGAGTTAACACACTTAGTGCCCTTGAGGAATCAAACCTGGAATTTGTCAATTCAAATACAACTCGGAGTAGACAGTGATGTAAGTTAAAAAAAAAAAAAAAAAAAGTATGTTTACTCTCAGTTTTTCCACAAACAGGCTTTGAAATGCCAGCCAGTTTTGTTTTACCCTGTTATGGAGAAACATAAATGCCAACTCCTAAAACATATTAGGAAATTAGTATGACTGAGAAAAAGGATATAATATACACAATGATTTTCTTTTCCAAAGTCAATTACTCCAGCTCCCAAGCCTGAATGAAGCAGCTGCAAACCTCCAGAATGCAGCTGCCTCCGTAAGCCCCTTCCGCACGCTCGCCGGCTCTGCCGGTGTGCAACGCCAGCGTCCCTGCCCGGAGCAGGCGGCTGCCGTGCAGACCAGTGACCCCAGCCCGGCCTGGCTTTCTGGGGTCACTCTGAGCATCATTTAGCCACCCAGGGCCACACGATGCCCACGTCCTCCCACAAGTACATCGGTAGTTTTATATTTTGTACAGCGTCACACGATCCCAGTGTGTAGACAGGAGGAAAGCGAGAGACTTGGGCTCCATCAGGCGCTTCCCGCATCGCAGGCTTGCTGGGGAGCTTGGGTTTGCCGTCCGTGAAGTCTCATGCAAAGAACCATTAACTACCAACATCTCCTGAGAGCGTCATTTTATAACAGCCTATGAAGGCACGTACACCTCCCGCTAAGGTGTGGGACTGATGAACATACAGATCCAGAAGATGCTACAACACATGGCCAAAAGATGTTGCCTTCTGGGAAACCTGCTTGCACGAAGACATGAAACCCAAGAACGGGGCCATAGCACCACTTCTGCTACCTCAGACATGCCTAAAAAACCACAGAAGATGCATGTATTCAAGATGCCTATCAATAAATAGTAGAAATCAGTAGCCCGTAAACAGTAAATCTATAAATTTATTTAGCATTACGTTCCAAATAATTCAATAAATATAAACCTTTTAACAGATAAAGGCAAGTCAGTAGCGTGATGACTGCTTTTAATCAGTACAAACCATTTCACTTGCAAAACCCTTAAACTCTGAACATTAATCAGCATTTATTGCTTAAAACTAGACGGCAAGTTCTGTTACTATTGCACAGAGCTCAAAGACTGTATGTTCCACGCCACGCTCAGGGTGAGTGCATTTCAATTCATCAGCTAGACTATTTTTTCAAACCAAGGCAGAGCTTGTCACATGGCGCCTGTTCTATGCCCAGTGAAATTAGCAGTGACTGGAATAACCCATGATTGGAAATTTAAATTATTTATAACCTTTGTGCAAACTTCTTGAGCTAGTCATTTAGTGCTGCAGCGTCCGCTGCTTCTTCCATTATGCCAAGGAAGAAGATGACGCTCGGCCCTCATCTGCAGCTCCCCATCTTCCTGGGTGTGCAGTGGGGAACTCGGGGTGGCTACAGCTGAACAGAGCATCCACGCCACATTCAGACAGGATAACATGTGCTTCCTTCTTAGCACCCCCAAATATGACTTTAACCACTTTTTTTTTCTGTTGGGGTAGAACGGGAGGAAGCAGAAGTATGTGTGTAAAAGGGAAGAGGCGAGGAAGCCGAGAACAGTGAAGTGTGCCGAGATCTTCAAACGTTTTTCTTCTAAAGCTATGAAGGGAGCAGGCACACTCATCTACCAAGGAGAAAAGACAAACAAGCACAGCTTCTCTAGCGAGACCCCACTAACACCGAGAGGTGGGCTGCTGGTGCTGCAAACAAGGCGAGGCTCCATCGCCCAAAGTAATGTGGCCACAAAAGCCCTGCAGTTTGAGCTCCCATCCATCTTCTAGAAAGCCATCCTGCTTTAATTTAAAGACTGCAAGTAAGGGAGATTCCTCCCTACAGCCATGGACATTGTTAAATGCTTAACTATCTGCACCATTCCAGACGAAGCAGGAAAAAAAAGGCAGCAGATGACTTCCATCCTCCCTTTGCAGCTCCTGCTTCCAGCTGCATCTGTCACTCTTCCCATAGGACTGAAGGGCCGTACACCTCTGTAACGCTGGTTTTTGCGAGGAGGTATGTAAGGTTCCCAGGTAATCAAGTCACTTTTAACCTTCCTCTGGATTAGGTAAAGTAGGCTGGAAGTAGGTTCACAGGTGAAGACACAGGATCTTGTCACTAACTTGGTTTTTCTTCCCCTACCCCACCTCCAGCTGTTGCTAATGAGTCTTTCAGCAATGACCTTAAGAAGGAAGGTAATTAGCCAGATATTTGAAGGTAAACAAGGTCCATGGCTTGAGAGTTGGCTCTCTGAAGAAGCAGCGCATTTTCCCAAAGATTTCTAGTGTGATCATGATAAACTGGGAAGGGCTAAACCCACTAAACTCTGTGGCTGGAGCGTCCCAGTCCTCACCCAGATCAGCCACCCCGGGCGCAGCCACCCGGCACAAAGAGCTGGCTGCTCACCCTGTGCAGATGTGCCAGCACATCTGTAAGCTGTGGCTCAGCGCTACCGAAATGAAGCGCTCTGCTCTTCAGGCAGGAGCACCATCCCATCAGTCAGGGTTTGTTTCAGCCTCGCCAGACAAGGCTTGCTAGAAACCCATCATCAGAGAAATAAAAGCTTCCTAACAGCCATTGCGGGCTGGAAAACAAGAGACTGGCATACTGTCTTCCAGAGAGAGCTTGCATAAATCAAAATCTGATTATCTACATTTTGAATGTTAGATTTCCTACAAGATGGTGAGGCACAGAGATATAGAACCTGTTTTGCATTGGTAATTGAAACAAATTATCATAAACCTCCCCAAGTCCTGCAATCACTATGTTTTAGACTGAACCTTTCCTGAGGCTTTTGAAAAAGTATTTTCCCTTTTCCATTAGGATAGTTAGACTTAAAAATAATACCTACCCTTGAAAGGAAGCTGGAGCGACAACCGAGTATGCACCCTGTTACCTGTTACAATGCCGTAATGCAGGAGTGAAATATTCCCTTTTTCAACACTTTACTGGATCAACCCTTTTTGTTAATTTTACGAGCACTGTGATGGTTCATCACAAAAGCCCTTTCTGAAGTAAGTGTGTTTAATCTTTCAAAGCGATTGATTTGAAATCGACCCAGTTTCAAGTGAATAAAAATTGTAACAGTTTCAAATTGATTAAATTTTGAGTCTACCCAGATCATATGTTTTACATCTAACCTTTGGATGCGAGAGAGAAATATTTCCACTTTTCTTCAAAGAGTGGAGGGTGGGGCCACCCAACGGAACTAATACTTCTCTTTTCAAAGTTTCTACAGTACACTGTAGGACTTACACCAAAGCAACAAAGTAGTCTTGCTTCCTGAAGTACAGAACTGCAATTTTTTTTTAAATTTTAGAATATATATATATTTTCATATATGGGGACCATACGCCCCTGCAGACTCCAAGGCTCACCAAGTTCATGTGTTTCTGAATGCAGACAAGGCGGAAGGGCAGGAGGGAAAGGCAAGCTCAGCCCACCTTTGTTCTCCCTCCCGTTCTGACATAGTTCAGGGGCTTATGTAGCTCCTGGTGTCAGCTGTAAAATTAAAAAAAAAAAGCGACAGCTTCATCTAAGTTATGCTCTTTCACTACAGCAAAAGCAGTTTCAGAGAAGAGCACTTAGGCCATAACCTCAATTCTTGCTCTGAGACATCACGGACGTTCACCAGGACTGCTCCAGCTGCGACGCTGCTCATCCCACCGGGACAGCAGAAGGCATTGCAGCGATACTGTTCCGGGGCACACAACTTTAAAAGATTCAGGCAACAGACACCCCTGCCCTCTCAGGTGCCTGGTGAATTCCTGCAGAGTAATTTACACAGCCAACACACATCACCAAACAACAAGCATGCACAAAGCTCAGCACCCAGCCAGCGCCTGCCCGCGGCGCGCTCCGACCAGCGAGGGGAGCATCAGAAACAGGAGCAACCTGCAGAGAGGTCCTGCAAAACCATACAGCCGTATGGAAACGGCGTTCCGGGGCTGCTTTTTGCACTGGAGAGCACACCCAGAGCAGGACCTTCACCTGAGAAGAACCCAAGGTGCTTCTCTTCCTGGCTGGCCGCTAGCACAAGTTTTCCACCTTATCTCTACTTCCCCCCAACCCCCCTTTTTTTTCTTTTCTCTTCTTCTTCAAATTGTCACCGAAAGGAACTTTTACTGTTACAGTCGATGTATGCCATCAGCCATGCAAACAAACCACTGTGCCTGTAAGCCTGCCTCAACATCTTTGGGCAGCACAGGGAAGAGCGTACTTCTGCCATCTGCACAAGCAAAACGCTGTTAAACGCAACCTAGATCTAGGAGAGGTCTGACACTGTGAGCGTCCCACCCTCCCGGCCAGGCAGCGCGCAGCGTCTGTGATCCTGCACGTCAGGTCAATCAGATAACACTGCAAGGATAAAAGGTGGTCAACTGGCTGTGAATTATGAGTATGAACAAACCTTACTCGTACTAAAATACAACACATTATAAACTCCCCATAGAATGGGAAGAAACAATTGTATAAAATACAAAAAAGTTATATAGACCTATTGCCAGTTCAAGATGGCATTCACAATTTACATAAACCCAGTATCACTTCAAGGTAAGAAACACTCATAGAAGAAGGAAAAAAAAAAAAAGTAGTTTACATTTTAGACATCTGAAAATCCAACTAAAGGCACAGGGGGAGGCTTTTTTTTTTTAAATGAAATTACAACTTTTAAAAGGACAAAGATCACACTACTTGGTGCACGTGAAATATTTAAAATGCGGACTGAAGTTAAATTCTGCTCTCGCTTGCTTAAATAAGCCCCTGATTTCAACAGGGTTACAAAAGAACAGGAATTCAGCATACATACATTTATAGAATCAGAGAGTAAGTCAAGTTCAGATTCATAACAGTGTAAGTCATGAAGTTATATTAAAAATTCTATTGTAGACAATTAGGATACCTAACACATTTGTTTAGAGTTTGTTTACATCCCAGAATAATGCAGTTTATGTCTTCATATTAGTATCCACAAACACGCTTCCCAAATGAACTCCAGTTACCTGCCAATTAAGTTCTATTAACTACCCTAAGTGCTGAAAAACCCTGAGTGATGATAAAGTCAGTGTCTTATACACACCTGAAACAAGCTGCGACCAGATGCATGTTGAGCAATTCCGATCTATCATAAAGTCTGTAAAGAATCCAAGAATATCTATCCTTGGACTCTCAGTATTTCAGTCTAGACAGGTTTGGTTTCCATTTCCTTATCACAAGAAATACAGAGGTAAGACACAAGCTACAAGTTTTATTCACAGACAGCACTGACCACAAACAATTCGGACGAGTTCAACAGGCTGCTATCTCTACATCTGGTAAAAGGCTGCACATCGCACACGTTTAATAACCACAGCGATTTTCTGGTTTAGTAATGCTGAAAATTAATTTGTGCCAAGTCAAAAACACCCGAAAAGAATCAAGAAAACTCTTTTTAGGCACTTATAATTGGCTAAATAAATATGTACCTAAGTTTCTACACTACTGGTCTAATATTCAGTGAATGTAGGAACCCAATTCCTGATTTTCTACGCTCAGAGTACAAAAATGTGGATGTTTCCCAAATTGTGGATACCAGATACAAATTTGTATGTATGCATAAATATTTATGCTCAGAAATCTGTAACTTTCACTCTCACTACAGAGGTTGAGGTATAGTAGTACTGTAAGTAAATAAATACCTAAGTATCTGTGAACACTCTAATTCACTCCCAGGCTGACCTAGTTCTTTGGTAGATAAGCTTTTTCAAGCCATTTCTCTACTGAGAGTCCAGGCCTTGGAAATACCCTAAACATATAGTGTCCTCCTTAAACTTGTTTTTATTGCAAAAATACGTGGAGTGCATGGCATGTATTTCTGGAATCTAGGCAGCTTGTGCTATACAGTAATTCAAATGTGAATCTCCTCTCTACTTTTTCCTTTCATTAAAGGAAAAACCAAAAGATCCAACAACTAAAGAGAAAGCAAAACCCACACTAAAGCAAACATAACATTTGAAACAAGAAACCCAGCAGAAAATACACAGCCAATCTGGAGCGCAGCAGGGTATTCCAAAAAGGAGAGAAATCAGAACACATCATCAAAAACATCAGAAACTGAATTACTCAAGTACTTCATTAGGATGCTTTCATCTCAACTTTGTTAATCATCAAGTAAACTTGGCAGCAAACTCCCAATACAAAATTGAGGTATGTAGTATTACTGTAGTTCATTCAAGGAATACAATTATCACTGATCTCATCCTTAAATACATATGGCTCCCAACTACCTTGAGTCACATTGTAACCATCACTACTATAAAGTTCCACACAGATGAAAAGAGATTTTGGTGATTAGTGGCGTAGAGAAGCTATGAAACTCATAGTTTTAACTTAGAACGTCAAAATCATCCTTGGTGGATAACACATTCATTGTGCAAACTTTCTTTGCACTTCCAAATCTGCCTAGCACCGTGGGGGGGGGGAATCCACAACACACATGCACAGAATGATATTTCTTTGAAACAGAAAAATTCAACCAATCTTCTCCCGAACTCCCAGGAAGACATCCTTCTTCCTACCCTTCCACACAAATCAGGTCTGGGTTTAGCAAACCTGGAAACGCGTGTCCCGCTTCCAGTCTCACACCACAAACCCAAAAGACAATCCTCCATCGCAGGTTCCTCTCCTGCCTAACCAGTATTTTACTAGCCCTAGGCTGCTATTTCTTGATTACTTACAACTTTCTCATAAAAATGCATGGGACTTGCATTGTTTAGTACACCGAATGTCACGGACATGTATGTACAATAACACCCCAAACTTACTTTTGTTACAGATCTGGAAAATATTGAACATGCATTCAATTTCTGATCACTCACAAGAACCTGAAGAAGCAGACGTCGTCGCTGTTATTAGAGGTTGTGCGCAAGGGGAGGAAACTATGATCCGGTAGAGGAACTTAAACAGAAATCACATTATGTGTTTCTTAAGAAACATAAAAAGAGTCACTGTTTTGACCTCTAAAATGTATCTATTTTATGCATCTACAGAAAGTATTTTCAGGATATCTGCAGAAGACTTATCTTTCAAACTACCCTTTTGGCGAGGAAGAGGTGTACTTCTTCCTCAAAACGCCAAACTACTTTCCCCTGAGCGTGCTGGACACCCCTGCCATACGTTAGCCGTAGGAGTACGCTGCAAGGTCTCTGTTCACCCTGCAGGACTTCTGCTTTCCCAGAACAAACGTCTAACAACGAGGAGCTGCACGTATTGTAGGTACGCGTGGTTTCAAGTGTAACTCCAACAGCAGATACACCCTCTCAAAGGTTTAGACGTGAGCCAGCTCTCCATCCCAGGGTTTTGATAAGCAATCACTTCATTATCACTGCGTCACTTGGGCTCCCTCCTCTCCCATGCAGCCTACAAGAGGAAGAATGCCAGAGCTCCAAGTGACCAACGTAGTCATGAAGTCAGGCCGTGTCTGACAAACATCCATGGCAGCAGCAGGATCACACAGTTTTTCTCACTATAGGCAAAAAAAATGCAATGGCACAGCTAGTCACGCTGCAGTGAAGAGAAGGGGTGATCATCTCCCATCTAAAAGACTATTATTCTGAGCAATGAGAAGTCATCCGTAAATTCAAAAAGTTACATCAAGCATTATTATTTGCATCATCATCATTTTTGAAAACAGAAGCCTGGATCTTTTGATTCTTGACCTCCCGTCAGGCCTTCAGTAAGTACACAGACCTTCACTTCATGTCTATCAATCCCTGCAACATGGAGTTATGGTACTAAGTTAATATAAATATTAAATCACATTTAAACACATCCTCTATCTAGTGATAACTATCACAATAATAAATAAATCTTAGAATGTTTAAACAAACCAAGGTCAGTGAAAAATTGCAAAGATAATTCTCTGAAATCATTCAAGTACCATACCTCCAACTCAAAGGGCTTTTAGGTATCTTTTCTGATTCAAGCGTAAGGCTTGGTTAAACTAAGATTTCTGCTAGACACTTAACGTTCAAAAACTTGCTTCCAATATTTAGGTGTGCCTTAGAGGAAAAAAAAGTCACATACTCTTGCAAGTGACAGCATCCTTTCTGCAGCATCTTTTCTTGTGTCCTCAATCCCTCTCTCTCAATCTTCTTCCTCTGCTTCATTTGGTGCTGCAATTCCAGAGCCAAACGCTCATGCAAAATCAGTTCACCTGCACTGAAATCAACATTTCAACAAAATGTAGAGCTGGAGAAACTGAGGTATAGAAAGCTTTAAAAGTCTGCTGGCAACACGGAGCAAATCAGCGCTGAGGCTGGAAACCAGAAGCAGGGCATGGCTTTGATAGACGGCTAAACCAGACACCCCTGTTGCAGCTCTGCAAGTCAGAAACATCTCGCTCCCTCCTTTTCATTTCTAACTCTGTCACAGGTGCAGTAAACTATTCAGAGGCAGCGAGACGGTAAGAACTTAAATGATCTCTCCCATCAGGAAAGCACAGTGCTTCTCCCCCTCAGGACTGCCAACACCATGGCTGGACCAGTTTCATCACCTCTTGGCAAGACAGGGAAATGATACAACTCAAGTTAATTCAACAGTAAATGCATCTTATTCTTGTATCTTTTCTCAACCCTCAGAACAAATGCTATCACAAGGGTATCAACAGTCATGTTTCTGAGGAACACTTTTAGGTTTATCACTTCTACAGCTAAAACGAGACTTCTTTCAGATGCCCACATCAGGCTCCACACCTGAGTATCTTGCCTACTAATAACAGAGCCAATGCAAATACTCAACTGTAGCTCAGTGCTTATTGCCTTACCTGCAATGCTACCTCTAACAAAATAACTTGAATTTGTAGAGATTCATCCTAATTGTTTAAATGGGGATAACAGTAGTAACACTGCAGAAACAAAGCATTAGATGAATATACCCATAAATGAGAAACAGGTAAGGGAATACTGATAAAAATGCTGATCTGTACCTTTTTTTCAAAGAGGCAAAAAAAAAACCACCACACAACCAACTTCAATTTCAGATTAGTTTTTCACCCAGAAGTCCATTTACAACCATCTTCAAAACCAACCGCAAACATCCCATTTCATCCTAGCATAATACAGCAGGATAACAGGACTATATCAAAAGGCAGAAAAAACCTTAGCAATGTCATTCTGATCAGTCCAGTTGCTGCAGCATTTCTGGCACAATCGTAATCAGTCAATCAAGCAGAGGAGAAACATCTGGGATGTCTGTTACCTCGACATCAGATCTATTAACTATGCACTTTTTATAATGTTCCCTTGAAGAATTTTGTAGAAATAAATGGGTTTTACATCATTAAAGCTGAAGTTACGTGTCAGCACCATTTTCCTAAAAACATCTCTGTCGAGGATTACCAAAACAAAGCTATGGATTCTTGATCACTTAGTCTCCTCTTTGCCCAAACCTCTAAAAGACCCAGAGACTGCCAAAATAAAATAAAGTCATTACAGAACAGCTGCTTCCAATATTTTAAGACTTATTTGAACAACTTACAAGTTCTGGTTAACTGACTTCTAATTTTCCAGTGTTTTATATAGGATCTAAGACCTTGAGAGATTAAGTATTTACATATAGTATTTGTTTTACGCACAATGTCATCTACTGAATCACTATGCTCTAGCATCGACAGTATTAAAGCAGCACCTGATGCATATTACAGCAGTCATACTCTTCCAAAAATTTAAAATAGCTATAGGGAAATTTTAATGGCTGTTCTTAAACTTTCTGCGCGTAAATCTCCCTGCTCTAGCCTATTATTGGTTAACCACTTCAGGTTTCACTGGGCGTTTTCTTCAGCGTGATACTGACTACACGCAGAATTGAGATCACAGAGGTTGAGATCATCTGTGGCAAGGGCAAGAATTTTGATTCCAACCCCAATGAAGTGAGAATACACATACACGCACTCAATGACTCTTACTTGGGAAATCCAGTGAGATTCTCGATTACAGAGTAACAAATGCTTAGTCTACTCAAATTAAAAAACAAAAAGCCAAACCCAGCGCACCCAGCCCCAGCAATGCACTTCCACTCCACTTCCCATCACTATAACTCACTGGAATATCTTTAGCTGTTTGAACTAAAAATCTGCTATTGAATCACTCTCATCTGCTATGCACACGTTTACCAAAGGTTGTCAGCCCCAAATAAAAAGTTTTAGAAGTTGGGCAGATGTTGGATTCCTACAAAAATGAGATTCTAGAGCACCGTGCTGTAACAGTGTGACAGGAAGGAGAATCTTTTTAACACGCACATTTTGCATGAGGCTATAAACGCTGTAGGAGCAGGCTCTAAGCTATGAAGATCATTTTTTAAAACTACTTCACCTTTGAACAGAGCTCATACACGTGCTTGCTCCTACAGCAAGTCTCAAATCTCACCAGAACATGAATGGGCACTCCAAATAATAGTTCCCAAAGATACAGTGAAGGTCTATCAAGAAGAGTGTCTGGGTTGCCTGCTATACAAACCTGGAGACTAAGATCTTCTAATAGCAGTACAGCTCCAACCATTTTCCATTTACAGTTGTGGGAGTTGTCCATTGATTTGAAAGGGAGAAGATTCAAAAGAACACACATGCCACTCCTTTTCATACAAAACTCGTAAAGAAAACGGAGGTTTCTGCATTTTGTCACTCCTCGAGGAAATCTGGTATTTAACACCACCTGCGCACAATAAGTATCCAAATGAAGAAGTCATAAAGAGCCAGCTGCCCTTTATTTAAAATGCCCTTTGCAAAAAACTTGCCATACATTCTTTTGAGAGAAGCAGAACCATCAGGAATCCCACAGCCACAGAATTGAACATCATCTCCAGAACCATAAGCATCAATAAAGCCTGAGCATCATGTTGAGAAGAACCACACTTGTATTGAAAATGAGGTCAAGAATACTGCATGGTTACAATCACAGAGACTAGGATTTCAAAGACACGGTTTCTTGCAATAGAACAAGCTTGGATTTTTAAAAATACAGTCATTATGTACAGCAAAATACGTGGCCATAAGACCAGCCTTAAACTAAGGCCTTGTTTACACAGTTTCTGCACTGTCAGGAAGTATTTTGGCTGGGAATGTAATTTTTCTTCCAAATCAATTAAATACTTGCAATTCTCACTGTGAAAAGAGCTATATACCACCTTTGTATTGACACGGGTATAACATATTCCCACAGGGAAAAGGAATAAAAGAGTACCTTTATATTGATACAACATCTTCCTCAAGTGTAGAAGCTAATATAGCTTTCATTATTCAGTCAAGTTAAAGCAGTATGACTTTTTTCCACTTTATAGACAAGGCCTATGTTTAACAAGCACCAAAACACTTCGGAGTATTTGGAAGATCAGACTACTGAGCTCTACTTTTTGTACTGTGCTCACCAAGTCATAGAGAACACTGAACATCTAAATACATTCAAAACTCTGATTAGACCCATGCCATGGTTTCTTAAATCCTTCACTGTTTAACGAACACACCTTTTTGGCAAGAACTAGAGTGTATCTACAAAAAGCCCAGCATAATCCAGAACTTACTAGGCTGCCTTCAGCTGCTCTACTAGGCTGAGAAAAACTGGACTTTATGTGCCGCTGTGTGCTACAAACACCTATTTTTGAATCATTTCTCAATCACAACACAGGCAGTAGGGAAACAGGAGGCACTAGAAAACATGAAGAATCTGCTATCTGTTGGGGAGAAGAGAATAAATACCTGCTTTTATTAAGCAGAACAAGTTGCTTTCAATACACTGATCTAGAGCAAGGCCTGTTGGGTGCTAAAAACTGTATAATCCCATTGATTTTAAGGCAAAACTGAACCATGGCAACAGCTGAGATGTAAATTTATGGCATTTTTTTTAAAACTTCAGTGCAAGACACAGCTGCAGTCAAGCTTTCTCAGTTTTTAGTGCAGTATTTTTGTTAAAAGACCCTACTATTAATAAGCATTATTCCCCTGCCCCTCTAACATGGAAGACCTCGAGGAGCTGGCTCCTAATTCATTTTTAGAAATTTCTGAAAGATAAGCTGCAAAGAGGTTTTCAGTTTTCACTTAAAACGGGGGGGGCTGGATCAGTTTGTCTGTTATATGAAGGCGCCAAGCACAAGTTGAGGGACCATCACTAGGGTTGCCTTCTCCAACCCTCTTTGTTTTTAACTGTGATTGTATCACTCTGACTGACACAACCCGACTGATTGTATCAGAACAGGTCCTTGCTGTTTTGAAGGATACAGGTGAGCTCAGGAGAAGAGATATGTTCCAATACTTAAGTACATAATCTTTTCCAAATTTTCAGTAGATACCAGATGTTGCTAAAATAGGTATCCAATTTTCAACTAAAACGCAAGTGTATAATTTTAATTCCAATCACTGGGATTTCAATACACAGAATTAAACTAATACTAAAAACTGTTCTTCCAGCGCTCAAGCAGAAAGTTTTCCTACTTAAAATAGAAAAAATTATCAGATTCACAGCAGGAATCACGGCAGCTACAGTTGGCCTGAACAAAGAGGCCTTTACACACCATTGCTCAACTTTTGCTTTCATGTGGTAAGATAATTTCAAGTCTTCTTGGGGGGGGGGGGGAAGAAAAAAAAGGGAAAAAAAAAAAAAAAGAGTTGCAGGTTTTGTGTGCTAATCTTTAAAGAAGGGCTAAGAGAGGAAGATAATGGAGGTAAACAAACTCCCTAGATCTTCCAAATGACAAAAGGTACAGGTCTCCTCCCACCCCAACCCCTCTGAAAACTGGGAAAGAAATAATGGTCTGATGCATAATTTTGAAGAGTTATAATGCAATGAGATTAAAAGCTTGTATTTTATAAATAATTGACCTTTAGAATTTTACCCCAATAAAACATGCTGTTTCCAGTAAGGAATAAGGGCCTAATCTTACAAGTCCTTTTGCATTAAAGCCACACTGCCTTCCTAAAGCTGCCTACAGAATACAGCGTTCCACTCACACGCTGGCATCACACAGGGTCAGGACCTAAACACAAATGAAAAACTGTATTAAAAATGACTAAACATTAGGTAAAATAGCAATCTTGTGGTTTGTCTTTTTTTTTTTTAAGCACTCTCTTCAGCTAAGTCGAGCCCCCCCCCGCCTTTCACTTCTATTAAGATATAAATCAGGATCAACAGCCTATGTGAAAGTTAGTGTTTCATGTAATACATAAAAGCGCACAAAGTTGTTTTCTAAAAAACAGCATTTGTATTAAAATTCTTAAAATGGATAGACATCTCTTAAATGCATGTCTGGAATTAAAATGACAGTTGTTAGAATTTTCTTGGTACATCACAACGATAAGATTTCCTTCTTTGCTGGCTGGAGGTACATCCCACAACAAAATCAAAGGAGAGGGGGAAAAAAAAAAAAGCCCACCCCCCCAAAATCCCAAAAGGCTAAATTCTTGTAAATTTGAAGTAAATGAAGCCTGAACTTGCAAGACATGGAAATTACAGTTAAAAGGCTCAGATGGTAATAAGAAATAAATTCCACTAACAATAGGCCCTTTTGTCCTGGCTTGTTCGGTATGATTACTGCAAGGAAACTGTTAAGTAGTTTTTGGAGTAGTAGATAATGGGATTCTGTGGAGCTTTCACAGGTTGGCACCGGCTGGAACAGCTGAGTTTTGAAGGCACTCTATAGACACAGGGTTGCTGTTGGCCCTGCATCACATGTAGGAAGTCTTTGCACTTTAGAGAGCTAGTCATCAAAATCAGTTATTGCCAACCTAAAAAGAAAATCCCTCGGAACAAAAAGACCACCGCTCCCACCCGCCAAAGAAAAATTAAAATATAAACGAAACCACACACGCACGCACACCTAAAAAATTGTGCAGATTTGTAACATTTTCACAGCTGATTTAAAAAAAAACAAAAACAAAAACAAAAAATCCAACAAACAAAACCAGAACAGGAAAAACCAACACGCTACCACTCTCCTGCAAACTCCCATCCGATACAGCAGGTAAACAAAATAGAAAAGTATTTCACGAATCATCAGCAGACGCTTTCTGGCACCCCACACTGTATTGGCATCAGTGTTTAAGTTAAAGTCCCAGTTCAGATGTGCAATTCTCCAGGCCGGACGCCCCGGCACGGCCACCCAACTTTGCATAGAGATCCTCGGGGCCGGCGGCGGGGCGCTCCACGCGTGGCCGCGGGGGAGGGCTCCTCACCGCTGCCGCGGTTTCTCCTCGCGCGTGTCCCGGGGAGGGCTCCCCGCCTGTGCTTCGCTCTTCCCGGCGGGCAGGGACCGCTCCTCGCCGAAGCCGTCCGTGCCCGCTGCCGGCGCGGGGCAGCGGCCCGCGGCAGACACTGACAGGAAATATGCAACGACCAAGACTGGACGAAACGTACATGCCGAAAAAAGCCACATTTCCAACACGATTTCCCCCCCACGCCCC
>VZTQ01013346.1:717-43430 GCA_013400755.1 Pelecanoides urinatrix | reverse complement strand
CCCCCCCCCCCCCCCCCCCCCCCCGATAATTTTTTTTTTTCTTTTTTTGTTTGTTTTTGGCGGCTGCCGAGGGCAGCGCGCCCGCCCCGCGGCTTGCGCCGGCCGGGGCGCGGAGCCGCTCCCGCCTCCTCTCCCCGCCGCTCCCGCCGTGTCCCCGCAGACAGCCCCGGCCCGCCGCCGCCCTCAGAGGATGGCGCAGGAGGAGCAGCACTGCTCGTCCCCGTTGGGCTGCGAGGCGTAGTTCATCTGCCTGACGATCTCCGCGAAGAGCTCGTCCACCGAGGCTTTGTTTTTGGCCGAGGTCTCCATGAAGGGGCAGCTCCACTCCTCGGCCAGGGCTTTGCCCTCCCCGAAGGAGACCTCCCGCTCGCCCTCCAGGTCCACCTTGTTGCCCACCAGGATCATGGGCACCCTCTCGTACCTCTTCACCCGGATGATCTGGTCCCGCATGGGCTTGATGTCCTGGAAGCTCTGCTGGTTCACCAGGCTGTAGACCAGGATGAAGCCCTGCCCGTTCTTGATGTAGAGGTCCCGCATGGAGGCGAACTGCTCGGTGCCCGCCGTGTCCAGGATCTCCAGCACCGACGGCGAGGAGTCCACCTCGATCTCCTTGCGGTAGAAGTCCTCGATGGTGGGGTCATACTTCTCGATGAAGGAGCCCGTCACGAACTGGACGGTGAGGGCGGACTTGCCCACGCCGCCCGAGCCCAGCACCACCACCTTGTACTCCCGCATGGCTCCCGGCGCGCCGCCTCCCTCGGCTCCCGCTCGGGGCTGCCGCTTCCCTCCCGCCCTCGCGGCGGGCGGAGAGAGGGAGGTGAAGGAGGGAAGGAGGGACGCGCACGCCCCGCCGGGCGCTCACTGGCGCCGCGCGGGGCCCGCCNCCCCGCTCTCCTCAGGGCGCGGGTGGCAGCGCCGCGCCCGGGTCCCCTCAGGAGCGGGGCGGGCTCACCCGGCGCGGGCAGAGCCGCGCTGCCCCCGGCCTGCCGGGCAGGCGAGCGGCGGGGTCCCGTGCCCGGCACGGAAATGGGAGAAGGGCGGCAGGACCGGCGGCCCCGGGTCCCAACCTCCCCCCCGCTTGTCTCCTCACCGCGCCCCTCCCGCCCTATCGGCCCTCGCCAGGGGACGAGGTGCCCCTCACAGCCGGCGCCGCGGCCTGTGCCCGGGCAGCTGCGAGACTCCCGCTCCCCGAGGCTGCCTCCCCACGGGCACTTGGTGTATTTCTGACCCGCGGCGGCAGCAAGGGGGGAGCGGGGCCGAGGCCGCGTCCCCCGCCGCGGAGGGGCTGCTGGCAGCGCCCTCTCACCCTCTGCGGGAGGGCGCTGGGGTCCCCGAGCAGCCCCCGTGGCGCTCCCCAGCGCCCCTCTGGCCAGCCGGCTCTGGGGGCTGGAGGTGCCTGCTCCCTGCCGTGAAGCCGTCCCCGGTGGGAGAGGCTCCCTCGCCCCCCGGGGCTCCTCGGGAGAGGCGGCTGGAGCCGGCTGGCCCTCCTGCCCCAGCAGGGGCAGCCCCCCGAGCTGGGAGGCCATGGCAGCTCCGGCCGTTGGCGGCTCCTGAGGAGCCCCTTCCAGGACACCCCAGCTTCTGTGTTCTCCCCGTCCATCTGAAGTCGGGACCGGCTGATCTTGCAGGCTGAAGATGTGCTAATGGCCAGATGTTGATGCTGTTTGCGCTTTGTGGCCCGCGAACAGCAGTTTAGCTTGGTGGGGTCGGCTCATGGGGACTGGCTATTTGCCACTGTTTGTAGAAGTGGTTCCTTGGACTTTCTATCAGTCAGACATTCCTTTCAAGGAAATGGCATTAGTGATTTTGGCACCCTCCAGTCTTTGGTTTTATATCCTACCCGGTTCTGTTCTCAGTATTTATTCAAGTACTTGTGGCCTTGCAGGTCCTTTCTACCCCACCTTCTTGTTTACAAACCTGATTTAAACAGTACTCGGGGAAACAGGCTGAGGTAGACAAAGACAAAAGGATTTGAAATAAATTTTGTAAGCAGCATTCTGTTATTCCTGAACAGTTTTCACAGAGACTAAAATCTACTTTTTTTATTTTATTGCCAGAGTTCACTGCAGGGATTCACTGCTGGGTCTAGCTGTACTGCATCCCCGTGGTCATCTGGCGAGTACTGCAGTTCCACTGATCCTCTGGTGAGTACCACGTCTCCGGTGATCCTCCGTCTTCAGGAGCTTAAACTAAACTCCTCTGCTATTGCTTGGGTAAGTCTTTGCAAATGAAGCCTCTCCCGATCACCCTGTTCCACCAAACCTGCTTTGGAGTGGGAAACAGTTTAAACAACTTTCTCAAAGATATCGCATATCTGAAGCGCGGCACTCCGTTTTCAGTCTGTGGGTGTAGTCATGCCCTGTACCTGTTCGTTGGGGGTCCCCAGGTGGGATGCTGGTCTGCCAGGCCTCCACCTGGTTTCTCCCAGTGCACAGTCTGTTCACTCACCTGCAAAATTCGTCAGCTGCAGGCTGTTCCTAAGCTAGTTCAAGGTGCCGTGCAGATCAGTCTGGACATTGATCAGATATTTTGTCCTGTATTGAATCCCGAGGGCTGGGCTTTGGCCGTATCTCTGTTCTAGACTCTGCCTGCTAACCATATTACCCTTAACTTGTGACGAACCTGTAGGCCATCTTTTTTCCAGAGCAGTACTACAGCTCTTTGAAAAAAGTGAAGACGACCTCTACAAATACTTATAACCTCGTGTTCCATGAATGAGTTTCCTCTCAGTGGCTGCTCAACTTATGCATGGATGTTGGTTTTGGAAACAAAATAACTGAGCTTGCTAGGAGGCTTTTAAGTCCTTTCCCCCCCTCTTCCTGTTTCTCAGTGCGCTGTGGCTGTGGTTCCCCTCTAGAAGTACTCCAGCGGCAGGGCGAGCACCTCGCCGCTGACAGCGCGCTCCCACCTTCGTGTAAGCCAGCCAAAACCAGTTACCAGCCAGCCAGTGTTTGCGAAGTTATCTTTAGAAACAGCTATAAAAATTGGTTCAAAGGCTGCAGGATCACTGCAAAAATATTTCATTTTCTTGTTCTGCTGACGCACTTTGTTTACGCTACCTAAGGTTTTGGGTGTGATGTGGATTTGCGTACCTTTGTCACCTCTATAGCAAGCCCACATGTCAATTACTTGTAGTGCACTAACATGGCGATAGCAGATTTTATAAAGACCAGACAATTGTAATGTTGATTTAAATCCAGTCTATTTAATCCCAATTTATTGAATTGTGGTGTGTTTTTTTCCTTCAGTGACAGAAGGAAATTACTCTATTTTTTTTCATTCTATGCTATGCTATTAGTTGCTGCTGTTTCTGAGGAAGGAAATGTATCGTGTTCAAAGTAGCAATGATCTTTATGCCGTTGAGTTTAAATATGGAGTATTATTTCTTGAGTCCCAGTCCTCTGCTACATCTATTAATCTAATCTCTCTTGTTACCAGCCAGCTCTAGGTAATTAGTTAGTCTGCAGTACTGCTTTTAGAAATTTGGAGTCCGTGAAGTAATAGCAAGGAGTCTGTGGGAAGTAACTAAAAGAAGCAAGTCTGGTTTTGTTAGAAATAAATTTTCTGTGCATTGCTACAGACCGCTAAGGGGATCTGTGAGTTGAAAAGGTTGGAAATCCCCGCTTAAGGGTTTAGACATTTAAGTTAAATAAATCACAAGAGTATTCAGCACATCATTTTTTAATTATGAAGCACACATTATGTTGGGTTGTCGTACTTCATGAATGGTACCGTGGTTTAGACTCTCTCAGGAATAAGTGAAAATTGCCTGAAACAAGCTCTGTTTGGGCAACATGAAAGCATTGCAATGTAGCAGAATCTAGGCAAAATATATTTATCAAATAGTTGGCTGTATTAATTTGATTTTCAAAATGATCAAGTATATTTTAAAACCAGTTTTAAGATTATTTGATGCTACCTTAAAAATGTCAAAATAAAAATCAGTGGAAAAGCATAAATTTGGTTATTAAGCAGTTTACCATGCAGTATTTACATACATAATTAGCTTTTACTGTGTTGAGTACCCCTGCTCATTCAGTAAAACTACTCATACAAGCAAAGATTATTTGAAAGATCAAGTCGTTAGCTGCTTCTGTTATAGTTACCTTTGTCCATACAAGTATCAGCATTGTAGAACTGTAAAGCAGTGTGGCTTTTTTTTTTTTTCAAAAATGTGTTTCACTTACAGGCAAAGACTAAACTTAAATGCAGTTTAAATCAGTAACGCGTACAGTATCTAAAATTTCAGTACCATGAGAGTTTGTCAGTGTCTGATGACAGCAAGATTTAGTGCTATAAAAGTAGGTAAAGACGTTCTGGTGTTTCTGAAGGGACCTTCTAACCAGGTCCTCTGGTACTCTAAAGAGGCATAGCCAAACCACTTACAGCTATGGGATTAACTCCCAGCCAAGGTCAGTGTTAGCAAAGGGCTATATAGCCTCCTGAGATCTGATTAAGTACCACTGAGCTTATTTAGGATGAGTATTTTATAGAAAAACTGTGCTGTACTCATGGAACAGAAAAATGATGTGAGCAGCGGGTTGAGTTGCAAGATGCATCTGAATTTGGGAAGGCCTGAGCTCTGTAAATGAAACAGAGCTAGAATCTGTAGGAAATGCGCGGCTTTGGTTAAAACAGACACTTTGAAAATACGCTCAGAATTAGGTGAGCGTGCGAATTTGCTTGTATCAGAAATCTGAAACTCTGTAATGCTCAAGTGGAAAGAGGGGATAGCCTTCATTCAGATTTTCTCTGGCTTCTGTTAGTGACTATTTAAATAATTTTTATTAATATGTGGGAAGCTCTTGTGACTGTGAAAGAGACTCTTTTGAGATCATAGTGCTCTGCCGTGTAGTAGCTAGGTGTGGTGATAATAGAATTTTAAGGCTACAAATAATACTAAATGTTGTATTTTGACATTGAAGTCTTATGAGATAAAAGTGATTTTAATAATAATTTCACAACGTATCTATGTAACACCTTTCATTTCAACATGAAGATGTAGTTATATACTTTTTCCGCTCCTTTTCTCTGTGACAGTGGTGACTAATGGACTTGATACCCCTCTTTGTTCTAGTTGTACAGCAAGAGTTTTTAGGTTCATGGTGTAAGCAGGCCCTACAAGAATCAACTGATCTGAGATGAGAATAGGTCCTTCTGTCGTGGGTTCTGCTTAACTGCTTATGGGCCAAAGAGCTGAACGGTGAATTGATCCTCGTTTTCAGCAGAACTAAAGGGTCTGAGAATGTCTGAATTTAGCGCTGCTGCTGGGAAAATCCTGAGGGAAGTCATGGTCTAAGAATATTGCATGCAGTCATTTCACTTCCTAGTATCTGAAATGTTCCCTGGATGTAATACAGATATGTTACAATTCACTTAAGTTTTAATGACTTACCTGGTTCAGAATCCGATATAAAACAGTTAAACTGAGAAGATTCAGAATCGTTTGGGGAAGAAATGCTATTCTGTCTCTCCCTTACTGTTAGCATGTGACATTAATATTAGCAGCGAACCTTAAAGTAAAGGGAGAATAATTACTGAAGGAAACTAAAAAGATGAAATAATCTCTAAGAGTTCAAAGTACAGAATTGCACAAAGTGTTTTCTGGCATTGGACAAATCTGGAGAAATTTTTCAATGTTTCAATGTCATTCTGTGTATATGAAATTGAGCAAGATTTCTGGGCCTGAATTAGTTTTTAATTCAGTAGTACAGAAAGAAGTATTTATTTTGGATTCATCAGCAAGATGATTGTAAGTTGGTTTGGGCTTCCTTTGGTGGGGGTCGAGGAAGGTGAAGATGACCTGAGCACAAAACCTGAAGTATTTGCATTTTAAAGTATTTGCTAGCTTTAATAACTACTTGATAAACAATAGTGGTTTTAAAATTTTGTGTGCCTATTTGATCAATAAGACCTCCTCTCTCCTTTAATAGTAGCTAAGAGTGGTTTTGGTTACCTTTGTCACAATAGTGTCCTAATAATATTGTTACTGACATTCAGTGTGACTCCCTTGTTCTGATACGACGACTTTAGTTTTCCTTATTTAATTTGGGTTGCTCCTGTTGAATAGTGGTGGTGCATTCAGCGCTGCACGAGAGAGAGACTCAGGCCTCAGCCCTAAAACTTTGCTGGCAAGCTCTAACCAAAAATGAGGAAGAAAGATTTACATGGTATGGACTCGTTTTAAGAATAACAGTGGAAGCAGCTGACTACTTTTGAAAATCTGTCCACATCCTGGCAAGGGGGCATTGAAGATCTCTGTCCTCCTATCTTTACTTCTTCTATTTCATCCTTGTTCTTTCCCATACCGGTAACCCTAAGCTGATCAGAACAATATGTTATAACAATATATTGTTATAATAAAGTATTCTGCTCTCACACTCTGCCCAGAAAGCTGTGCAAAAAGCTGGACATTTTTGTGTCCAGGTTATGTGGTTGTTTATAAAAGTACACTTGTTTTCCTACATTCTGCATTACAGAAGATTCATATTTAAGAGAGAAAAGAACTTTCAAAATTCTTCATCAAAAATAATCTGGCATTCCAACAGTATTTAAATGTAATAAACAACTTGTCTGCTCCTTGAGTTATTCTTGATAATTCTATATGTGAATACATATCCGAAACAAGACTGCCTACTGTCTGTTTATCTTAATCCAATGGTATTAGGTATTCTTGTTCTAGAATCAAGATGTCTACATATGGAGTTAAGTGAGATAGTCAATTAGGGTAATTTCATGGGTAGACTAGTTTTATTATAAGTGAAACTGTTCCATCTGCTCCACAGCCAGATAGTCAGAGAGAAACTGATAAGACAAATCGCTAAGTGACTCAGGCCAAAGGTAGTGCCTAATGCTGTAATTGGATATGTTTGTAGTAGCGTGAGCTGGTTTCTCCCCGACTCGACAGGCTGAACAGTCTCCCTTTTGCCAGCTACTTCCTGAGAGGAGCTGATTTATGCAGAGTCATCCTTTTCCTGCTGTCTGTATTAGCACGTCTAGCGTGCATGTCTTCGGGAAACGTAGCCCCACTGTGAATTTCCTCTGCAAAAAGATTCTCAAATGCAGAATACCCAAGTTTCATTTTTCAAGAAGTGATAGCAGCTGCCGGTGGGTGTAAATAATAATAAAAAAAAAAGTGACACATACACAGAAGAAAAAGGTCATTATTTCCATCAAAAGTCTTGCCAGAGATCTTATCACTACTGAAAAAATAGCCTGTGCTGCCACTTACTACATATCATCTCACTTGAATTGGTGTAATAATGCCACTTTATTTTTCTTTATAAAGAATGTATTCAATGGCATGTTTATATCTCATTCATAGATGTAATATTTATAGTCAAAATATGCATAATTGTCCGAGTTCAGGTCTATTCCTATGTTCTTTATTAGTTAACAACCCCCTTCTATTTACCACAGTAGCAGTTTACATAAAAGGTGATGAAGATTAGGATTTTAGATAAGCATACGAAACAAAGAGAGCACTTATCTGTTACTATGTGCAGCAGTCAAGTTGTGTGTAGGCGTAGCGAAACGGCTTTTGGAACCATAAATGTGATCTTGATAGCACTTGCATGGAAACAGTGCTATTGTATGTTAATTAAAATGGTATAATCAACATGAAGTGAAACCGGTGACTAATTCAAAAAATAAACTTTCTGTCTGCAGCAAAAGCCCTTTTGTAGAAAAAATGCATTTTCTTCATTGACCCGTTGCAGTATTAACTCTGGTGGCAGTAGCATTCAGATACAGCAAAAAATTATAATTTGGAGAGTTTTTCCTTTAATTTGTTTAAATCCTCCATCTCCTGACCAGGAGCAGAGAGCTTTGCCTGATAGTCTTCTGTCAAATGGCAGCGAGGAATGAATACTTTCAACTGTGATCTTATCATGTTTCGTAAGTGGGATGGGAGATTTCCAGAAGTCCTAAAGACGCACAAAGTGATGTTTGCGGGTCACCAGATTATGATCTTTTCTTCCATGTGAGGAATCACTGTAACAGTGCCTTTGGTCTCAGATTGGTGGTGGAAAATTGTGGTTGTAAGTACTGGTAGTTATTAAGGTCTGGGGATTATTTCCCTGACTAATAATGAGAGAAACACATTCTCATTTTAAAAAATGAGAGTACGTGTATGGAAGGAAATCTCCTAGATAAAACTGGAGTTGTATTCCATTCCTTCTTCATATGAAAAGTACTGTTCATATGAATTACAGGAGTGATAGGTGAATCCAACAAACCAGTGAGTCCACTGCTGTTATGTAGATATTGTGGAACTGGCGTGAGCAAGGGGCCAGTAGATGGGCAAAGCAAGTGGACCTGTTTCCCCTGTGTACCAGAACGAGAGAAATAAAAATACTTACTCCATTCATTGACAAGAAAAAGTGATTTAAACATAGTGAAAATACATTAAAAGTATTAATTTTTAGGGGTTTTTATAGTTTTCAATGGACAGCATGGAATTTCCCCCTGGAATGTCAATTAATCAAAATACCGATCTGTTGAACAGTGTTTTGTGGTACATTTTGACTAACCCTAATAGGAAGTAAGAAATTAATAGTTGCTAGTGCTTGCTTTCTTCTAGTTCAAATTATGGCGATGCATCTGTCAAGGTAAACTCTTTCCATTTCCTGACATTATTTCTCTTACTACATTTTAAAAACAGTGTGGACAGTACATCCGCTTCTGGATTCAGATGGCGCACCTGATGACTTTATCATTCCCAGCGGAAAACTTCTACATCCCCGGTTTGCCCTGCATCACGGGCTGTATGACAGCTCCCGAGGCCAGCTCGGAGCAGAGCGCGCCAGGTTAGCCCCAACGCCCCTTCTCAGTTAACGCTGAGAGAGCTCACCTCGCGCCGAACTGCAAGGGGGTTGTCCTCAGCTTCCTTTTCCTGCAGCTTTCTTGCAGCCTCTAGTGTAGATTCAGTTGTAAGAGGAATGGAGGAAGCTGAGCCTGAAATCACAGTAGGTGTTTGCAAAGTGAATATGTTTAAACCCAAAGTCTCCTTTTTTGCCACTTGATTTGATGTGCTGTGAACATTTACGTTGGCTACAATGGGGAGATGCCAAGTTAGGAACACTGGCTGCAACAAACGAAGTTGAGTTATGGAAAAACTTCACTTATTCAAGCTCCAGGGACATTTGTGTAAATTCACATCTTACCTGACAGGTCGATAAGGATTAGCTGACTGACTCATTGGTCTCTGTCCTGTGTTACCATATTTTATCCTTTAGGGTCCTGAGCCAAATCAGTTAATACTGAAGGAGACTTAAAATAGCATTTCTCTGATGGCAGTGGCTGTAGAAGACAAGCTGCAGTTTGTGTCTCCAGGTTTAACAAGGATTGCACAGCAATCAGTGAACAGTCAAAGCTTTAAAACCAAATAAACATACGGAGTAACTATCAAGGCCTTTTACCTGCTTTTGGTTTTGTATTTGTGGTAAGAGCTGTGCAAGAGACAGCTGCCACACAAGCATGTTTTGCTGTCTGTCTGAATCTATCCCCACATGATTTTTTCAGGACCAATGATATCACCGGACTTGCAGAAGCTCACAAAAGATGCACCCGTTTTTAGGCACTGGTACAAACTCATAAAATATTTGCAGTATGGCCCCTCAGGAAGCTGAGCATCTCTAGGTCTCAGGAAGACGGGTGAGCCACAGATGCCTCAGCCTCACCATGGTTGAGTCCTGAAGACTGCGAGAGAAAAGAAATTAAACTAGACAAGAGGAACCGCCTGCTCAATTGAGCTTTATTTTGTGGTACACAGGCAGACTGCAATGTCAGCAAATCTCTGCAAGCTATGTGGCCATATGGGCAATGGCAGTTTATGAAACAACTGTGCCAGATTTGGCAGCCTTGATGATGACCACATGGCAGGTCAGTGAAAACCATTTCAAAGCCAGTTGTGTAATTTCACTCTTCAGTCATCTGAGAAGAATACGTAAGGCAAGATTTTAGAAAGGATGGCGTCATTTCAGCTCTGAAACTTACGCTGTTCTTCATATAGTATATAAACTCCCAAGGTAACCAGCAGAATTCTTTTGCTATGTCTTAGCTAATTGAAAACATTTGAGTTTAAATATTAATGGTTGTTCTTTACATCTGTGTAGCCTTGTATTTGAGTATTTTGAAGTAATTTGGGGGTAAACATACCAACAAAGGAGAGAAGGGTTTTTTTGCTAGAGAAAAGTAAGACCCATGAGAGGCTCAGTAAGTTATTTGCAGCCTCAGTAGCCTTCAAATCTCTTGAAGTCCTCTACTTTAACAAAATGCCATGTTTTCTGATTGTTTTGAAGGGCTGCTGCTTATAGCTTACTTACACTTAGGTTGTTTCTGGCTGGCCAAGGTTGGAGGGATCATTGTGGCTGACCACCAGCCTAAGTGCTGTTTCATCTTTCAGGCTTTCAGCTGCTGGGACAGATTAAGGTGAATGTGGGCGCAAACGGACTCTTGCAACACCTGGCCTCTGCAGATAACCCCACCCAGCCTGACTTCAGGCCAAGTCACGGCACAAACAACCTCTGTTGTGTTGACAGATGACCTCATGAGACTGAACAGATAAGACAAAATGATGTTGATACTACTTGATCTATAAGCCATGCTCGATATTGTCAGCCAGGGCAGTCAGGAATGCTGATGTGACCGCAAGCCCTCGGAGAATTTGTTTGAAGGCTGGCTATCGTCACGCACCGTCAGGACACTGCTCCCTTAGGGCTTCATCCCCTGTCCGGCTCTTGGCAGGCAGGCTCCTTGCCCCACCGCGGAAACCCACCGCTCTGAGTTTCTGTAGGCCTTTCTGCATACCACAGTCCATAACTGCAACAGTGAGCATAAAATATTGTCACTCACTGAATGTAGATGTATTTAGATGTCTGTATACTTTATTTTGTCATAAGTAGTTCCAGTAAGAAGATGCCACAGGAGTACCAATGGCAGTAGTCCCGTCATATGAGAAAAATGTACTGGAAAGACCAGACTAAAAATTACTTCAAACGCTAATTGATTCTGTTTGTAATCCATCACTTAACAAGGGTGAGGGACATGCAGTAGGCTCATAGAGACAGATCCCACGGTTCTTCATCAAGTGGACTGTGACCTACCTGAGAACTGTGTCTGAATGAAAGTAGAGTAACGTGGTATCAGGAGACGATCCATAGTAAATGGGGAAAAGACAGAAATTACTTTATTTACAGGGAGCATGTTCCCCAGGACAGAATTGAATTCTACTTGTTTGTCCCACTTGCAAACCAGATATCTGGTCCTAGGATCGATTCCAGTTAATCTTGCTAACGCTTCTGTTCATTTTGTCCAGTTCTCGATTGCTCAAGAAGAGGTGAACTTTGAGGATCTCTTAGTGTCAACGAAACAGATGTGGTATTTTAACACTGTTAAGCAAAACAAAATATCAAGATAGTCAGAGAGTTTCAGTTTTCAACTATACTTCAGGGTTTTTTTGCTTGGGTTCACCCCATTGACGAAGCCTGCATGCTTCTTCGCCCTGTGAGCAGATTCGTTTTCTGTAGTGGTAAACTAAAAATTAAAACTAGATACACCATTAAAGATGGCATCCAAGGCACAGATGTTTGACTGTTACCCAATTTATCAAAATCACTTGAAATTCCAATGCTGTTCTCCAGAGTGCTGACAACCAACTCGATAGCATCAGCAAATTCTGCATTTGGACTGCTGGTGTTCAAGGCATTAATACAAATACAAACTGCATTACAAATCTTTTGATATGTCTTCCAGTTTTATGGCAGACTATTGATAACTGCTGTGAATACTATAAAATAATATATCAACACTGTTTTCTTGCTAGAAAAGCTTTTCTACAGTAAAAAATACATCAGATCCACTGGCTTCCACTTTTAATGTATGGCCACTTATTTGGACAAAAATGTAAACTGTAGTACACTGAGGTGTGGTTTGGTCGTATCTATGTCTGGCTTCATGTAAGAAGTTTCTTAACAGGTTGTAATCTTCTAGATGCTTTCACAGACTGCTTAATGAAGCGTTGTAATATTCAGTCAGGTATGCTGACACTGAGGTGACTGACTAATGAAAATATATATGTAAGAGTCGGTTTTGATTTCATCGTTAACCGGTGCCTCGGTATCTGTCGTACAGTAAACAACATATGTAATCGTTTACATCAGATTGAATCCTTCTGCAAATATAAGCAAATACATTCATGAGAACAGGAAAGTGAACTGTGGGACTTTCATGGCTGCACTGACGAATCAATTAAAGATAGTCTTTTATTGTTGATTATTTTAAACTAACCCATCCAGCACTGTAGTGCGTAGCACCTAAGGCAAGAACAGTTTGGGGTCTGCACAGCCTGGAGAAGCATTTGGAGGAGGGTTCGGGATCCCACGATTGCTGGGATCTGGAAGGAACGTGCCAGTTCTCTGTGTCATGAACTCATTCTGCACTGTCATTGCTTAGAATAATGATTTTAAAGCTCCTTTTAGTCCTCCTGATTAGAGGCTCTGGTATGAAAAGACTTCCCTCACCCAGGCAGGACTGCTGCCGCAGGCTGTCAAAGAAGGGGTAAAAAAAAAATAAAATTCCCATTTAGTTTCACTCTGGTGTAACTGGAAGCAGAAACGTCTGAGGTCCCTGTTCCGCGGGTGACTGGTCCGGGCGCTTCCCCAGCCAGGGTGAGGGGCCGAGGTTTGGGGAAGGGGCTGACGCGGCGGTGCCTGGCACGGCTCGCCAGCTGGCTGACTGGTGAGGCTCGACAGCAGAAGGACGAAGGCTTTTAGGGAGCGCAGCTGCCGGTGTTTCGCAGGCGTGAGTCGTGTTTGCTCTCTGTCTGCCAGATTCATACCTGGTGCGAGCGCAGAACTGTCAGTACCTGGGTGCTGCAGTCAGTAGCCTGTAAATACCACCCCGAAAACGTGAGTCATGCCGCCTGTGCAGGACCGAAAGCCATTTCTGGGACTCCAGGGAGGGGAGGGAAGGGGAGAGCACGTAATACCTGGAACATTTTATAAGGTGTGGTGCTGACTCAGGCTAGCTACAGCCAAATATTACGATTTTCCTGACCAATAAACAGAATTAACCAGTAACAGCAGCAACAAAACCCCAGGACTCAAACAGCACAAAGTGGCCGTCTGCCATGCCGCGTACGATCTCTGAGCACCGAAGCCAGCACCCCATCTCAGGAGGAGGAGGGGTTGGGAGCCGCCACAGCAGTGCAATTAGCTGCTTCTGCAGTAACGAACACGGTGAGAGTATCTCAGCACGCTGATAAACGTGTGCCCTGGCTTTGGATAGCCTTACCTCTGGATGGAGATCTGCGTGGGTTCTCGGCAGGTAGTTACCAGGCTCAGTCACGAAAAGATTGACATCTAGTAATAGATTGATTGCATTTAAACTAAGTCTGCTTACCACTAGCACTGATAAAAGGGATTACTAGACGCTATTACAAAATCAGATCATCCTAGAAGCATTGCGGCCGCAAGCTGTGCGGCGTGAGGGGAGGACGGGGGCTGCCCCCGCGCCGGGCCCTGCTCCGTGGGTAATGCCGCAGCCTCTGCTGCCTCCACACAGCCTGGCGCTCTCCGTGCCAAGACCTGGCGCTGCTTTCTAGCTGGATTTACGGAGAACGGCAGAAGTTGGGGCAAACTCCTTGCGTCTTCTTTGCCACTCGCGTGTCTGTAGAGAGGAGGCATCACCAGGGAAGACAAAAGTGGGTTTGCTGTTTTAGTGACAAACATCGCCGAATGACTAAAAAAGTGCTATCCAAATGACAAATTTGTTAAAAGCTAATTCTCTTCTTTTAAATGTACCACAGCCGTTTATTCCCATCATCAGTAGAAACCTTATAGACGCTATAATTACAAGCAATTAACTTTTCTCTTTCTTTTTTTTTTTTTAAACCAAATACCTAAAAACCTGTGATCTCAGAAAAACAAGCTGTGTTAGAAAGGGAGAGCTGAACGTGGAATCAAAGTCATAATCTATTCTTGCTAATGAACGTTCCCCACAGGAAATACACCCTGGGTTTTGCTTCACTTGAAAAAGAGCAGAGGCTCTGGCAAGAAATATCCAGGGTGTTATTAACTTTACTGTTATATAGTGAATATAACTGTATGGACTATTTCATAGTCATAGTTACAATACATGAGGCGCTTGAGAAGTCACACGGTTAAATTTACTGGTGCTGTAAATAGCATTACTGGTGAGTCTGTGCTCTTCCATTCCGCGTACGAGAAGACTGAGGCTCCAGCGTGAGCGGACTTGTCTGAAGGTAACACTGACCCGTGTAAGACATTTTAAAAGAGAAGTAGGGTTATGGCTGTAAAAATTAGGTAACGCTCTCAAATTCCTCATCTTCTGATCGCTATAGGGACAAAGGTCATTTAAATTTTTAATGGTATGGACTCTGCTTAGACTGTACCAGTAAGGGAATATTTTAAGGGAGTTGGCAATAGTTCCTGGAGAGAGAAAAGCTGCCGGCCCGGCCGGGGACAGGGGCTGGGGCTGTGAAGTTGCCTCTGCATCAAAATGCTTTTTTCACTGATGTGACAATAAAAGCTGTGCAAAGAAACAGGTAAAAATAAATGCTGCATTTTCAATGCAGATGTTTTTGTGAGCAAAATTAGAGACGACACAAAGACAAAGAATGAAAGTTTGCAATACTGGTGATGCTTAGCTTCACGGGCGAAAACAAATTTATGTCTGTCTGATCTTTTGAGTTGCGAGATCTGCTAAGATTTCAGTTACAGAATGAATGCTTATTGTAATGGTATTCCCAAGCCGTGGGAGAGATAATATGGCTAAAGCCCTACTATCATTTACGCAGTGCATTTACACATTATATAAACCTTGTCTTGTCTTAGGATAGCCACTGTCTTCACACTTCCCTGTCTCAGTGTCCATCCTCACTCCGTTAAATCCCGTTTAGACTGCAGGACAGAAGTGTGCTTTTGCAAATGCGTAGGTCTGCGTGCAGGTGTGTGCACATACGTACCATACCCACCCACAGCGTTGCGTGCAGTGGACTGCAGAACTCTTGGTGCTTCTTTTGCAGTATATTGAACGCAAGGTGCTCAAACACATGCGCTGGGGATTCACGCGGGGGCGGCTGGCTACCTGGAGGGTATCACCCTGTCCTGCTCCCAGAAGCCGCTGCCCCTGTTTTCAGCACGTGCGGGGCTGCGAGCGGCACCGGTCAGAAGCACCTACAGCTGCTGCCGGAGGAGGGGAATGGGCAACCGCTAGCAAGGGCTCCAGGAGGCAGTGATGGAGAGCAGCCTTTTAAATCACCCCGGTATGAGTTGTTAGAGCTCCCCGGGAGGCAAGAGCTCTTGAAGTTCCATTTAGAAAAGATTATATATCACTCTACAGCTAAAAGCCCAAAGTACGTCTTTTTCACGGCAAAGGAATTCATGTTGTATTTCTAAGTCCTGTCTATATTAAAGAGTCAGCTGAAGCGACCCCCAGTTAATAGCACCCCGACCTGCAGAGGGGTTCACTGCAGGGGCTGCGCGTTGATGTGCCGGGGGTCAGGGTGCAGCAGGGGCACAAACAGCAGGGTCACTGCCTGGGGGTCGCGGGTAGGGGTGTGGGGATGAAGGGGGTTTCTCGAAGCTCCTCCTTTGCACGTTCTAAAATATTGTGAAAAAGGAGTAAAAGTCATCTGGAATGTTAAAAAACCCCAATAAATAGTGTTATCTCTTTATTGTAGGTGTACCATGGGTCTACAAATAGACAGGCTGTGTTCTTATTATAGTTGTTTCATTTCTAAAATAACATATTGGTAGCAAAAGTAAAAGTTCAAAGTAAAATTTAGTGCAGATAAAGACCAAACCACTGTTCCTACTCCTGCTTACCGTATGTAAAAAGCCATTGAACGTTACAGCTATGCCAATAACTGAACTCATAGTACAATGAAATTCTGTAAATAGTATTTAAGCATTGACAGTATTTAAACATTTAACACACTGAGCTGGGTGTAAATGTACCTTTTCAGCATTAGGAAATCTATTGCTTAATTAATGTTTTATGGCAGTTTGCATATGTAAAGCACTATATAAATGCCAACTATGATTCAGTTGTCAGTATCTGAACATAGATTACGTTTCAGACAGGGTTTGGGATAAGAAATTCCATAACATTTGGCAAAATGGCTTACGCATTCCCAGTAATTTTACATAAAATCTATTCATAGTGTCCATTGACTGGAAACAATATATGTGATTCTTTTAGTTGAACTACTTAATTCAGCAGATAACCACTGCTGCTTCATAGTTCATGGATGAGAATTTACGAGAGCAGCTGAGGCACACATTTGAATTTGATTAATGACAAAGGAACCGTTTCAGAGGACAGAGGACACACTGTCCACTTAGCTCGCAGTACAAAACAAAAAGTCAAAATGACCACTTTCAGCTGAATGGTGAAACGAGAGCTGGTCCTGCCCTGCCCCGAGCGCAGCCAGCCTGTGCAGAAGGAAGGCACGGGGGGTGCGATAGNGATTCTATGATTCTATGATCAGTGCTTGCATGGCCCTACCAAATTCAAACTGCTGATAGTAATTTTTTCTGTCATTCAGTCAAAGTCAGACAGTGCTTATCGCTTCCTGTTCTGTTTTTCTTTCCTGCTGTTGATGATATCAGAGTTGTTAGGGCCTAACACTGCGCTCTTTGGGCATGCAAAGTAAAAGCAGATAAATGGCTGAGACTAGCAAGAAGCAAGTTTGCACAGTGCTGTGTAACGTGCTTGAGTGAGCTCTAAGCAGGCTTGAGTTTGGAGGGAACATGGTCACGGCAGCGTAACGCCCTGTGCAGGACACGTCAGCGGGGCGAGCCGGGGTGTCCCAGCACAGCCCTGCCCGGTGCTGCCCGGCCACCGCGTACAGAGCCGTAACGCACAAACCTGCTGCCAGCACCGGCAGCACAGAACAGACAGCGGCTGAACAGGGCAGGAACTTCAGCCACCGAACAAAAATACCTGTGAAACGCCTGTGAAGGGAAGAAACTGCCACGGAGGGCCGTTACGGAGTATAGCCTTAGCACAGCAATTACCAATGAAAAACAGGTGATTGTGATAAAATAATTGCCTGATAGCTTCTAAAATGATTCATCCAGAAATTTCTAACAGCAGAAAATCTCTTTCCACTGTTATTTTATGAAATGTTGTTAGTAGTCAGTCAAATAACAAAACACTTCCTTAAATTGCCTTTTTTTCCCTGTACTGGGTATCTCAAGAGACATGGTTGCAATGCTCTGGGACGTTTGCTCGTCAGAAGATGACAGTTTGAGCTCAAGGAGGAAATTTTTGCAATACACAGAGTAACAGAATGGGCTCTCCTCGCCCATTGTTTTGGACAAAATCCATGAGACTTCACTCAGAGAGCTGTAAAACTAGATCCAAGAACTGCCAGTACTAGTTATTTCCTGAAGAATGTACTTTCTCTTTTGCTTTCCTGTTTTATGCTTCTTCGGGGCAGATCCCTTAAAGTCCTTAAAGACCATCTAGTTCCAACCCCCCCTGCCATGGGCAGGGACACCTTCCACTAGACCAGGTTGCTCAAAGCCCCATCAAGGCCAGGTTGGACGGGGCTCTGAGCAACCTGGTCTAGTGGAAGGTGTCCCTGACCACGGCAGGGGGGGTGGAACTGGATGGTCTTTACGGTTCCTTCCAACTCAAACCATTCTATGGTTCTGTGATTCTATGATCCCCTGTAGATCTCTCAAACCTACGAGGAAGTCCGGTCAGATACCACGGCCTCTAGGGATTTTGAACAGTTGAGTGAAACCCTAAATCTCAGCACCAATTTGCCTGGAGAAAATTCAAAGTTAGGACCTGGTCTAGTGGAAGACCAACAGCTTAAGCTGTTCATGCTTTTCTTACATCTTCAGTTTGAGCAAGAGAGGTCTGAGACTTGTAAGACTCCTTTCCACTATCAGTACATCTGCAGAGGTAATGAGAGTGTATTACAAACACACGCTGTCTTTCCTGTATGTTTTTATTAAATAGTACAAAATACTTCAGAAGTTCCTGGTGGAGCTGAGTGACTCACAGGGTTGGTAATGGGATTAGATCATTGGTTCAAGTCTAGTTCAGGCCCGATATCCTGTAGCCTGATATAAGTGGCTAAACCCTGTTTATGTCAGTGGGCTTCGGTGGAGAGATCCTGGCTTTCTCCTGCAGATCTCGATGCAGGGGGGAGAAGAACACAGGCTAATAAGCATTGGCGTTTAATCATGGGGTTTGCTCATGTTCTCGTTCCTGTTCGCAGTTGGTGTTCTCATTGCTGGGTCACATCATTAAATAAAGAGAACAAGTAACTCACAGAGGAGGAGGAGAGCTTTTTTGCTCCTGCAGTGCCTCCAGCCCCGTAGGAGCCCCACAGAGATTCCTGCTCTGGCCAGCAGAGTCTGGGGCTACAGAAACCTGCTCTGTAGACGTGGAAGAAGGGACACATCTCTGCTGAGCGGTGAGTTGTCAGACCATGCAGGAGGGTCCTGCACCTGCCCTGCCTTGCAAATCAGCCTGAGTCATGCTGATTTGTGATTAAATGCCTCTGTGGTTAAACTTTCAAATTTTACCCATCCATGGTCTAGATATGAGACCTGTGCCATACAGACCTGTGGTTTTGTAGAGCTTGTCAATACTATTCTGTAATTCTAACCTGGGAATTTCTTCAACGTGTTAAGAGATTTTCATGTCTCCTGTCTCTGAATGGTAGGTATAGTCATTCTCTCTCATTTTCTAATAGGATTTTTATTACTTTTGATACAGAAGGATAACATCTTCTCATTTAGTGCAAGAAAGCCTTGCCATGGCCAAGAGGGAAAGCTTTCAAATTGCCCGAAGCTCATAAATTTCAGAAGATAAAGTTCATGTTTGCATTGGCCAGGATAAAAATATTCTAATTGTATTTTGTAAGAACATCATTGCTATCACCATTTCTTTCTTTTGAAGAGCTTGTGGAAGGAGAATGTAAAACGTGGACCTTCACAGTTTGTCACCACTTTCATGTCACCTTCGGAAGCAACAGGAGTCCTCACTTTATTTTCTTGTTCAGCGCGTAACTACCAATATGTCCATATTCTTTCTGCTCTAGCATTATTTTTGCCCCATCATACACATTTTAAGACACTCCAAGGATTTTAAAAACATTCTAGCTTATTTTAATATTAGTGTCTAGGACCCAGCGTAGTTACGGAATGCCATCTCCCCAGTACGGGAGAGGGACAGCACTGTCTACTTCTTCTAGACACAGCCTTGGATGGAGGCAAAATTCCTGACCCACAAACTGCCTTCTCTTCCCGGGCCAGCTGCAAGAGTTTTTTTGATTTTAAGAGGCTACGGAAGGAGCTGAACACTGGAGAATTAAATTGTGTTTATCTTCAGTTAGTTACTTCATGAGATTTCTGAAATCTCCTAAAGCTGCCTGCAAGTTGTCTTTGGGGACAGGAAGGAGGCAAAGAGGAATGAAGCATCATTATTTCTGCCATCACAGGAACAATCCCAGGAACAATTGAATTTAAGGAAGTTATATATATGTGCATATATATGTATATAAAAATATATACCAGGGTATGATATATTTACATATACAAGTATTAAATAGTTATTTAAATATATAAATATATTCTAGATTATATATTTGTATATGTAATATACATTATATATAATTCTATATTTAATAGACTATATATATTCTGTATTAAAAATACATACAAAATTCCATGTTCTCTATGTCTTTCGCTGTTCTGTTTCTGGGAATCACAGGCATCATTCTCGTCTGCCCCATTTGTCAGGGCGGCTGTGACCCGAACACACCACCCCCCGTGCTGCCCCAGCCAGGTCCATCTATCTTCTCCCACAAGTCCCCTTTTTCTTTCTTTCTTAGGTTTTCTGTTCCTGATAAAATTGTTATTCTAGTTTCCAGCTCTTCCTAAACGACTTGCAGAAGGCAGTGACAGGTTGCAATTTTAAATCCACTTAGCTATTTTTTCGTGAATAGTCCTGTTTGACAGGCTTTTCTCCCCTCCCTCCTTGTCATTAAGCACGGCTGCAGTTCAGGCTGAGTGAAGAGCAGGCTAATTGTTTTGGTTAGGGACAGAAATGAGAGAGAGAGAGACTTTCAGCTGCTGTAGCCTGAGCAGAAACAACAGAACTGGTGTCCAAAATCTAGCTGAAAAGTAGTTTGATTTGTTACCTACCATGAACATCTATTAATTAATTTTTGGACTGACATTTGAATACTGTTTCACTACTGGCAAAACAGAATACAGATGCCTTTAAACCGTTTATGTTCAAGGCCCAGCAATTAGAACAAATGCTGATAAAATCACTTGCTCTGTGCAAAGTTGTAATTTTATCCATGCAGTTCTTAACAATGATCTGTTAAGGACTGTGAACATATTTTTTGTTAACGCTTACGTTAATGCTTTCCAACAGCACAAATTATGCAATCTAATAATCTTAAATTATATTCCTTCCTAAAGTGAACAAAAGGCTGAACTAAGATGAGGGGTTAGAAAACGGTCGCAGATCTCCACCCAGCCTCCCCTCCCGTGACCCGTGCAGTGCAGCGGGGCCGGGGGCGAAGCGCTGGTTCCGGGCTCCGGCCCCCCGCTCCAGCTGGACTTGCTCAACTCTTTGCTCAAGAGCCCAACGGCCTGTCTTACCTCACTGAAACCCTTCCTGCGGCTTAGCTAACAGGGCATCGGTGACAAGCCAGGAGAGAGGGAGGAATGCCGGCAGAGGAGGGGCCGGAGCAGGCAGGGTGCTCAGCCCCCTTGCTGGCAGGGACCGCGGCTGCACCCTGTCCCGAAATCAGTGGCACGGGATTCGGGACAGGGGAACCCTCCCTCTCACGTTAAGGTATACCGGGATATTACTGGGCCGATGCAAGCATGGACTTACTAGGTACCTGCGTGGGCTGTGGGTCTGACACCCATCTCTCTGCATTTCCACTGACGTTGTAGGTGGCTGTAGCACATAGTATAGTATATATGTAGTATATATAAAACACGTACGCTGCATGGAAAGAACAGGTGCCTAGGCAAACCTTGTCTTATTCTACATGTGCTTAGAGAGATACGTGCGCTGTATTAGTTAGCAGCCGTCCACCAAATCACGAGCGGGCAGCAGTGGAGGATGACCAAAGGAACCACAACCCACCCGCAGCACCCCGTCCATCGCCGGGGAGAACTGAAGTTACGTCTTTGCTAACTTGGTGAAGACAGAGCCAAGCTTACTCTGCCTGTGCTCCAAGCTGGTAGGATACAGGCTGCCTCCCATCGAGAAGCCAAATACTTGCATTAGAAGCGTTGCTCCGTACACCTTCCTCCGCATGGCGCAAGCGCAGCCACGTGGCTGTTCCACTTCTTCACTGGAGCTAGCTCAGGTCTAGCCACGGGCAACGTAAATATGAGTCTCTGGGTGCACAACTCTGCAGACATGAATTCACACCTGGATTCATCCCTTTTACACATGTGTGGAAGATGCTTATGTTAGAGGCAGGTTGCCAGAGTGCCTCACTACTCGACCGATGGAGAGGAAGAGCAAGCTTCGGGCAGAGGAAGCTCTGACTAGATGAATGACATCTCAGACTGAATTGCTCATGGAGGTGCCAAAAGTTAACAGGGATGAACCTAGGTGTTTGTATTTGATGACATGAAGGGAGCAAGCTATTTCAGTAAAACCTCACTTTTCCACTCGGAATTTGTGCATATATTCTTTATTCAGTGTTGACTCACAATAAAGTTGGGCTTCTCAAGGACAAAGCCAAGCCCACTAGCATACACGTACTCTTTCTTCCTCAGACTTTGATCTCTGTTTCTCTCTCTGCTTTTCACTTCTGTGGGCTGGGCAGGCCTTAGAGATACCGAGATGAGTCTGTGGTCCAGCAGAAATACATCTTGCACAGGCTTGCACTGTCCAACGTCTCCCAAAGTCTGGCGCACTCAGGTGTCTGAGGACGCTTTGGGGAGCAGTGGGCACAGAGGGACGTGAGACGGGTTGTTTGCAAAATTCAGAGGCAGCGCGGGCTGGCGGCGGGGCAGCCTGCCAGGGCGTTAATTACAACAGCCCTCAGCTGACAGGCGCTCCCGCCCCACGACTGATGCTCACCTGGGGTTCAAGTACGGGGGTGTCTGTAGCTGCCGGCCAGTGCAGTCCCCTGGGGCTGTCCCCGTGCAGACCCAGCGCTGTCTGACGAAGCCCGTACGCAATCAGGCCTTGTGTGTCCATCCACTGAGATGTATTTATTCTGTCTGGCCACACTCCAGTTTCCCTTATCTAGTAACAGTTGGTGGCTCTCAATCTCCACCACATTGGCCCTGGGCACTTCTGGCCTCCTGCCTCCGGCGTGGCGGTGGGGAAGGGATGCTCCGTGGGGTGCCCCCGCCCCGGGGTGCTCCGTGGTGCCCCGAGGGCCAGGACCGCTCCGCACGGGCACGCTTGCCCATGTCTCGGGGCACTGCGGGGAGCTTCACCGAAAGAGGTGGCAGGGATGGCCCTTGGAGCTGGAGAGCTCTGCGATCCCAAAAACGTGTGTAAGGCAAGATAACACTGATGCAGTGGAGAACTGTTATTTGGGCTGTGACTTTTTTCTGGAAGTTTACCCCCTAGATTAAGCACACATCCATCAAAAGACTGCCGAATACTTGTTGTTTTTATTGCAGACAACCTCCATTGTGCCAGTGTCCTTTACAAGCCAAATTATTTTAGTCTTTTCCACTTAGTGTTTTTGACAGGAATTTTGCATGGGTTGGAATCAATACGATGAATGCTGTGTATTAACAACTGTTAGCTTTAGCCTAGCTAAATGATCAATTGTATGTACTTGCGCCTGTTGCATCTCTTCATGTTGAAGCGGTCTGGGAAAATTAATTTATTTTACTCCTTATTGATTAATTTAAAAGGTTTTTGCTTACCCTGTGCTTCTGGAAAAGATATAAACCTAGTTATTTTGAAAAGCTAATGGAATTTTTCAATTTCTAATGGACGCATCTATTGCCATCATGTTTAAGGACTATTTGCCTCACATCCAATTGTCCAAGTAATCAACACACAGAGCACATACACTCTGATATGTTTATTAGTCTAGAGGAGAGAGAGAAATAAAAAATATCCTCCCGTTGCCTTTTAATTCCTCATTTCCTGCTTAAGACAGCAAATGCCATTTTGCTGCTATAGGAGAGAGAAATGGGTGGGGTGGGTTTTGCATTCCATTAAGAAGACAGTGCTTTCATTAACTGAAAAAATAATTATTAGGAAAATAAGCTAGAGATAGTGTTATTCTCTTAAGCAAGTAATAAATGCAGATGATTTCCTCCAAATGCATAAAGGTTCCCGAGTCACATAAGTGGCACTAATTGATTTGATTCTTACGTGCTGCCTGCTGAGCAGATGGGTTTATACTTGTGCTTCGAACCAGAGGCTTGGTAACTAAGTGGATAAAAGCTCTGGCCTTTCAGCTCAGGTGCAGCTTTGGTTTAACAGCAATGTGGGGCTCGTCTTTCTCAACAGTTCTCCTGAGTCTTTGTGTATAGAAGTTCATTCGTGGCTTGTTATTTACATTTAATCTGTACTAAATTCCCTTGAAAAAATTTTGTTTCTCTACACTTTTCGTGGGCTTTTTAAATGCCTGAGGCTTGATTAAGGGCAAAACATGAAATCTAGACTCTGTGAGATTTCAGCTCCAGGATGGTGCAAATATCACACGGAAAAACGAGTGGGAGAGCCAAATCCTTTCCCCGGGGCAGGCGAAGGCTGGGGGCAGCGGGAGGAGCAGCACCGGGGACCCCCGGCTGCTTCCCCAGCGCTGCTGCGGAAGGTGCTGCGGTGGTGCTGGGGGAACCCGCACCCAGGAGCACCCAGCACTGTAAATTCCTCTGCTGGGCACGGATCCGAGCATTCAACAGCCGGGTGAAGGGGCCAGGGGTGTCTGCGGTGTGTGGTCCCCGAGTGACGGAGCCCCGGGTGCTGTAGGAAAGCAGCGGAGCCCCACCGCTGCCCGGGTGGGGGGGGATGCCGCCCCGCTTTCCCACCTGGGAGAAGAGCAGACATCAGTGTCCGTATCAGCGAGAAGATCTGGAAATTTCCCTATCAAAGCTGGAACTCACCTGTGAACAACAAAGCCGCCCCTTCCAGGGGAGGGAAAAGCAAAGAAACCCAATTTTCACATGTACTAGGTATTAGGTATGGATGCGAAGCTGCAGCTGTCAAACTGCTGTGGTGCAAATGGTTCTCACGGAATGAAGGTTTTTGGCTCAATTCAGCTCCTTCTTTGCACCGAGGAGGGCGGCTGTCAGGAGGAGGCATTAGCAAGTGCTAGCAGAGCAGCACCAACCAGCTTGTCTTACAGCTCGAGCCATCTTTCACCTGGAGATGAATGAACGTTTTTATTTCTCCACATGCTGTTTGTGGATTAAGTCACACAAAAAAATAAGCAAAGCTCTTAAAACTAATTAACAGCTACCATTTATAAAAGTTCTTTGGGTATTAGTAAAGACTGATCTCGGTGTGGAGCGTTATCATGGCAGAGAACGAAGCGAGTGGGAGTCAGGCACAGGGAGCTTCATCAGTCACTGCAGGCAACGCGGTCCTCGGCGCAGCGCTGGATCTCACGCTTAATAAATAATTGTGGCGGATGTTGAGAAATCTGAAAGCTCGTATTTTAATGTGGTGCTAAATTCACGTAGACATGTCTACAGAATTAAAAATGAGATTGCACTGACTGAGCCAGTCTAAATGTACTGAAATTCCATCATTAAGTGGTTATTTAAGCACCTGTGAGTCAATGCTTTTGGGATAAGGAGTCAGAGATGTGTTTGGTGCTTGCACAGGCACTGGGACATGGTGCGGTTCCACGGGGAGCTGGTGGGGTGATACGGCAAGGGGCCACAGGTACTGAGCTGCTCTGAGTCCCAGGGGGAAAAGACAGTGTTTGAAACACCTTCAGCTTAACTGAGCTGCCTTTCGTCTTTTTTCTCTGCCGTTATAGTATCTGTGTGCCAAGCTTTGTGCTTAAGCAAAGCTTATAGCTGATGGTGTATAGGAAAAGCCGGACCCATCAGCCGTTTACATGATAGCTTTTCTCCGATTGCTCATCCCAGCAGAAAACTCAGACTGGGATGTCCCCTGGCCCTGCAGACAGCAGGTCTCTTTGGTGGGAGTGCGCAGGAGGGAAGGGCAGGTTATTTCTGTCACCTTCCCCAAGCAGCCATCGTGGTTAGAGCGGGGCGCTGTCCCTAGCCAGCATCCCTCATCTCCCATGGAGAAGATAATTAGAAAAGCAATTATTTAAATTGTTTGGAGACCTTCCAGCTTAAATACCTACCTCTGGAGAAGAGTGAAGGTGAAGGAATGTTTCCAGAAAACAGATATACACACTTCACATACCCGAGGGACGAAGCAGCCTGGTGACTGGTGCTTGCGGAGCCTGATTCATGTAAGCTGCACGAACTGGAGTCAGCGGGGTTGCTTTAACCTCAGCCTGCGAAGGGCTGGGTGACAATACATTTCAGTCTCTGATTTGGGCATAGGAATAAGGCAGAAATATAGGTAAGGTCACAGACTGTACTTCATTTCATATTTGTGGCGCTAGCACTGCAATCAGCACATTCGCAATCTACCCTTGAGAAGTGTTGGTGCTGTCTTGTCTTTGCATTGCTGGGATTGCTCAATCATGTGGAGCTAAATTTTATTTTACTAGAAAAAGAATCTCATTAACTTCAATGAATGGCTTACAAATCCAGCCCAGCTTTACTTTGGTTTTCTTGCACTGGGGCAAATTCTGTGCTGATCAGCCCCTGTTCAGTCACAAATACTCAAGGGGCTGCACAGCAAGACTATATACAACCTGATACAGTGATTTGAGCCGAAATCAAGTCAGTCCCTAGAGAGGGCAGCTGAGAGCCTGTGCAGAAGACAATTTAAAATTCCTTGCACCATATTAGTAAAAAAGGGTCAAAGTTCCTTGAAATCTTAAACAATCCTTTACCCCCATTGGATAGTCGTGGGAATTTATGGTGGTTTCCTCTGTGTTTTCAGCCTTTTTCCTCTGGACCCAGGCTGGCACAGAACTGGAAGGGAAGGATTTCCAAGGTGGGTTGAAGAGCTGCTGTTTATTGCCGTGGGGTGAGCCAGCCGCCTCCATCCCTCCCTTTTGGCTTGTTTCTTCACAGTGCCCTGGAAATGAGGATCACTCATGCAGGGTATTAATGGTATGAGAATACTTAAAATCTTATAAACATTTTATCCAAATGTACAGGTCATTTCAGTGGTTTGTTAGTGTTAAGCTAAGCTCCGTATGTGTATTGTGTTTGAAGGTCTATTGCAAAGCCTCTGTGTTAACACTAATCCCTGCGGGATCCCTCCTTAGCCGAGGGGACTGCTGACAGCTCAGAACAACGTTACGCAAATTGCCCTAAACAGGGTTATCTAGGGAAGGGAGCAGGAAGGCCAAATGCAGGCTGAGGTTTTACATCTGCAAACAAAAGGCTCCCCCAGCCTGGAGGGTTTGAAGCTGGGAAGGTCCCGTCTGACACATGCAGCCGTAATTCCAGCGGCTGCTTCCTCGCAGGCTGGAACAATGGGAACGTTGAGGCTCAACAACCCACCGGGAGGTTTCAAGCACCATTTGCTACTCTTGTTTACAGTCTTGTCTATTTTAAAATCAGTTCTCTTAGCCAAACAAGGTGATAGAAAGAGTCAGATTAACAAACAGGATTAGTCTTCTGGTAGGGGTGTGTGAGCAGTTTGTCAAACAAAGAAAAGATGTTGAACATTCGAACTGGAGAACATCCAAAGAGGTGAGCCCACGTCTGTTCGCCTTCATTAGCACTGCATTTATAGGTGTGTGCTTGAAACTTTCCAACCACTACGGCAAGATCACGGCTGGGAGTAGCCAAAGCTGTGGGATGGACATGGTTGCAGCTCACGGAGCTGACGAGGGGATTTAGGAGAGGCTCCCCTTCCCCATCACACAAGTGAACGCTCACGTAAGGATGCGACATACACACAGCTTTGTCTCACTCACACGAGCACTGCCGCCGCTTTTCACACGTGCCTTGGTCTGCGCTATAAAACCCAGTGAGTTTGACAGGAATTGGTCATTTTGGCCCAGGTCCAACAATATCCCAACAATGAGGACAAAGCAAGAAGAATTCAAGGACTTGGTCAGCAGCTGGTGGAAACCGTTGCAATTCCACTGGCTTCCACTGCGTTACCCCAAATTATAAATACTGAGTCCTGGGAGAGTTTTAAACACTGGGGCTGATGCCCTAATGCCACCTTATTGATACATCTGCCGCTGTTTTGTTTTTAACCCAATAACAGATACGCATTTGGTCTCAGTTTCCAAAATTTCTTCTGAAATAAGTGAGCAACCACCAGCTTTAAAAGCAACTCTTCTTCATCACCCCCACACCAGGTAAGACTGTAACCCTGCCTCCACACCCCGTGTGAACTGGAACCTCTCTCCTAACAGGTCTAGCTGTTGGTCACCGCCACCAGGTACATGAGTAAATGGTGTATCTTTTACCTGAGCCTTTAGTTGGAGGATTTAGGTAAGTACAGGAGAGAGGATTTTCAGCTGGTGTGAGAGCAGAGTTGGCTGCAGACTTTGCTGGAGGCAGGGAGCAGCGCTGCCCAGCTCCCTCCCCCAGTGGCACGAACACTGTGTAACCACAAAGCACAAATCCTGTAATAATCGTATACCCAGTGTTGAAGTCCAACGCTCCACCTCGCTGCCGGCAGCGGTGTTTGTGTCGTGTCGCCGGCCCGGGGAGCGCTGTGCCCTGCACCCAGCTAAGCCCTGCACGTGCCTTCAGCCGGGGGAGACCCGCCTGAAGCCAGGGCTGGCGAGGAAGGAAAAGCAATCCCTCCTCATCCTCCTCATCCTCACACATCAGTGCGAGCCACCAGCTGGGGGGTTTGCAAGCACTGCCCTCCAGGTCTGGCTCTCCCTGCCTGCTCCTCAAACCAATAAACATCTGCCAGACTGCTGCACTCGTCAGTTTTAAACCTAACGTCTGGAGTTGCTGCGCATTAAGAGGGGGGTCGTCATTTGAACGGGAGTCGAGTTTGGCTGGCGTGTCGTGCACAGCACCACCAGCCACAGAGAGCAGGAACCCCGAAAAGCACAGGTCGCTGCAGGCTGGAGCCGGGGACCTCGGCCTCGGGGGAGCAGAGCGGGGGACGCCGCGTTGCCGAGCCCGGCACAGACAGACCCCTCGAGCAGGGCTGGAGCAGCCGGCACTCGGAGAAGGGCTCAGCTGAAGCCGGCACCAGCTGCCCACCCTCACCAGCTGGCACTGTCCCCTCTCCCTTTTCCCCCCTCAAAAGCACTGACGTGTGCTCACGCTTTGCTTTTCAGCGCGGTGGGAGCAGCTGCTGACCCTTTCTGTGCCGGGCACGGAGTGGCACGGCAAGCGGAGGGGACGGAGCAGCGACCCGGGAGCAGAGGGCAGCTGGCGGGCCGGAGCGGTGGGTGCCATGGGGACGTGTTGGGGAGGCAGCAGTGGTGGCACAGCCTTGCTCAGCTGGGAGCCGCTCCACCAAGGTGCCCGGGAGCCGGGGACCCCGCGCTGCCTCCCAGCCCCAGCTCCAGCGATGTGAGGGCAGGCTCTGAACGAAACGCCTTGTGGCTTGGCTCTCCCTGGCTTCCCCAGGCTCACCGCGGGGCTGGTGGCATCACTGGGGCTGGGCTCTGCTCCTCCTAATGCTGGGAAAATGGAAATAGTGCTGGTGCTTCGCTGCTGCGCTGACATTTCCAAACTGCCGGCCCGTGTGCGGCTACACGCACAGCCGGCTCCAGGGACAGCGTCTGCTGAGTCTCCGGTCCCGTGCCATTCAAACTCAACAGCACCTTCTCCTCCGGGTCCCAAAATGGTACGATATGAAGAACAACATGCTTCACCTTCATGAGCAATAATTATAACGGCATGCTTCATCTCAAATCGTTTCTGTTTCCTACCCAAAAGCACCACAGAACTGCTGGAGAGAGGTGTTGGGCTAAAAATCACAGGCGATGTGACCTGTACCTTGTTTTCTCACACCCTTCCTGCATCAGCCGTTCTCCCCCGCGCCTCTCCCCAGCTGCTGGCCCCCGCGGAGCCGGGCAGAGCGGGACAGGCAGCGCGGCACCGGGCGGGACGGACGGACGGACGCCGGCACGGAGCCCAGCCGCTGTGCTGCCCGGGCCGGGCATCCTCAAGGGGCCAAAATGCCGCAAATGAAGAAACACATGAAGAAAAATACACTGCTTTTATCCACCAACCTGGGCACAAAGGAAACCTTGTACCTACTGTTGTATGCAAAATATCTCCAAGGCAACAGTGCAGAGCAGAAGCTGCGTTATATTCAGCGATATCGTTGAATGGACTCGAGGATGTGGGTAGCTGGCAGGATGCTCTCTGGCGGGTCAGCACTAACAGCCTGCCAAACATTTTCAGCACTGCAATGCTATGAGTGTATTTGTGTTTATTTTATACATCTCTGCCTTTCTCAAATTTAGGCTGGGTGTGGAATTGTTTTTAGATTCAGTTATATTTAAAAATGAAAACACAAGACCCCACAAAACTAGCTGCTGCTCTTCATTCAGAGCTGGAAGTTGGTGAATCAAAAATGAAAGCCCAGTTTTAAACAACGTTCAACACTCTTTGAACTAAAGGGCTTAATCTGTTTAGTTTAACAGAAAGATAATTACAGTAATTTGATTACAGCTTATGAACACCTGTAAGGAGAACAAAAGTGTGCTAGTTTTAGGTCTCTCTAGCTTAGCAGACAGACATTTTACGATCCAGTGACTGCAGGCTGAAGCTCTGTAACGGCAGAGTGAGGCAAACGTGAAGAGCCAGGATAACCACAGTTTGGGGCAGTTTCCTGAAAAATAGAAGCAGCCTCCTACCCCTCGCGGGTTTTTTAAAACAAGATAGTTTTTCCTACATGAGATGCTGCAGGCAGGCAGGAATGCGGCTGGGGGAGCGCTGCAGTTCATAGTATGGAGACAGTCATATCAGAAAATTACAGCAATTTCTTCTGGCTTTGGAGCCTTTGAGTGTTGACTGTAACTCTACAGCAAGTAGAGCCTGTGAAATGCAAACCAGAATACCTGAGATATCATAGGAAAAATAAACCGAGTAATTATTGAAAATTACAGAACACAGTGTCATAAGCTGTTTATTGTAGAGATAAGCCATTTAACAACTCGCCTCCTGCATGGAGGCAGGTGGCTTGGATCAACGTTGCTCTGTCTTGTGCAAGAACAAAACAACTACCTGAAAGGAGGTTGGAGCGAGGGGGGTCGGTCTCTTCTCCCAAGTAACAGCGATAGGACGAGAGGGAACGGCCTCAAGTTGTGCCAGGGGAGGTTTAGGTTGGACATGAGGAGAAATTTCTTTCCTGCAAGAGTGGTCAGGCCTTGGCACAGGCTGCCCAGGGCAGCGGTGGAGTCCCCATCCCTGGAGGGATTTAAAAGACGTGTAGATGAGGTGCTTAGGGACATGGTTTAGTGGGCATGGGGGTGTTGGGTTGACAGTTGGACTTGATGACCTTAGAGGTCTCTTCCAACCTTAGTGATTCTAAGATGCGATGAATCACGTCCGGGAGGCGTTTCGCCATCTCCGCCGAGCAAACGCATGGCTGGATCGGCAACAAAGCCTCGAGCAGCCGGTCGCAAAGACGTCTCGCCTTGGGACCCACGGAGGCGAGAAGGCTCCACGCCCCCCGGCCCGCAGAGACGCCGCCGCGGCCGCGGCCCCGCCGCCCGCCCGGCCCTTCGCGGCGGCNTGGGGGGGCGGCTGGACCTCAGCCTGCAACGGCACAGCGCGGCGACACGGCGACAGAGGGGCTTCGTACCCCCCGAAGACTTGCAGAGCGCAGCACATCCCACCCTCTCTTACGCCTTCGGCTCTGGATTGCCGTGACTACCCGCTCCGAGCAAAGAAGGGGGGCAAAGGGGACAATCCCGCATCCGCTGGGGATTTTGGCAAAGAGAATCCCAGGTCTGAACACACGTTACACGGGGGAACTGTCCCAGGCGGGCTGGGAGCAGCCGGGTCTCTCCAAAGGCAAACGAGCAGCTTCAGGAGTTTGGGGTTTTTTTCTTAATACTGTCAAGCCAACGCCATTTAACTTTTTCATGCTGAAAATTTCATAATAATGTCAGAAAGCTAGCAAGGGGAAGAGCACCTTTTTGTGTCTTTTACTCTTTTTCAATGCTACAGTGACCAAAATTACTGCAAGACTCATTGACCTCAGCGGACTGTGGATGAAGTAACAAGAGAAACTTGGCACTGCTGGCGGACCTGAGGCTGTGGCATCGTGGCCTGCGTCCTTACCCAGAGACAACCCCCGCAGGGTATTTCTGCCAGGGTTTCCTGGCTACACGGAGAGGAGAATGAAAACCACCCTTTTCTAGACGGGCAGAGATCCTAGTGTCCATTTATTCTTGGTGCTGTGCTGCAACTGCCACCACGGTCTCAAGTAACGCGAATTGTCACGGCCGGTCCTACATCGTTCCCTTTCCTCGCTGGCACGGGACGTCTGCGGTGCTGCGGTCACCGCCCTGCCCTGGGATGTCACCCCGGGGCTGGGAGGGAGCAGAGCGAGAAACCCGATGGACACCGTGTCCCGAGGCGGCAGCTGAGCATCGCTGTGGTCCTGGCCCCTCGCAGGTACCTGTGACTGGGCACAGGTCAGCCTGTCACGTCCCACGGGCCGCCCATCCGTTGGTGACAGTTTTAGGATTGGCGCGGTGACCTAGTCACAGCCCAGTCCTCTGCTTCCAGTTTTATTAATCAAGAATTGCCAGGAGGTAGTTTAGGATAAAGACTCAGAAAATAAAATGTCTTTCATGTAAAAGGAAAACAAAACCCCAAGCACAGCCCCTTTCGCTTCCAGTCTGGTTTCTAATGAATTGCAGTGGTATAATATGTCAGCTCATTTCTGTTCGGTTGTTTCCAGGGGGGACTTTAGCTCTGCCTTCATGTATTTCCTAAAGTCTTTTAGAAAATGTGTTCTTTAAGGCTTCTTAAATGAACCTGCATGTGCACGGGGCCTGTCGCAAGGCACCCGCTGATGTTTGCTGGGGAAACTTTGGGGGGGGATGACATTTCAGCCCCAGAGCAGACCAGGTCACTCAGCCCCTCACAGAGTAGCCGGGGCTTTCCGAAATGTAAAGGGGCCTGAGGAGCTGCTGCGCCCGCGTGCGCGGGCACCGGTCCCTGCCCGGCTCCCGGCCCCCTGCGTGGGGCCACCCGCCGCCCTCCGGAGAGGGTGCTGGGAAGCGGATTTTGGCTTCGGTGGTGGGAGATGGAGGGCTCTGCATAATTAGTGCTGGGGGAGTATGTTAATTGTCTGGCGAACACTCTGCAGAGGTGGATTAATTTGGGTGAGCCGCGCGGCGCAGACGAGGCTCCCACGGGGGATCCAACGGGCCCCGGCGCGGTGCCCACCAGCCGCCTGGGCAGCCTCTCCTGGGGGAGCGGGGCCGGGGCGAGGGGCAGCGGGGCAGGCAAGGTGCAGGCAGGGCTGGGCAGGACGGCTCGGCTCCCGTGGGGTGCGCAGGGCCGTGGGGACACGGCAGCCGGCGGGGTCAGCGCCACGCAGCTGGCGGCACAACGCCCCAGACCTGGGGCCGGGACCTGGGTCCTCCTTGCAAATGCAAAGGGTCTCGCGGACCCGCCTGCACCAGCATCTCCCCGCACGGTCCATGCGCTGCCCACGTGGAGACGGGCATCCCTCCGGACCTGCTGCTGCACGGGGTGCCGAGCACATCTCCCCCGTCACCGCTGCGCCGCGTTGCCGGCTTACCTGTGAGCACTGCTCTTTCTGTCACGTGTCCTTCCAGGATGTGACAAACAACCGTTTGGGTGTTCGGTGTTTTTTATCTCATCTTCTTCCACCCCACCGCACCACGTTTGCAGCTTTCTCAAAGCTGGGCCACATGCTGCTTTGCCGTGGCTCTTCGCCAAACGTTACTCACCACACGGTACAAGACATATATTTAGCCAGTGCAGAGACAATATCACCAACTTAAAAATAGGCATAAGCGAGCCTGCAGCTATCGCTAGCAGCACCTGAGCGTACCAGAGGGGCCGTGGCCATGGGTCGCCATGGGGCAGGACAGCGTTGGGTGCATTACCCATCACCATGGACCGGTGCAACGCCAGCGCCAAAGCCACCCTCTGCCCTCGCACATCCCGGCTTGCGCTGAGCCTTCCCGTCTCTGCCCAGTGCTGGCCTTGAAGGGGCTCTGCACAGCAGCCTGTCGCTGAATGTAACCCCCTCCTTCTGTGTCCTCCCTCCCGCTCCTGCCCGGCTCCCTGAGCCCCGCGGAGCTGCCGGGGCTGCCTGAGCACCCTGCGGGAGCCTGCGCTGAGCAGTAACCATGGAGATGCCTGCGGCTCCGGCTCCGTCCTTGGGTGGATCTGCAGAGGAAGAGAAAGGCTGCTTTGCAGAAAAGCAAACTGTTATTTGCAATCATCCCCTTCTTGTTCTTCATACCTATTGCTGAATATCCGCGCTGGTGCTTGGCTAACCCCAGGTCTGCAGGAACCCGGCTGCTCTGCCCAGCACAAACCCCCTGGTGTCCAGCAGCCTCCAGGATGGGGGCTGTTTCCAAGCCTGCGCCGGTGGCAAACTCACCTCTGCTGTGGCCCATCCTTCAGACCCTCCTCGCCCCCCCGAGGCAGCTCTGACGGCCCCTTCCCTCGCAGCGGTTCCACAAGCGGCGAGTGGACGTCGCAGCCGGGGGAACACGAGACGTCTCGGGGCTGCTCAGGGAGGGGAAACAGCCAAGTCCAGCGAGAACTTGTTCACGGGCACTGCACGTGTTTGTGGTTCCCATAAAGGGGGTGAATCTCTTAGAACAGGTTTCACAGCAATTACTTCTGTTTGGAAAGAGTTTTGTTAAGGGGCTTTCAACAGCCTTACCTGCACTGCCCCCGTTCAACGGCACTTTAATGAGGTAGCTCGTCTTGGGGATTGTATCCAGCTCTCCAGTACCACGATACCTAAACATCTAACCACGGCAGATCTAGAAGGAGAATAAGCAAGTATATGCTTTGCTAAACACAGCTAAAATCTGGGTCAGGATAAGACCAGCTCCATGTAACAGGGAAAGATGTTGTCGTTCCCTATCCATCCTTTGGTGAAGAGAGAACGCTTCCTTAAACTGCCCAACGTGGTACCTGACCTGCTCCTGATATTTCTGTGAAGTACGAGAGCACAAGTGGCACTTGCAAAATACATGTTGTTCTCACAAATCACACATTGCGAAGAGGTAGATCGGCAAGCTTTGCAAGAGACAGCCCGTTACAAACGACAAACCCAACTGATGCCAAGTAGCCTGCGTGGGGTGGGCAGAGACACCCAGACACTGCAGCGCCTAAGAAGCCGGGATCCAACTAATGCATTACCCTACCTAAAGGGAATAAAAAACCTTCAGTGCTAAACAGTGTGTTCTAGTGTGTTTCTAAATTGACCTGTGATACATTATTTAGGACCTCTCATTATTTATAAGACCATCGTTCTTTCAGTGGGATTAGGACACTATTAAGCTCAAGAGGAGAAATACATCATCTTTCCAAAAATAAAATACTTCACGATTTTAATGCGACTTCTTGTTACTGACACATTTGAACAGACCGTAATGCCAGAGCAATCCTCCTATAATCTGCTGGGATTATTAGAAGACTGTTTCATTTACCCTGCTTCCATCCTAACATATTTGCTTTCGCATCCGGATCGCCGTTTGCCAAGCACACTGCTAGAGCTCTAATTTACATTTCACCAAAACATCACGACTCCTTTCTTAGTCTCTTTACACCCACCTTGTTTTGCTCCAGATTCCGAATTGCTGTGTTCAGCGTGTCTTGTGTGATGGCAGGGTTATGCTCTCACCATGCGAGGAATATATAAGCGCTTTTAATTTTGGCGCTCTCCTGTCACTTGGATGCACCTTTTCTGTCCCTTCCCTTTCTGGTCAGATCACGTTATCCCCAAACACCTGAGGCTTTCTCCCCTCTGTGTCCGTAGAAGCCGGTGCCCGCAGCCCCTGCCGGCTCCCACTGCTCCCAGCCCACGGGAAAGCCCTTCTCCTGGTGCTCCCCGTGCCGTCCCGTCCCTCTGCCCACCCCTGGTGCGAGGAGAGCACCCTTCAGAGAGGGCACAGCGCTTCGGGGGTCTTGCACAGCGATGCTGTGATTGCAACGGGCACGCGGCAGTAATTGCCTTCTCAAATGAGAGAGAATGCCTCGCTGCTTCCCTAGGGCTGGCGGAAAGTTCCCCGTTTGGGAACGGCAGAGAAAGCCCTTGTCCCCTCTTCCCGAAACTGGGAACATTCATCCGGTGGCCCTCAGCTCCTGGGGAATGGCCCCGGGGTGGCGAGGGGGCACCTAAGCTCCAGGACTGCACTAACAGGGACATTTAATCTGAAACTCCCCTTTTTGGACATACCTTCGTGTATGAAGACTTAGTTCCTGAAGGCTTTCACCACTAGCTCTCTATGCGTACCTTCAGAATACGATCCCAGCTAATCACATTTGACTTTTCCCCTGTGCAGTTTTACTTTAGCCCTATGGAAAATACAAGTGTCCCTTGGGAAACTGCTGGTGCCACGTCCCAGGCTCCGCTCCATCCAGCCCAGCACCCGATGGCAATTTCTCCGGTGGGTCCAAGGAGCTGCAGATGGGACAGTATGGCCGGGGGTTGGCACACTGCCTGCCAGGGGCCGGGGTGGGCTCCATTCCCCTCATCATGGTTGAGGTGGTTAGTAGCCGTCACCCAAGCTTCAGAGGGTCAGAGGTGGCAGGAGAAGGCTCAGTCCCTGGGACAGGTCTGCGAGCCACCGCCCTGTCGGGATGTTGGGATGCACGTGGGCCTCAAGCACGTCTCCAAGTCGCAGTGTGCCGAAATAAATGGCAGGCTTGTGGGAAAAGTGTAATTGGCAGAAAACAGCCACTTTCTGGCTCTACGCACAAAACAACTTTCTAAATCAACAGCAGTTTTTTCCCCTCATTTTCTTTGGAAAGCCTGCTGACTTCTGAATTGCTGCAGCCTGCCCTAAGCGATGGCTGAAATGAAAACGTGTCCCCTGCCCCAGCACGGCCGGACTCCGGCGGCACGTTGCGGCCCGACACAAACCACGTCGGGCCCTGCCGGGGTGGTAGGGGAGGTTTTGCTCCTTTTGTTGGTCACAGCGTGCACGGCTTGATTTTTTTTATTACATTACAAGAAAGCCGCTTTCTGCCCCGGGGCCAGCCTCTCCCCGGGGTCCCCTCCGGCCAGGCTGGGGGCTGCAGTCGGGGCCTGATCCTGCCCGGCGCTGTGGGCAGGTCGGCAGCAGCCTGTCCCCCCGTGCTCACCCCCAGCGCCCGGAGAGGCTGCGGGAAGCTGACCTGAATGGGATCAGCCCCGGACAGCCCAACCGGTGGAGCATAAAAGTAGCTTAAAGTCTCATTTTTCCCCCACGTGCTCCTTCTCCAGGCGCGGGGAGGGGAGGATGGAGCCGGGCTGCGGGCAGGGCGGGCAGGAGGGGGTCACCGTGCCCCTGTGCCACGGGCCCCGCCGTGGCTGCGTGGGCAGGGGGCAAGCGGCAGGTCCAGCCCGCGGGTCGGCGAGGAGGGAGAGGGGCTGAAGGGGAGCCAGAAATGGGGTGTTATTGCAGGAAAAGCAGCCGTGGGAGCGGGGTATCCCTCGGATAACATTTTTCCCCGTCGACCGTACAATAATAAACGTTAGCTGAAGTGCAGCCGGAGCCCGAGGCGCGGCCGTGGGCACTGCGCCCGGGGAGATGCAAACCCGCTGCCCACAGCCGGGGGGGCGAAGTGGGGGTGACGAGGAGTGTGGAAGAGCTGCCTCGGGACGAAACGCTGGGAGAAGCGGGATTGGGAGGAGAAGGGAAGGCTGACGGAGAGGTGGTAAAAGGCTGCTTTGAAGGGAGCGGGAGGAGTGGGAGCAGCTGCCCAGCTGCCGGACAGCCGGGGCCTGACACGGGGGCTTGTTCCATGGCTGCTCGGCCAGGCTGACCCTCCTCCTCCTCCCGGCTGGGGACAGAGACCGCTGGGGCTGCCGGCGCGGGCACGGGCCACTTGCCCGGCAGATGCCGTGGGGTCTGGCGTGGGGCTGAGTCGGTCCCCACTGCGGGCAGAGCGGGGCAGGAGTTGCTCTGGTCCCGACAGCAGTGCTGCCCTTCCCAGCCCTCCCAGTGCTCCCAGTGCTCCCAGCCGCGCTTGGCATTCCAACACTGGAGGAATAGGCAGTCTCTAATAGTTTGTTTCTTTACTTATTTTTAGCTTTTGTGGCCCTTAGCTGAAAGCACAGCTTGTGCAAGCGCAAACACAGACTAAATGCTGTCCCGCCGCGGGGTGACGGTGCGACGCGCCGGGCACAGCTCGCAGCTCACGGAGGTGCCGCCCGGCCGTGCCCGGCGGTGTGATCGTCCATCCAGGGCTCGCTGATGGGAGACCGCAGTGCTAATTCAAATGTTGTGGGTTACCATCAAACGCTTACCTCTAGGAAATAACGTAAGCCTCTAATAATTTGCGTGATTACGTTGCAGCAGGGGTCAGAAATGGGAGTGCGTGGGAAGAGCCGGGAGCTGCCGGCACCGGCGCCCGGTCGGTCCCGGCGAGCGCGGGGGGATGCTCGTGGCAGATGAAGTCTGGCACCCGGCGAGGTTTAATTCCAGCGCACGAGGCTTCCTGGCAGAGGTGCTGCTTCTCACGGAGTTCAGCTGGAGGTTGGCAAAAGTCAGGAGGTTTTCTAAGCAGGAGAGATTCAAAAAACTTTAGTTATGCTGAGTGGGACTTGCCTAAACCAACAGTGGGTTTGCGTCTGGCGGAGGTGACACAGAACTTGTTTGACATTTCCTTGCTTCAGCCCGTTACAGCTATGACATATTTTTCCTGAGTATTTAATAAATAAAAAGCTAACCGAAACCCAGGACACATAGATGACTGTAAGGAGCTGGGCAGGGGACGGACTCCTACGGTAAATCTCTCCTGATAGTTTCAGGTCCTCTGAAAAGAGGTATTTTTCTCCTGAATGCATTTGGTAAAGAAGCTTTGCTAAAATATAGAATTAGGCTACTTCTTTTTCTTTTTAAATGGTACTAATCAGCTTAACACAATGAAAGGCACAGCGGAGAAGTTGCTTTGTAATTTTAGAAAACCTTGCAACCCTGACCTCGCTGCTGAATTAGCCGGGGGTGCCCTGTCTCCAAATCCGCGTTCGGTGCAGGGTGGGAGGGGAGGGGGAAGGAGATGTGGGGGGACACATCTTCCACCCTGAGCTCTGCGGGACATGCCCTGGATGAGGGTCCCCAGGGACCCGATGCAGCCGGGACGGACGTGGGGAGCCCAAGGCAGCACCCAGCACCCCGAGGTGCCACCCCCTCCCAGCACCTGGGGGTTTAATCAGGGCTGGGCTTGATGCTCAAGGCCAAGGGAAATGTTTCACTGCTGGGGTTTGGGGGGTTTTTCCATAACAGATTTTATGGTAAAGGTATGGCAGTGCCAAAGGGGAAGTTTCTAGGTCCTGGTTCTGTTTGATTCTGGTATAATCAGATAATCTGTTTCATTGAAGAGAAGTTTGCCTGTGATTATCCCATCCCAGAGTCTGGACACAAGCTTTTGTACACTTTGTACGCTGCAAAATTACTGCACTTGAGCACAGCATAAATCCCTGTCTCTTCAACTGTAGCATCGCTTTTTTAAAAGTCTGATTTTAGCACCCATTATATAGGGCATTCAGCTCCTCGGTGGCCAGCAGGGTAAAAAAAAAAACCCTGATATTTAAAAAAAACTCTGTATATAAATATGTATGCCTGCAACGGAGCAGAACAGCCCGCAGGAGCCAACCCGCCTCCCGTTCGGCGTGCTGCTGCAGCCCATACATATGCATACCCGCTCCCGGCGGATTTATAAACCCCCGATACGTGCATATCTATAAAAGCGCGAGGTGGGCCGCCGGCCCTTCGCCGGGTTGCGGGGTCTGGTGGGACGTGCCGCAGCGGCGCGATGGGCGCCAGGGGCTGCGCGGGGCCGGGGCGCTGGGACGCGCCGGCGCCCGTCCCACCCTGGGCATCCTCACCCGGGTCGGCATGCGCGGTTTTGGAAACAACCCCGTGTGACACCTGCAGCCCACTCGGGAGCAGTTCGCTCCCGAAAGTGTAAAATTACATTTCCAGAAAAAACGAACATGCTGCAAGTGGCTGGGAAACACAAGTGGCAGGAGGTGGCTCTGAGCAGCTATTTTAGTATTTTATTTTAAAAACACAGGCAGTGAGTGCCCCTGGCAGAGCCAGAGATGCCAGCATTTCAGAGAAACATGTTGAAGAAAGGAGAGAAAAAAAAAACCAGAAAGATTTCTGCTTCCTTAGGAGGTTTGCAAATGTGGTCTTTGGAGGACCAAGGATGCTGGTTAACTTGAACAAGCAAAGACCCTGACGTCAACTAAATACTGCTGAGGAGGTGAGGTCAATAGTAATTATAACCTGCTTGTATCTTCACGCGTTATAGACGTGTTTAATCTTTTTATTGAAAAGCTTTTTACTGAAATGATGTGGTATGATAATTTCCTGCAGTGTCCTGTTTCTAATTAAGTAGTTGGAAACACAGTGGATTGCACTTAATCATCTCTGCTTCAGTTAAGTCCTTGCTAAAGAAATACCTTTAGTTCTGTTTTTGTTTTATTTTTAAAACTGTAGCCTTTTGAGTGGGTTTGAGAATGGAGACCACCCTTGTGTCAGTATTCATGTACCCTTTCCAAAGGTGAGCCTTAGCGTCGATGACCGTGGGACAGCCATACCCTTGTGTTTTACAGGGAAATCCGTTTGCTGTGTATTCCGGCTTTGCCTGGTGCTCACCGAGTACCAGGTTAGTGCGAAAGGCTGAAAGCGCGCCGGACATTTGCTCAGCAATTAATCATTATCCGCCTGCGCCTGGCTGGTGTCAGCGCACCGGCGCGACGACCGCTGGCTGCGTCGCCGGGCTCCTCCGCGGGACCTGCCCTGGAGGCAGCCCTGCCCGGGGCGGCGGCGGGGGTCCTGCGCCAGCCCCCCACAGCTCACCCTGGGGTGGCACGGATGAGGATGCCGGGGAACTTGACAGCCCGAAGCCAGCGATGCCGCTGCCATCAGCGCGTCGCGTTCCCAGGAGAGGGGGGGCCGGTCTGCTCTTCGCCGCGGGGCAGCGCAGGCGGGGGACGGGGGTGGCTGAAGACACGCTGCGCACGGCGTCAGCACCGGCACCCTGTCGCGGGTGCCCGGGGTGCCCGGTTCTGCTGGAGCGGGGCGCTGGTGGTGGAAGGGACAGGCTGGTAGAGGAGAAATGTCACGTCTTAGAGCTGCAGAGGGAGCCCTGGCCTCCACCTGCACAACTGTTCTCTCCTCCTTAGGAACCCATACAAAGAGCTGATTCAGGGACGTTTTCGGCCGTGTAGAGCTCTTCCACCAGTACCAAGCCCACTGAGAAAGACCACAATTTTTCCTTTTTTCCCCATCTAGCTCTGCCCCCGGCCCGCCGGCAGGCAGGGGGATGAAAGCGCCGGGTGCTATTTGGGGACAGAGGAGGGCACGCGCCTGCCAGCCCCCCGCCTCCGCTGCCAGGCACCTCCAACGACACAAAAGGTATTAACCAGGTTTTTTAAACCTAGCTCTGAAATCTTACTGAGTGTTTTAACCCAGACAACTAAGAGGGAGCACGACAGCCAGCGGCTAAATATAGCTCTGGAGCGGTGGCAGCAGCGGGGCTTGGGAAGACGTTGTGAAGGGGGGCTGGGAAACTGGGGAGCGCTGGTGAGGGGGGCGGCCGCCGGTTCACGCTTCGCTGCCTGAGCTGAAAGTGCAGCCGGGAACGATAATGCAGCTCCTCTGCCGCGCTGCCAGCTGGGAATACGCTTCAGCACATATTATCGCTGATTTGAAATCCCTGTGGAGAGCTCATAGCTGAGGTGAACCATGTTGGGAGCAGAAGCGGTGGGGAGGGGAAGGGGCTGGACCGCAGCGCCGCGGGCAGCGCTGGATGCGGCCGGGCACTGGGCTGTGCCGGCTCTCCCAGGGCACACCGCCAGCTCTTGCTTCTCGGCCTCAGCTCCTCTCTCTGCTTATTTTCCAGAAGCTGTGAAAGGATTTGTCCAAAGCATCAGTTACCTTGTGCAGTGGCAGTTGTCTGTTGTCGTTGCCTCGAGCATCACTGCTTGTGCTGAGGGTGCCGGGGGAACGGAGGGCTGTGCCGGTGCCCCGGGCTTTGGGAGCACCGCCAGCCCTGCCTGGCCAAATCAGGCCTTGTATCATCGGTCTTGAAGCTGCTGGTTCTGAGACTGGTCCCTGCTCCCACATGATGACCCTGGTCCGTCTACCACCAGCTTAGGTCCTCGTGCCGGAGCGGCTGCAGCTCAATTCGGCTGGGCTGGAGCTCGCACCCCTTTGCTCCAGCTGCCCTCGACACCCCCGGGGCTCACCGGTTAGGACACGCTAATGTGGTTTTTGGCCTATGTTCATTTAATGGTCACTTGGCATTGAGACAAGTGTATTAGATTTGTTGGAGAAAGTTTATATCCCAGTTAAGTGGCTTTTATAGTTCCAGCCCAGCCGAGAGAGCTGATGTGGTGGTTAGTGCTTTTGCCTCACGCTTCGCTGCTCCACGGACTTTCCATGTGGTTTGGGGCATTCCATCACGCCTCATCCCTCCTCTCCCGGTGGCAGCGTTCCCCGGCCCCGGGGAGGGCTGGAGCGGGAAGCCGATGCTGAAGGCACCGAGGCTCAGATACAACGGTGACCAGAGAGATTGAAACACTCGCGGTGGCTTTGGCGGTCGCTTAGGACCGGAGCCTCGGCACCGCTCGGGAGGTGTTGCTGCCGCCCGCCCGCCTGCCCGCGCCGCTTCCCGAATAACCAGCTCCTGGCACGCCAGATGCACGGGGGACGGTTAATGAAGCACCGAGGACCGTTATGTGAGCAAAGACAAGCACCGAGAAGTTCTCCTGAAGTTGCTTAAATCAAACAATGCCAGCAGCCTCCAGCGCTCCATTCCCTCTCATCATCAGTCAAAACAAAGTGGAAATAATAGCGCACATCTCTCCCTGCAAGCCACGAGACATCAAGTCACCAGGAAAAGGCTGCGAGCAGCTCCTCAGAGCACGTGCCACTTGTCTCCCAGCATCCCAGCTTTCCTGGTGACTAATTACAGCACTGACTTGCGCTGGGCAGCAGCAGAACTGCTTTTATTTTAAAGTAGCCCAGAAGTCTGAGGGGAAATAAAAGCTGTGGTCCTTCCCTTTTCCAAGCCAGAAAGGCCCCTCGCCAGCCACAGTAAAGCCCGTTTGAATACTTGCAGTGTCCGTGCCGTCCCCAGGGCCGCTCCTGCGCAGCTTCTCCTTGTTTGGAGGGCGGCAGCTTTGCCCGGGCTCAGAGGGCTCCGAGGGGTGATGGGGGACAAATCCTGTCCCCAGCCGGCAGCCGCTGGGTGGGTGGTAGCACCCGCACGCTCCGGACCCTGCGGGCACCGCGTGTGTCGCTGCCGCTGACCCGGCAGAGAGGCTGAGCTGCCTCCTCCCTCCCTTCCCTCTCACTGCCTGCGTGCGGGCAGCGTGTGCGCTGTGTGCGCTGTGTGTGCTGTGTGTGCCGGGCACGTGTGTGCCGTGTGCGCTGTGTGTGCCGTGTGCACTGTGTGTGCTGTGTGTGCCGGGCACGTGTGTGCTGTGTGCGCTGTGTGTGCTGTGTG
>VZTQ01013343.1:147268-158088 GCA_013400755.1 Pelecanoides urinatrix | reverse complement strand
AGCGCCTCCCCGCCGGGGCTGAACCCCGGGAGCCCCGCGGCGAGCCCCGGCCCCGCCGGGCGCTCCGACACCCCCTCGCCGCGGGCGCCCCCGGCCGCCGCGCCCCTCGCCCCGACCGGCTTCGTCCCCAAACCCGGCTTGCTGCACCTCCCCGGCCCCGGGCTCGGCGCCCTGCCGGCCCTCTACCCGCCCGCCGTGTACCCGCTCCCGGCCCTGGGGGGCCAGCACCCCGCTTTCGCCTACGCCGGCCTCCCCCACCTGCCGCCGCCCGGCGCGGAGCACCTGAAGGCGGCGGTGGCCGGCTCCTTCCCGCTGGAGCACTGGATCCGAGCCGGGATGCTGGTGCCGAGGCTCTCTGACTTCCACGGTGAGTGATCCGGGGACCGACGTCCCGTCGGGCGGGACGTGGCTCTCGCCCCTTCCAACCCCCGGGGGCCCCCGCCGGCACGACGGGGTGCAGGTCCCCTCGGGGACGGCGGGCTGAGGCTCTCCGAGGCCGCCCCTTCGCGGATCCCCGGCGGTTCGGGTCGTGAGCCCGGCAGGGGCAGCGAGCCCAATGCGGGGCTCTCGCTGCGCCCAGACCCGCTCCTCAGCCAGGGCAGATTTGGGGGTCCCATTGGCGGCGGGGGGAGGCGGGCAAGACGCGCGCTCCGGAGACCTCGAGGGCTGTGGGGCCCCTGGAACCCGATCTGAAGGGTAAAATCTTGCCCTACCCCAGCCCGGTGCTGCGGGACGGCCCCGAGGGGCACTGCCCGCGCCGGTCCCAGCTGCCAGCCCGCACGGCCGCCGCGGGCTCGTTGGGCTCCGCCGCGGCGGGAAGGAAACGAAAATGAAGAAGCGGCGGCCGGAACCGGCACCGGGAAACGAATAAGACCCGACCGGTGCAGTTGGGAACGAACCCGCCCAGGTCCCTGCGGCAGGAGCCGCCCGCCGGGGCACGGAGGGATGCGCGGCCGGATCCGGCCACCGGGCCGGGACTCCGGGTCCCTGCCCGCCGCCGCGCTCGGCTCTCGGGGGCGAGGAGCCGGCTTCGCACGGCCGGTGAGTCCTGTGCCGGCGGGAGCTGCGGGAACCGGGCAGCCCAGCAGCGTGCTCGGCTCCAGCCCAGCCCCGGTCCCTCCTGGCAGGCAAGGAGGGTGCCGGCTCCGTGCACGGCCCCTTGCGCGGTGGGCACGGGCAGGGCTGCGGGGCAGGCACCGGATCCTGCACTGCAATGTTGGGCCACGGGTGGGGAGGGTCCTACAAGGCACGGACGGCACAAGGTCCGACTTCAGGCTCTTGTCACGCCGGGGACTGTCACTGGGACCCCTGGCAGTGTGACCCGGACCCTGCCCTAGGCTTGGGGTGAGCGGAGGTCTGGTCACCACAAAGATGAGGCCAGTGGACAATAAACCAAGAGTGATTTGTTAATAAATCTCTGGCAGAGTATCCATATTTATTAGCTGAGTTTAGTGTCTTAATAACCTGTGAGACCATTTACAAAAAAAAAAAAAAAAAGCTGGATAAGTCAGTTAATTAATAAACTGGCTGGATAAATAGTAGTGCAAAAATGTAGAATTAACATGAAACATCCCATTCATTGCTCCTTCCTCAAATTACACCTGGGCAGGTTGAAGGGAAAGAGGTTGTTCCCTTCCCTGGGCTGTTTCCCTTTCTCTGGCTCTCCCTGGCCTGTAGGATAGGTCCAGCTGTGAAGTGGTGGTGGCACCTAAGGGTGTAGAATAAGCCTCCAGTGCTATAGGCTGTGTGCATTCTTCAAGCATGTCATTAAGAGCAAGAAAAAAAAAAAATCTCTCTTTGTTGGGTGGTGAAACACCTTCCTGTTCCTCTGCAGGGGCCACGTTGTCCTTGCAGGGTCTGGGTCTGTTGGTATATCTCAGTGTCCCGGTAGGTTCACGCAGGGTTGTGTTTCACCAGAGTGGGATTGCACCGATGCACCTGCCTCTGTGGCCCTGAGCGCAGCTTCTGGCTGGGATAATGTATAGATATTGGTGCTTCAAATTTGCATTTGTGTATCAGCTCCATACCTCTCAAGTGCAGGATCCGCTCCAGAGCTTTTTGTCTCCAAAATGCTGCTGAAAGGAGACAAATCCCAAATCATGGGCATGAGAACAGCTTGTGAAGGGAGCTTTTGGACTGTGCTAGGGTGCACAGGAACAGCATATCAACGGATCTTGTGGGAAGCACTAGGCTTTGTTCCTGGGATACTCAGGGGGAGGAAAAGCCAAGATCTGACCCAAGATCTGCTGGACTGGGCCCTGGAGAGCCCAAAGCAAGGTAAAGGCAAGGGAGACACATGCAGGTGTAACAAGGATGTGGCAAAAGATGCCAAAGCTGTAGATTTTTAAATTAATGACCATTGCTCCAATCCATATCCTCGATGAAAGGTGTTTGCCCCGCTTTGCAGTGGGGATTGTCTCTCCACAGGCTCTCTGGTTTAGTACTTCAGCAATTTTCCTGCTGTGAAACTTTTCTTGCTCCAGTTTGCTCCCAAGATTTGTCATGCCAAACACAGCAAATCACTCTCCACTCTCTTTGCTTGCCTGGTCTGCACATGAGAAGGGTCTGTAGGTCTCTTTCAGCCTTCTTCCCCCACTACACAGCCCGGCTGCTTCAATCTCCTCTGAGCTGGGTTTCCACGCTGACTACTTTCAGGATTTTCCTCCAAACTCCTTCCAAATGCCCTCCCCTCTCAAAGCACAAGGACCATGTTGGATGTAGAGCCTGAGCTGAGGCCTCCCTGCAGCAGAAGGATGAGGTGCTGTGTGTTTGCAGCTGTTCTACCTGCCTGTACCTTCCCATAGACATCACTTCTGACTTGGAGAACTTATGCTCAGCTTGGGGTTTATTCTTCTCTCCACACTTGTTCTCCCAGGGATCCTGCTCCCCTAGTCCTTGTTGCATGTTATTCTCACTGCTGTGTAGATTCTGTCATCAGACCCTGTTCCTCATCCATCTTCAGATCCTTATTTCAGTCTCTTGGGAACATTTGGGTTCTCAAGTGTGTCCTCAGCCTTTCCTCACGTGGACTTGCTGCAAGCTCCAACAGCAGGTCTCTTTGCAGCATGCCTTGTCCCTGTAGTCACCAGGACTGGCCCCAGCTGCATGTTATGGCTGTGTCTGGGCTGATATTGCCCCGGTGTGCTGGTTGTGGTGTGGGGACGGGGACAGTGGTGTGGGTGTGCAGTGACAGGAGGGGCACCTGCCTAGGACATGCTGCCTGCCCAGCCCTTCCTCATTTCTCTGAGGAGGCTGGTGGGCTGGGCAGGAGCCTCCCACTGTTGGCACAGAGCTCCTGTGCCCTGTCCCAACACCTAGCCTAGACAGACAGATGGACGGACCTGCCTGGCTGAGATTTCCGGAGTGACTGAGCACAAGTTTCCATGCTGCTGGTGCTGGTCATGTTTAGCTCTCTGAGTAGCAGTAGGCAGATACTTGGGAGAGATGCATCTGAAAGCCTCCTAGGGCATGTTCTGGGGCATCCCAGAGGGAGGTCACCCTTGTGATTTATTTGTGGAAAATTCCAGGACTAAATAATGGATTCCTTCTTTAGCTGCCTGCGTAGAGATGTTTTGCAGGCACTGTCTAGTTTGGTCCCCTGGGGACAGTCAGGGTGGGGAAAGGAGCAGGACAGCCACACTGAAGCCGCAAGCTTTGCAGGGATGCATTGGACGTGCTCACCCCGCTCTCACCTGCGTATGGGGGAGGTAGGATGCTGGGGAGATGGGTACCCTTAGGAACCTGGCCTGGGCTTGGCTGCTGGGGTTGCTCAGAGAAGTGCTCCTGCTGCAGTGCAGGTGGGTGCTGTGCCTTCCTCCCTAGCTGCCTCTGCGGAGCCGCAGCCAGCGCCTGGCTGCCTCTGCTGCAATGCAGAGTGAGAGGGCTGGGCGGGAAGGCCTGAGCACAGGAGCAGGCATGCCCTCGCTGCAGCCGGTGGGATGCTGCCTTCCTGGGCTCCGCTGTTCCCAGCCCGGGTCCCTGTCCTAGGGCTTCGAGCACCTCCTGAACTGCACAGAGGGAGCATTTGGCTCCGGGGTGCTGTGCCCATCAGTGTTTCTGGGAGCTGTGATTTATTTGCCCTGGCTAGCAGCATGGAAATGCAGCGTGGCAGTAGGAGCTAAACGCAGGAACCTGCCATAGAGGAGAGTTGTAGGAGCGGAGAGTGGTGACCTGCAGGCTCTCAGGAAGAGAGAAGGATTCCCTGCTGGGGACCCAGTGCTTGGTTTTCCAGCTTTGCTGGGACACCAGTCATCTGCATCACCTGCTCACCACCTTGATGGCTTGGAGCCCAAGCCGGATCCTGCCCGCAGTGGTGGAGAACTGGCTGATGGGCTGCGCTGGGCTAGGAGACTGGGCAAGACAAGTCATATCAAAGTGCTTCAAAAAGCAACACCTTCCAAGGCTCACCGAGTGCACAGGGGTCTGGCATCCACAGGAAACACGGGCTGGAAAACAGCTGGCAAACAGCAATCAGGGGTCAATGGCGGAGCAAGCAAGGGGCTGCCAGAGGTAGCAAGTGCCCTTACACATGCTGTCCCATGGACAACGGTCAGGGCTGGCTGCCAGCAGGCCAGGAGAAGCCTCTGGTGATGGCTCCGATGCTGGTGAGACCACATCTCCCTCTCCCAGACCTGACATCTGGAGAAACACCTCCAAAGCAGACAGGGTGCTAATTTCCTCTCCTTTATCTGCTAGCTCACAAAGTTAAGTGAACTATAACTAAACAAACCAAATTAAAACCAAGAAGGTTAATAGCAACCTAGGATTACCCTTGTTATCAAGTAGACGGAACTGTATCAAATAAACCAACAATTCTTTATAAGCTTTATCTAATTATCCAGGAGGCAGCTGACCTGTAGATCTCCTTACCTCAGACTCGGAGGGCATTCCCGGCTCCAGGCCAAGCAATTTATTCACTGATATTGTAGCCAAATGCTGGGCACCCATCAGGGTGTCCAAGCCCTGCCAGGCTGAAGGGATGCTGAGATGAGCTCTGCTCCTGGATGTAGGACTGGAGGAGATGGCTGAGCAGATATGAAATCCTTTGGCAAGCAAAGGTGTGATGCTGAGGCAGTCACTGGTCTTCTGGTAGGAGCTGGATAAGAGGGGGAGCCTTCCTGAAGGGTTATTCTTTCTGTGGGATGGTGGTTGTGATGGGGATGGGTTCATGGCTCACCTGGCAGGGACTAGGGGAGTTGAGCCCTGGGGGGATGATGTCTGTGTCTATGTGGCAGCTTGCCGCAGGACCAGGCAAGGACAGGACTCCACCAAGCGCACTGGCAGGACAGGCTGGAGCTACCAGCAGCCACAAGGCATCATTTCCTCTTTGCTTGGGAAACTGGAACATACCTCATACCCTCAGACTCCACTTCCTCCTCCTACCTTTGCTCCTTCCCAATGAGAAGCTGAAGACCCTCTTCCCTCCATACTCTCCCCATGCAAAGGAGCGAGAGCCCTTCAGGGAAGGTGACAGCAGGTCTGAGGCCAGAGATGTTGGTTGTTCAGGTCCATGCTGAGCTGCTGCTGTGGGTGGCTGAAGGTCAGGTGGATCTTATGGCTGTGCCAGTTTGGGCTCGCCCCATCTTATCTGCAGGCAAAATCTTGAATGAGTCACAGTGGGAAGCAGTGGTGATGGGTAATAGTAGCTGCTGAAGGGTGTATTGTCAGAGGAGGTCACAGGTTAGGTGGCCAGCTATACCTGTGTAGGCTGGGCTTTGGACTGCTGGTGCTTGAATCGTCTGACAACACCCCAGAAGGGTTTGAGGGTTGGTTTTTTTTTTGTCAGCACTGGGGCAGTAGGCAGTCAGGGAAGTCTTCCTGGGGAAGTCAGGATCTGTACAAGGTTTGTAATGGACACCACTGCACTGATCCCGAATTGGAGACACTGAGATGGAGAACCTGGAGCTGGCAGAGGGACCCTGCATTGGCAGTAATTTTGGATATATTGTGTTTGGATTTATCTGGCTTTTGGGCAAACTTTCTGTTCCTTTTCCTTGCTAGACCAAGCAGTCCTCAGCACCTTACCTGGGGAAGAGTGAGTCCCTTGGAGGGGGGGGTGTTGTTAAAGAAAGTTGCCTTCCAGTCTCCTCTGAATCTGGACAGATTGACTCCCCCAGCTTTTGGGGTCAAGACTCACTTCTGTGCCTCCAGTCTTCCCACATCTGTTTTTAGTCTGGCCACATCTGGCCTTGCAGGAGGAGGCACAGAGAAGTCTTTCGGGGTGGTCTGAAGGATTTCCGTGCTCCCCAGAGCTAGGATGCAGTGCCCTGGGCTCTCTGCCTTATGATGGGGAATTCAGGCTGCAATATTTTTTGCACCCCTGGCAAAACAGCCTTCAGTTCCAAAAAGCACAGAAGTCCTGGATTACTGGGTGCTGGGATGTGGGCACACCCTCTTCCCTTCTCTTTCCCTGAAGCATCCTCTCCAGACCGTGCCCAGAAAGAGGGACCCTTCCCTGACCTGGTACAGCCAGCCTGTGCAGAGCAGCCTCTGCTTCAGGGAGGGACTGAGGCACCGGGTGCCCAGTGCACCCTCCCGTCTCTGTCAGCAAAGAGGAGGTGCTGGGTGCTGGAGCCCTCGAGCTGCCAGGTGCTGCCTGGGGATACTTTGTGTTGTGCTCCATGCCAGTGTCAGATGAATTCATTTCCCCTCCAGTTCTTTCTGATGCATCTCTGGTCTTCACCCCCAAGGAGCTGCAAGGGGTGTTAGCTTGGGCCACCCCATTGCTGCAGATGCTGGTCCCCATGGCACCTCCTCTCCTTAGCCCAGGGGAGCATTCCTGGGTCCGTTTGGTCTCATGTCTCCACCAAGTATTTGTACAGCCAGACCATCCATGGCCAGCCAGAGTCCAGACAGCAGCCGAGCTCTGCAGAGTTGAGCCATCTTCCATGTGACATTCGTATTTTTCCCAGCAATCCTTTAAGCCTCTCATTTGGTTTTAGCCTTTAATATGTTTTGTGTGCAAAATAACACACAGTGTGTGTGTCAGAGCCATCAGCACAGCTTGCCTCTATTCAGTCCCTAGTTTAACTGGCCAGTGGCTGCAAGCTGGGTCCCATGGGCTGTCTCTTCTGGCACTGTGGGGCTGCAGGCGCAGGAGGGGTCGTGTCCACCACTGCTCCCACAAGGAGTTTGCAGAGCCCCGGCCCAGCCTAGGCTCTGCCTGTTTGACCTGTCCCACCCCGCACCCAGGTACTTGGGATCAAACCCGGATCGTGAGCAGTTAATGCCCCCTTCATAAATTCCTGCCTCATGCGTCACCACTGTGTTTGTGAAGGGCTCGGTGGACATCTCGGGAGATGGGCAGGTCGGGATCAAAGCTGGAATCTGGGGGAGATAACATGGATGATGCCCCATGCCCTGCAAAGTGGGCGAGCTGGAGCGACCCTTGCCAAACACGTCTCTGGGGCCACGGTGCTCCAACTGGCCCCCCGAGACACGGTGGCGGGGACGTGCCAAGGACCTTTCCTGTCAATACTCCCCCCACGCTCCTCCAGCACTTTACTCCCAGCTGCAAACCTCTGGGTTTGATTGCCGCTGTGGTGCTGGGAGAAGCAGTAAAAACTGAACCCCAGGAGGACAATAAAGCCAGCGGAGAGGAGATAAGCAGGGATCAAACACGGCGCAGCAGCCACCCCACGCTGGACTCTCAAAGGTCCCTTTGTTCCCGCTGCCTCCCAGTGCAGAGCCGCGCTGCCTTCAAGGGCTGTGGGCGAGATAGCGGGGCTTGCCGGCAGCCCTGCTGCCGCAGCCCCTGGCAGTTGGGCAGCCACCTGCGCAGCCCGGCAATAAAAAAGGAGGTTTAATTTCAGTCACAGGACTGATTCCAATTGCACACCAAGGCCTGATAACATATCTCACTGGTTCCTATCAGCCAGGCAATAAAGCCATTATTGGGGCGGGAGATGATAGAAGAGACACTTGCCTTCTTCCTCATCCTGGGCTTGCCAAGGGGATGTTCCCCACACCCCCTAGCCCCGCTGTCCCCTGACCCCTGCCCACTGTCTGCCCCGCAGCCGCCCCACAGTCTGGCTTGATGGGGAAGTGCCGTCGGCCCCGCACAGCCTTCACCAGCCAGCAGCTCTTGGAGCTGGAGAACCAGTTCAAGCTCAACAAGTACCTGTCCAGACCCAAGCGCTTTGAGGTGGCCACGTCGCTGATGCTCACCGAGACGCAGGTACCTTGGTCCTGGGGGGGATGGAGGATGGCACTGGCCGGCTGCCAGAGAGGTGGGAGGCTGTGGCGTGGGAAGCCAAGGTCATAGGTAATGCTGATGCCCCTCGCTTGGCTGCCATCAGCCCCACACCCCACTGCCCCCATCACCACCCCTTCCCAGAGCGTCTCCTGCAGAGACCTGCCTGATGGACTCCAGGCTCTTCTTTTGTGAAGGGCCCCCCAGAAATACTGCTCCCCTTTTTACCCACCACCCCCAGCTTAGATTTCAGAGCCTTCCCATCCCTTCCCACACTGTGAGAGGGGGCTTTTTGTGGGGCTAAAGCTCCTCCTTTAATGTCCCCATGCATGTCCTTGGGCATCCTGGGGGATTGCTGGTCCCCTCTGTCCCTGACCCCCCCCCCATGGAGGCTGGGCAGGGGGAAGAGTGCAGCTCCCCAGGTACTCCTCTCCCTGTGACATCCTCAGCCTCCTTGCACACCTGCAGCACCACAGGATGCCCCTAAATAAAGAGGCTTTGGGGAGCCCTCTGTGCAGGAAAGGTGAGGGGGTGAGTGGAGACAGGATGGGGTAGGGGGACACATTCTCCCCTGGGGGCTCTCCCTCGGCAGGTGAAGATCTGGTTCCAGAACCGCCGCATGAAGTGGAAGCGGAGCCGCAAAGCCAAGGAGCAGGGGGCTCAGGCGGAGACCGAGAAGCAACGAGGGCTCAGCAAAGCCTGTGAGAAGCTGCTGCCTGGCGAGCCCCGGGGACAAGCTGCCGAAAGCCCCGAGTTCATGGGGTGCAGCCCGGGCTCGGGCTTCCTGCACCGCAGCACCACCGAGCTGGGCTATAGCCCGGACTCCTCCTGCTCGGGGGGTGAGGAGGAAGAAGAAGAGGAGGAGGACGAGATGGGTGCCATGGAGAGGAAGATAGGCTCTGTGTTGTGAAAGGCAGACGGAGCCTGCCTGGGAGAGGGTCCGGGCTGCGGTGTCAGGGGTCTCTGCTGGCAGACACAGACTGTGCCCGGGCGGAGCGGTGGGGGCTGCAGGCACCTGCCCCTCCCTTTAACTTATGTGTATTTGGATCCTATTTAACTCGTAATTATTCCTCTGTGTGTATCTGGGGGAGTCCCCACGTCCCTCCCCTATAAAGCTGTTATCCGGATGCCTGTGCTCTTCCTTAGGGGATGGGAGGCTCTGCCCCTCTCCTGCCACTGCGCTGCCCTGCTGGGGTCCCTGGGGAGCGGGGTGGGGACAATGGACTCGCACAGCTGGAGGGGAGAGACCCCGGACCTTCCTTCGACTGTGCACTGCCCCTTCCCTGCAGATATGACAGTGCCTGGAGCAGGGCATCCCCGTGTGATGCTGGCTGCCTTTTCCCTTAGTGGCATGAAGGGCTGGGAAGGGGGATGCCCAGGATGCGTGCCTGCCTCCATCCTGCATCCCCGGTGGGGACTGCACTTTGCCAGGCAAAATTAAGCTGCCCTGTAAAGCTGATTAATTGGCTAATGCAGCAGTGCTGTTTTCCATGTTGCAATCAGACTGGTTGCATTGGTGTGGCATTGCCCTGAAGTGAGGTGGGGATGGAGCCCTCCTGGGTTTAGTGTGGTGCTCAAGCTGTTTGTGAGGGCTCAGTGTTATGGTGAGCCCCCCTTTTCCCATGGCGATATCTAAACCCCATTCAGCCCCTTTCTGGACTCATTCCATGATCCTCTTGGGGCCCTGCTCACTCTGGCTGGGCTCAAATAAATCCCTGGTAGCAGGATGACAACAGACACCCTCTGCCACCTCCCTAGAAGCACTAGGGTTAAGCCCTGACCCCCCTAAGCGAGCAGGCTGCCCTTGTCCTCAGGATGCTGGAAGGGCCTGGCAGACCCTATAGACCTCCCATACCTCCTGCACAAGTTCTGGGCCGCCCCTTGGGGATGCTGAGATGGCCATGCAGGCGGAGGGACCAGCCCCGCAATGCCCAACCTCTCCACCCTGCCTCATCCCGGGGGTGCAGCCCTGCTTCACCACCCCAGTACATGTAGGGCTGCAGGAGCAGGGCAGGCTGGGCTGGGATGCCCCGTCCCCGGGCAGCCCGTGGTGTCTCCCTCCTGCCCCACGTCCTGCTGTCCCCTCCTCTCTTTTCCTTGTCCCTGCCCGAGGGTGGCCGGGAGGGCTGCCTGCCCTGGGGACCAGTGGTGGGGGTGGGAGCTGCCGAGGAGCAGCAGCCCCCGGGTCGCCTCCGGCAGCCGGTCAGCGAGGGATGGGACAAGTAAGTGTTGGTGCGGGGCTGTCACACCTCGCAGGGCTGGGTGAGGCCTGGCAGCGGCTGGGGCTGCCGGGGGGCCGGGGGGCAGCACCCTGGGCAGGGGGACAGATGTGATGCTTTTGGGACAGAGGGATGGGCAGGGGAAACAGATGATGGGAGAGAGGAGCATGGGGATGAATGGATGGATGGACGGACGGATGGATGGATGGATGAACAACAGTCCTGTGTGGGGTGACAGTGACCCGCAGTGGCTGCTGGCAGCTCAGCAGCTTCCCCCTGGGTGTGTGGCATCCCGGTACCCAGGTCCCCTGTCCCCAGGCAACCCATCCCAGGGTAGGGCAGGGCCCAGCTGCCCACGCAGGAGGTGTCTGGACCCCTGGCACTGCCCGGAGGGGAGCTCTGGTCCTGGG
>VZTQ01013343.1:104966-142255 GCA_013400755.1 Pelecanoides urinatrix | reverse complement strand
TGGGCTGGGCTGGGCTGGGCAGGGCTGTGCTATAAGGCCCAAGGAGAGCTCTGCCACAGGGGGCTGAGTTGTGAGTGAGGTGGGGGTCCTGGTCTGTGCCAAGGGGACTGCTGAGCACAGAGCTGCAGCAGTCTGGAGACAGTGTGGTGTGTGGCAAGGGCTGGACTCAGCTGGCAAAATGGAGACACTACTGGGAACGTGCAGGCCCTGCAGGGAGGTGTGCCACCCTGAGCCCGAGGAGGAGTTGTTGGATCTCTGGGAGCGCCCAGGTCTTGGCAGCAAAGACTGTCTGGGTGCAGGAGCAGTGTGCGTGAGGACTTTTTCCTCTTGTTTTTTAGATGCTTGCTCAGGCACATGGCGAGCCCCAAAACTCTGACTCTTTTCGGAAGCTGTGCTGTGGCTGTGTCAGGAAGGTGAGTGGTGGAGCAAAGGGTGCCATTGTCATGGGTGGATTTACTGGCAGGGCAGGGAGAGGCCATTTTCCAACTAGCCTTTGCTTCCCTCGTTCATGATATCCTTTAGTATCTGTTGGTTGGGCTGTGGTCAGGAGGTGTCCCCTCTTGACTCCTGGAGCAGGGCTTTTGGTCGCTCCTGGAGCTTTGCTGCAGGGTGGCTCCTCCCACCCTTTTGCCGGAGTCAGAGACTTTTAGGTAGAGAAACAGCTGTTTGAGTGATTTCTCCTCCTTCCCTCCCAATGTCCCTGTTGCAACTTCCTCAGCTGTCTGCAAGAAAGGCAAAGAAGAAAGGCATATTCTGGGGCATTGAGGTGGCTGAAACACTCAAGTGGCATGGCTGGGAACTCGGAAAAGAGATGATCAAACATCTGATCTTGAAAAATGTTCATGAGAAAACCCAGAAGCTGAGCTACAGGTGCGTGGGAAGTTTCTTTCTCCTTTGTACTCCTCACACTCTCGCTGCATCTTCATCCCTTCTGCTGTATCAGTCACATTAGCACCTTTCCTCAGATTCGTCTGCCTCCTCTCCCCTTGGGCTATGTGCTGGAGACAGTGCATGCACGCTTACATAGCAGGACAGAAACCTGCTAAATCAGAAGCACAGCCCTTGTTCCTGGCAGGAGTATTTTAAATGAAATGCCTTTTTTTTAAATTCTGTTTTGCTGATACTTCTGTCTGTGAGGCATTTCCAGTCTAGTGAGATTTTAATTGTGGATGTATGCCAGCCAGTCACTAGTGTGTCCTAAAACCATTGCTCCCGGGAGTCCCACTGGATGTTGAGCCACTCCAGCACTCCCTGTGACCCTCTCTGCTCTGAAACTCAAACGTTTCTGCCCAATGTGTTTTGCTCATGCTGCATGGCCTGGGAATGTAAAACATTGTTTGAGGAAGGGGTAGGTACTTAGAGCTGGGAATGGGTTTTCAGGACACCTGGCTTCTGCCCCTGTTTTTGCTGATTTGCTACCAAGGTGTGCTTGGAGTCAGGTGTGTAAAATGCTTCTAATTGTGGGGTCTGGAGGTTTTGATTATTTATTCTTTTTTTCCACTGTCTAACTTAACAACAGCCATATGCCCTCAGACAAATTTTTTTTTTTATTTCATTATCTAGATGTCCTTCCACGCGATTCTTCTTCACTGTTTTTCCACAGCCGATCACTCTGAGCCCTGGCATGTCCTTAACTCTGCCCATTGTTTTCCGGCCCACTGAAAAGGTAAAGTGGCAACATCAAAACTGCTCTCAGTGCTCCCGCTGGCTTCCAGGGGGTCGGTGGGCCTCTGCCTCCCTTGTCCTTTCTGATTTGTTTTCATCTGAATGAATCAGTCCTTAGGGAAGGTTCTAGCATAGAAAGATGGGGCAGCGTGACCTTCCTGCACTCCCCATATCTTCATCACCTGAGGGAGCCCTAACCCCTGACTTCTTTGCAGAGTTTGCCAGTATTATGAGAGGGATCCTCACAAAAAGGATTCCCAGTTTTCCACATGCTGCTTCTGGCCATTAAATCAGTAAGATAAAGTGCTTGAACTGTCCACACCTGGTTTGATCCCAGAGAACCTCAGCTGGGTGGTTTTAGTGCATGAACCTTGGATTGAGGGACTCACTCTCTGCTTTCTTACAGGAGACCCCAAAGCCTGTACATTGAAGGGCTACTGATTTTCTGTAAGGGTTATGTCAAGGGCCTCTTTTATTTTGGATGGGGTGGGTTTCTTTAAGCTTTATTTTTAACAGCAATGATTCTTTTTACCCAGCCCCTTTTCTTAATTTTCAGCTTGTTCCTTGTGTCTGTCTTGGCTCTAAGTGTTGATCTCCGGCTCTTGTCCACAGCTGTATGTCTTTGATGTGTATCTCTGTCCTAGCCATAGAGCGTGATCACTGGGCGGATTCCCAGTATCCTGCTCTCTTAGTACCATGGTTTTCTGATGACTGTTCAGTGTTCCCTTTATGAAATAAGCTGCTGACCTTGTTCCATTTTCAGCGAATAGTTTGTCTGCGGCACATCAATCGCTAGAGCAGGAGGCTCCCTTTCTTAGAGAGAATGAGAACTGTGTGTGCTGCAGTGCCCAAGGTCTCTCCTTACCTGTATAAGTGGTACTCAGGAGAGGTGATGACTGGGGAACATGGAAGACGTATCTTGCAATTGCTTCTATCTTAGCTGGTTAGCAGATGTCCTGGGGCTATTTGTACACAGTGCTGTCAACGCTGCATCTTTAAGTTGTGTGTTATCCACTTAGGCCTCTAGCTGACAAAGGACTTAATCAAAGACTGGTATTTCTGTGCTCCTGGAGCTGAAGGAGGGGTTGTACATGCTTCAGTTAAGCTGAACTGAGATTTTTGAAAACACTGAAAGAAATCATCTGCATCAAAATGAATCAGGTGAAATGAATGTGGTCTTCAACTGCTCTCTCTGAGGGTGTTTGTTGAGGGTGTTCCTCGACAGAGTGAGGAGTATGCCTGAGTACCTTACCCACTGCCTGCCTTTTCTGAGTGCTCCATATGCTCTCTGTCCTGCACAGAGGCCTCCCCTGGTGCCTCTGTCACTGATGGTTTTTTTACCAATGCTCTCACAGATGTGAAGATGATGGGTGTTCATGGCTGGAGTTGCAGTAGCTGCAAGATGGAGCCTAACTGCTGTCTTCCCTTGCTTTTCTGTGCAGAGGGAGTATGAAGACAGCATCTGCTTTAAGAAGGCTGAGGGCGAGTTCTCTGTCACGCTGCATGCCACGCTTCCACGCCCCTGTCTGTCCTTCCCAGCTGCTGTCCAGTTGCCTATCTGTGCTGTCCACAATGTCACGGAGACAACATTCCTTGTGCGCAACATCGGGTGAGTGAGACATGGGTGACCCTCTTTCTGTTTTGTCAGGTATTTTGCCACCTTTCTGAACTCTCCAATAAATGCAACTCATTTCAGTTGTTATTAGATCTGCTGGCTGCCTTAACAAGCAGCAGACCTCTGCCTCCTCTGAGGTCACAGCAGAAAAGGCAGCAGAAAGGGTAGTACAGGTCAGATCTCACTGTGGGCACGCCTTGGCACCTCACGTCTGTCTGTTTCCAGCATACGCTGAGAACCATTCCTGCACAGGAAATAGTAGAGGACCAGGATAGTGTCCCACTGAGAAGATCCCACATCCACAGGAAAGGTCTGGGCTTCTAGCTAATCAAAGGCAGCCTGCCTAGTGTGGGCAGGGAGAGATGAGCTACCAGCTGGAAACACTGTAGTCTTTCTGTGATTTGATCTCTCTTCCCTCAGCACAGGAATGCGGTAGGGATGGCAGTGGAGTTGCCGGTGCTTGAGCTGACTTCTTTGATTTGGAGGCAGGCAATATAGAAGTTGGAGAGTCTTTCCGGTACCTGCTCTTAGATTCATGGAGCTGCCCAAAGCAGTGGCAGTATTCTGTGGCTTGGACTTATCATTTAGGAGCAAATTATGCTCCCAGTTACCAAAGACTGTCTTATTTTAATAACGGAAGGACAGTAATTCAGTCATCATTGTAGAAAGGAGTGCAGTGAAGAAGTTCCTAGGTAAGAAGGTATACTTCCAACGATTTACAGTGAGAGCAAAATAACTTTTACTAGTTGGAAAATGGCTTGTGCTCCCCAAAGCAGTCAGCTGATGCAGTACGAGGGTGGAAAGGACACAGGGCACATGCACCTTAAGCAGAGCAAGGTATCAGCCAGAAACCATTTCAGGTAATTCATTCTCCCCTTAGAGAAATCATTTGTGCTGACTGAGGGGTCCGGGGTGGTGGAGGGTATGGATGGTAAGTAACACACATCTTGGAATCAATAAAATATAAAAAGTAGATAGTATGTCATGTTCTTTGCACAAATCAAACAAGCAGAGGGAGTTCTGGAGAGTTGAATGAGGTATTAGGAAAACAGCTCAGTCTTCTCACCTGGGCATATAACAGAAGAACAAATGTTCATTTGGAATTAAGTAGCAGCAAATGTAAACACAGGAAAAGCAAATACTTCATTCTGGAGCTGATTTGTTTGTTGTCACATGATGAAGCTGAGAAATTTTATGGCCGTTAATGAAGTTCTTAGATGTAATAGCTAAGATTCGTTAGCATTTGCAGAGACTACAGACAAATTTCTTCCCAGCATCACGTGCTTGACCAGATGCGTTAGGGATTCTGCCATTCGACATTGGTTGCTTCACATCCTAACTGAATAACCCATTGGGAAAAGTCCATCCTATGCGTGATTGCACAGGCAGCAAAGGAACCATTCACCTACTTAAAACGTATCTCCATTTCCTAGCGATCTTGTTACTGTGTTTGCCTGGGAGACGCCAAGCCCTTTCCACATGATTCCTGACTGCGGCATGCTGAAGCCAGGTGCTGAGTGCATGGTCAAGGTGGTCTTCCAACCCAAGGTGGCCATGGTGTATGATGTGGCAGCCACATGCTGGTTTGGAGGTGAGGAGAGACAAAAGAGGACTATCCAGCTAAAAGCCCTGGGTGAGTCTATCTTGCATTTAACGCTGAAAAAAATGTGTATCATCCCTAACGGTGGAACAGCATTCCACAGGGAGGCTATGCCACAGTTGGCTCAAGCCTCTGATGAGCAAGTGAAGCCCGTGGTTTGCAAGTAGCCTGTGAAATTCTCTAATATACTATTGTCAATTTGGAAGTGTGATCTGAAGATATAGTAGAGACAGTAGGGTTCAACATGCCCTGTGGCATGGTTTGGCCAAACTGGCATTTCTGGAGCCTGCTGGCAGAGGAGAAGAAATTAGATGAGTTCATTGGCACAATGCAAAAACCTCCAGAGACTCCTGGTCTTGTCTGCACTCAGTGTCTCCTGTCTGTCCCTACTAGACAGCGAGCCAGGGGGAAATTTCTAAAGCTTTCTGGGTTCAAGCTAGAATAAGCAATGGTTGCATTAGAAAGTCCTTGCCTAAAGTGCCTTATATGGCCACTGACAAACAAAAGATGTGACTCTTGAGTTTAGTAAATTAGGGCTGGAAGGGAGCTTATTTGGTTCAAAGCAGGGTCAACTTTGAAGGTAGATCCAACGTCAGAGTTACCTGAGGTTGTTCAGAGGCTTGTCCAGTTAAGCATTGAATATCCAAGGATGGAGATTCCATCTCTCTTTCTTAAGTCAGTATATAATTCCTTTTAACAGCCAAATACCCCTACCTGCGGGTGAGTGTGACAGAGGAAGAGCATGAAGGCGTACAGCCTGGGAAGTTTCAGGATGTGCTGTGCTTTGGATCAGTGCCAGTGGGGACAACTGTGGAGAAGTGTGTAGAAATCTTCAACATGTCTGTGGTATGTGGAGAAGGAGACTACTTCTTGTGAGAAGTTGGCACGCTGGCATGTTTCCCTGGTGTATGTGGTCTTGAGTATTTTCCTTAATGCTGTGAAAATAACCCAAGTGGGAGTGTGAATAAAACAGAGATGATGAGCCTTCCACTACCAACCAGGCCATTCACCCTTGCCTTCCGGCTACAGTGCTAGAAATTTATCCATTTGCAGCATGGTATGGCAGTTCCCACCTGCTTCCCACTGCGCTTCGTCCAGATCAGGCAGCCACCATTGTCCTTCACATCCTGCAGCTCTCCTGCTCACCCTGGAACAAGCCCATCAGTCCTGTGTGGCAGTTGTGGCAGTCTCAAATTGGCATGCATGTATCCCTGGCAGCTGATGGATCTTCTGGTGTGCTGCTTCTCAGTGGACTGCAACCTGGTGAATTGCTCTCAAAGTCAGGTGGGCTGCATTTGAGCACCTTGTTCTCTTTGCCAGCTCAGCCCATCACAGCCCCATTAAAAGCTGGATGTACTCAGAGACTGCTGACGTGGATGACAGCAGTGCTGGCTCTGCAACTTGGGAGTGGCAAAGACATACTCATTTCTTGTACTCTTATTATTCACACGGCAGTGGTGTTCAGCATCCCCAGGCAAGGATCAGGACCTTTAAGGATTTTGAGGAAGGCATCAGAGCATCAGTCTTGTTTTCTGTGAAAAGAAAATGCCCAGACATGTGGATGGAGGAAAATAAGTTACCTGCCTGTCCTCCTGGTCACAGCAGTCACTTTCGCCCTTTGGGGACACCTTGAGCCACCCTCCCCCTACCAGGAGGGGCACGCCAACCCCAGAGATCACCAAGACATTTTGCTGCAGCCCACTGACTTCCCAGGGTGTGGTGGGAGCTTGCTGCCAGCAGTGCTCCAGCGGGACAGGGTTGCAGAAATTTGCACAGCATTTCTGTGCTGAGCTGCAGTAGCCTTGGTGTTCTTGGTGGTGTTCAGCTCTGCTGGAAACTGCAGTTCTTCACTGATTAGTGTCCTGCATTCAGAGCCATTCTGGCTCTTGTCGACTTCTTTGTTAACCTTTTTCTTTTCTACTTGCAGGTAGATGCACCATGTAGGATAGAAAGAGCAAAAGACCCTCTGCTTCAAGATCATGTTTTCTCCTGTGATGTGTCTCATGGTGTTGTCCCTGCCAAAGGGAAGCTGGTCTTGTGCATACGTTTTCAGCCGCAGACCGTAGGAGAGCACAGTACTGACTATTTCACCATCCTATCTGCTGGATGCCTCCTGCAGACTGTCCTGAAGGTGGTTGGCTCATGTAAAGGTATCAGAGTGAAAGCCTTCCCTGTTTCTCCCTGTCTTCTTAGCACCACAGGGGAAGGGCGAGTGCTTGGGGAAGGACTAGGGACTGTCGCAGCCCTCAGTCGTGTACTCTACCTTCTGCTGGAATCCAAGCTGTCCCTGGTGCACCATTTGGGGTTTACACTTGCTAGAGACAGATGTGAGAGTGTTGGAACTGAATGTCCAGCTATTTGCTAGGACTGGTGGGTTTGCTGATGAGGTGATCATGGTTTGGGAAGATCAGTTAAGTGCAGCAGTGGCTTGTGACATGTTGACAGAAAGAGCTGTGCCTGGTCCAGGATCTGTCTTTGCATGTTGTTGTGCTAGGTCCTTTGGTGTCCCTGCACCAATATTCTATGGACTTCAACTGGATCAATCTTGGGGAAAGTTTGATGCAGACACTGAAAATCAGCAACATCTCAGATGTCCCAGCCTATTACCAGTTTGATATTGATGGCAGAGGGAGCGTCTTCTCCTTGGATCGCCCCTGTGGAGTCTTGGAGGGCACAACAACACTAGCACTGAAGGTGACCTTTCGACCTACTCGCCCCATCAGCTATCACCGCAAAGTGGTGTGCCTTGTCCACCATCAGGTATGAGAAGCAAAGGGTGGTTTCACCACTGTGATAGCTCAGAGGGCTCTTCCAATGTAACACACCAGGGCTGGCCTCTCTCACTTAGTAGCCCCTGGAAATCTTTTCCCACTGCATTTCCATTGATACCTGTTCTGGACTCTTGCTGAGCAGAATCCCCATGCTGCAGGTTCCTACCAGCAGTAGAGAGCTGATGCGGACAGTCAGTAATGCTTACGGGTGGGTGAGGTGCACCCTCAGCGGCTCCTGTCTATTTAGGTCTCTGAGTCAAATTCAGCTGCAGAGCTGTGCAGTGAATGCCTTCAACTTTCACTCCAGTTTCAAGAAAGTTCTTGGGCCCCATAAAGTCATAAAGTAAACGGCAGTCTAACATTGCAGATGCTAAGCCTTACCCAGGCATGGTTTTGGAAGTGAGGTACTAGGATGGTATAACTCTCAAATCAATCACAGAAGGGCAGCTTATTCCTTATAATCCTTTCTGGTGTTTTCCCAGGGACCCATGTATGTGGACTTTTTTGGTACCTGCCATTCAGACATAGCTAAGCCAGTCATCCTTCAGGCAAGACACCTCTCCTGGTACCGAACCAATATGGTGAGGGGACTGACCTTCTACCCCCCTGATATCCTGAGTGTGATGCTGAAGGATGGGAAGTTGCAGATGGATGAAAAGGGAGCCCTCATGCTGCCCCCCGAGGTATGAACTGCCCTCCCTGGAATCTAAGATACTCCCATGCTGTTCTCTGCAGATATTGGGCTTCTGTTGCACAGGCCAGACAGATCTAGAAGGACTTGCAGGTGCCAGGCTGATTTCTTTAGTATCTCTGCTGTTAACATTCCCAGCACACACCAACGCTATCTGCATCAGTTAGGTCTTACCCAAGCTCAGCCCCTAAGCTGCTTTCTGGCTTTAACTCAACCACGGGGTCTTCTTTTGCTTCATGTAGCTTCAGATTGAGGACTGGCTTACAAACAAGAGCCTTCTTGAAGCCTAGACTCTGAGCTGTCCTGGGAACTGTTGCTGAAGTGCATTTTGCATGCCCTCTTGCTTGTTAAGCAGTCAGGACTGTAGTGCCTCATGTCTCCCACAGGCACACTTCCCCTGCTCACACTGAGATGTTTTCATCCTGTAGATTCCTCAGAACAAGCCTCCTAAGGAATACTTTGAAGCCAACCCCATGACTGAATATTTCTACGATGGTGTAAGCAGCAACCTGGTCTTGTTTCCCCCTCATGTTAATGTCAGCCCCAGGGAGTATGATTTTGGTTGCTGTGTGCCGCTCCACAAGGTAGAACCGCTTCCTCTCTGTGTGACCAACCACACCAAAGGAAAGATCACTGTTGCTTGGACTCTGAGCCCCAGCAGTGCCTTCCAAGTGAGCCCTGAAATCTGCGACATCCCACCTTTGAAGTCTTCAGCCTTCCGTGTCCTTTTCCAGCCCACTCAGCTCAACAGTCTCTATGCAGCGGAGCTGGAAGGTTTTGCCTTCTACAAGGTTAGTAGGAATTAGTAGGACCAGTTTCCAGAGAGGGCCTGGCAAGAGACTGCAGGATAAAGGTTTTGGGTGGAGTTAAAATTCAAATGGAACCTTTTATTTTGAGTTTGGCAAATCGACATCTTTACTAACTCCTTTGGCAGCTGTTTTGATACACTGGTGAGTTGAAATTTCTCCTTCACCTGTGACCTGGCAAAGATAAATCAGCAAAGCAAGCCACAGCTTATGCATATAGACAATTACACTTGCTCTTACCCCCAGTGAATGTGAAGTAATGTACACCTCACTGAAGGAGGAATTTACTGTGAATTACTGCTCTATTAGTGTAGATGGGAGCCTGCACAAGGATGGTGGTTGTGGCCTGGGTGATGGGCAGTAACTTGGTTTTTGTGTCTGGCACTCCACAAGTAAAGCTGCTGAGGGCACTGTATATCACTGCAGCCTCTCCTCCCATGTGATGTGGGATTCATATCACATAAGGCTGCAACTGCAGGACTTTTAGCACCCAGAAACTTTCTGGTAGGTGAAAGATCTTCATTATGTTGTTCATTACTTTTCTTGCATTTTTTTCCCTTCTAAGCCAGTGTGGAGGATATCTGGGAGTAATCTTAAAGTCAGGAGTTTCTTAGGCTCTGGTAAAGGATAGATGATTATTTTCAGTGACTCACTGTTAAGTGCTAACTTTAGCATCTGCAAGTATCTCAAACTGCACTAGGGTGTCTGCGGACCCTCCTTCCCTAAGGCAACTTTTGTGGTATCACAGAATAGTTTGGGTAGGTCCTTCTGCTTGAAAGTCACTTGGTGGTCTTTTGGATCTGAAATGTAGCTATTTGGGAAAGCAGCACTCATGTTCCTCATCCAGCACTGGTCAGTCCATCTTCCCCAAAAAAGTCAATTCCTCAGCCCCAGGGATGTCATTGAAACAAACTGCTGCTTGTGATGGTACATGCACTTGAAGGTACCTTGCCACACTCCCTTCCTGCATACACTCTGTTCTGTCCCTTGTGTGCCTGCAGGTGCTGAGACACTACAGCAACATTGAGGAGGATGCCACCGTTTGTCCATCCTGGTGCCTGACTGTCAGGCTGAGAGCGCACACGTATGAAGCAGGACGGGAGCACTTCATCCCACAATACATCCTAGATGTCCCCAAGGTGTGTAACTGATTGATGTTTTGATCTTTGCAGAGATGCTCAGTGTTTACCTCTGAAGTCTTTACTTCGTCTTCTGCTGCACCATCCCGAGATGTGGTTTCTGATGGTGTGGAGACTCCTGCTTTGGTACAGAGGTAGGATGCTCTTTCTCCTGCCTTAGCTTCCCAGCCTCCAGTGTGTCAGGTTGCACTGAGCATCTCATTAACTCTGAAGAGAAAAGCTGTTGGAATATCAGTCCTTTCTGTTTAAATGGACATAGGCACTGGCAAGGGTGCTTAGTCCCCTCCCAGGAGCCTCAAACATTCTGCACACTTAGGCAAATGGAGGGCAGCACACAGAATCCACACTTATGGCAGAGAAGTGGATGCAAGGTAGAGTGGAAGTTTCCCTGACCCTTCCTGCTGTTTCTGTAGCACAAGAAAGTATTGTTTCTGTGAGGAAAAGTGAGATCTGACCCTAGCAAGTAAGAATAGTCTTGAGAACCTTTTAGAAAATCTCCTCAGCTAGTCCAGGACATGCAGCCTGTATGTGATATGCATGAGCTAGAGCAAATTCCAGCCTACTGGAATTCTAATCTAGGAGGTCACTATCTATGAAGAGACTGCAGGCCCCAGCAAGCAGCTCATTTATTGGATGAACAGAAAGCATTGCATAATGGAAAGTAGTTTCATTGGTCCCATGAACCTATGAAAGACGAGGGCCACAGAGGGAAGGGAAAAGACCATAATTTGTATATGCTTGGGTGATTTCCTCTCTTTCCTTGAAGAGAAGCAGTTACGAAGTTCCCTATAGACTCAGGATAGTCCTTGATGGAACCTGGAATTCAACATAGTGAAAGCTTTTTCTTTAAGCTGGTTTTCTAAACCCAGTGCAAACAACCCTTCTTGCTTGTCTCCACCAGGCTTTTCCTCCTGTGGCTCCTAACACTGATACCTACTGCAGTATGCTGCTCTTGAACACAGGCACCTCTTTGATAACCTTCAGCATGAACCAAGCTGCCTGTCCCTCTGTTTTGGTCAAGCCCTGCTCAGGACACATCATTCCAGGAGGCCACCAGATTTTCTTTCTCTCCACTCACCCAGTTAACACAGTCTTGCAGCAGCATGTCCTGCCTTTGCAGCTGAACTCTTATCCTGGATACACCAAGGTAGGGAGAGGGAAGTAGAAGATGGTGAGCAAAGTTTTGTTTCCTTGTAGTCTTCCCTTTTCACAGTGACTTGCACTGTGACCCCTATTATATCTCCTAATGGTTAGTTTGGATTTTTCCCTTTGGAAATAGGAATGAATGATTATTTTCAACATTTAAGGCAGGGTCAACACTGCAGATAAAAGGTGCTTGTGGTGCCAGACATCCTGTACCCCTTGTTCCCTTGGGTTTCCATCTGCTGGAATGCACTACACTATGCTCAGGGCCCTCCTTGACAGCACAACCTGAAGTCCTTCTCCTCCTTCAGACCTGGTTTGTTCTTGCTTCTCTCTTGGAAGGAGAAACATCTTTGCAAGGTCCTTCCAGAGGTAGCTGAGACTTCTAGTTAATGTCTGTCACTTTCCCTTAATTCCACAGGAGATTGCTCTCCAGAGTTGTGGGGAGTCCCTTCTTTTGCTCTTAGAAGGTGACGGAAATCTATACTTCAAGCCTGTCTATATAGGGACCTCCTCTACACGAATGTATACCATAAAAAACTGCACAAGGCTACCCATGGTTTTCACATGGAAGATCCATCGGTCTGACAGCAAGATCCTGTCTGTCAGCCCCACTGCAGGGATTCTCCAGCCCTATGAAGCCATGGTAAGTTCAAGTTCTACCAAAGTTGTATTTTGCTCTCTACAATACAGCTGTGGAGTGTTTAGAGCAGAAATGTGAGGGGTGCCAAGCATTTGATCATTAATGCCAAAATTGGAGAATACCAGTCAGTGTCTTAGTTTGGGTTGCTAGCCAGCATCTGCAGTCATGCTGGTTCCGGCAGTGTGGATTTGCCCAAAATGATGACATCTTCCTTGACTACAGGACCAAATGGGTCTTAAACAGGCACTAGATAATGATACCCTGGATGGGACTGGGCATTAACACAGCAGCAACTTTGCCATGCACCAGGAGATGTTAATAGAAGGAGGACAAATGAGAGCACGAGAGGGTTTGTGATGTTGTTTTTCTGTTCTCCCACCTGTAAATTCAGGTTCTAAACTTCTACAGTATTCCCTGAGTGCTTTTAGGGAGTAGTGAGGACTAGCATATCTCCACAGCCTGGCTTTGAATATCTGAATGTGCATTCCCAATATGAACCTTTGATACAGGCAGAGATGGTGGAGGATTGAAGTGAGACTGTGTCCAGAGTTGTCTGTAGAGGACTAGATTAGCTGCAGTGAAGGAAGGGGCTGTGCATTGAATGCAACCTTTATGATGTATAGGCTTGGCTCCAGTCTGGAGCTCTTGCGAGTGCTCTCCTTCCCTCTTGCGATTTCAGGCTCAGGTGTGGACTTTTACTCCTGACAAGGAGACCAAGTATCTGCTGCGAGTTACGGTGTTTGTGAGGAGGAAAAGCCCAGACCCCGTGTCTCCCAAAAGTGTCCGTTATGCATTACGAATTGTTGGAGAGGGGCTGCTGGGCACCATCAGGGTAAGGAACTGGGGCCCACTGGAGAGGTACTAGGGTGGGATGGGGGTCTTGGGCTTTTTGCACAATCTGTACTGGAGGCAACCAATAAGGATTTACAGTAAAATTCCCAGACATTGCTTTTGGTGGAGATGACAGAGCTGATTCTGGCAGCCTAATGGCAACAGCATGACGTAAATGTCCTGCCAGTTCAAATGTGACCTGCCTGAATCGTCTGAGATCACTCTCAAATACTCTGTTCCAGATTGAACTGAGCAAGCCATTTGGCTCCTTGGGACTCCCAGCTCTTTCCTCTCTTCTGTCTGCTCTCCTTCTCCATCTGTTCTGCTGTCCGTCCAATTTCTAAGTGTAGTGGACCTGACTGTTAAAGCTGTGTGGCCACAATGTACGTTTCCTCCTATTATCTGCAGATCTGTGCAGACACCTTCATTTTCAGGCAGGTTTCTTAAGGAATCAGAGCTAATAAAATAATATTTTGTAAGTCATTGTCAATCATATTGGACAGATGGGTAGAAAGGTCTTAGAGATATTTAGTCATGACAAATGGCATGTGAGTGGATGATTAGCCAAAAGAGAGAGGGACTCTTAATGCAGTCATGGAAGGACCAGCAGACAGAGCTCAGCTCTTGTGCCAAGCGCAACTGGCCAGCTAGTGTGCTCATAGCCCCGAATGCGCTGCATCTTATGCAGCAAGCAGCCTAAATAACAGTAGGAGAAAGCATCTGGAGGACAGATTGAGCTCCTTGCAGCCTTGTTAGAACATCTCCCAGGACATGCCAGCTCCTACACAAAGTAGGGAGCCCTTTGCACTGCACTGTGTGAGCCAAGGGATCAGCATTTGGGGAAATAAGTGGTGGCTACACTTGACCACTACACTCAACGTGTAACAGTGACCTTTGCACGGTGGGTTTGAATTCCAGGCACAAAAGGAGCACCTGGACCTTGGAAATGTTCTGGTTGGTGACCTGCAAAGCTGCAGCATTGTACTGCTAAATGATGGGATTTGTTCTTTGAAGTACATCCTCAGCGTGGAACAACGGATCACCGGGCCTTGTGACCCTGAGGAGGTCCGCAGCGATCCACTGGGTACTGTAAGGAAATTAGCATGGGATAGGACATTGGCCTTCCCCCCTTTTCTGCAAAATCTAGCATGAACTCAGAGGTTGGGCTGCTTGCTGGTTAGGTTGCATTTGATTCCCTTAAGTGCCTTAAGGTACCTGTGTTTTATATGGTAAAAGTATGCTTGAGAAGACATGAGGCAATCTCTGTGTGGTGGGTACAGCAAAGCAGATTGTTTTGTGCTGTGCGAGGGTCGAAACATTTCATTGTCATGTTAACTTTGCAAAATCTTTATGTGGAAACATAAGTATCTTCCTGTTCCCATCACTTAATCAAAAATATCTGTGCTGTTCTTTTGCTCAAAGTTTGTTTTGCACACATGTGTGTAAATTTGAGCAAAATCAAAGCAGCAAGGGTTTTTTACATTTCCATTACTACTAGAAGAAAATTATTTTCACGGAGTAGGAGGCTGTTATATTTCAAAGATCCACCCTGAAGCACATATAATTAAGTAGGATAAAATAGGGAGTCTCTTCAGAGAGAATTTCCACTGCATGAGCTCCCATTACAATCCAGTGGTAAAGAGACTACCTAGGCCCTGGATGTAGAAACAAGATAGCCAGAAGTCAGAGGGAGTTATGCCACCGAGCACAGCACTGGTAAGATGGCAATTATAATCCTGTGTTGGTGCTTACACTTGGCAAAATGTTTTTATTTTTTTCCATTTCTTTTATTTTTCCTTTTTATCAAATTTCATCGACACCACCAGGGTGTTTTAGACACCATACCTGGGCTCTAAAAACAGCTCATTCAACCACATGCCACCCCATCTGTGGTGGTGCATTCCCCACCTCTCCTGGGCCGCTCCACGGTCTCAAACTCCCAGTAAACCTTGGCCTTGGTGTAATGAGTCAGGCAGTGAAGCGACCCTTTTCCGTATCAGGAACTCATGCGTAGCTGAGGTTGGGGAAGGTACCGATTGTCCCAGAAACTTCTGCTGCCTGGCCCAAGTGGAGGACGATAGTGGAGATAATCGTCATCCCCTGATACCCTTATCTGAGTCATAGCTCAAGTGGAACCATACCAAAGGATGTGAAGGTGCTTCTGCATGGAGGTGCACAGGTGTGCAGAGGGCAGCTGTTGCAACGCAGGCAGTGTGTGCACACTCTCACCCTGTGTGTGAGTGTGATTTACATCATCTTATGTGTGTGCTGAAGGAAGAGATCCCTCAACAACTAAGAAATATCTGCTCCTTTGCTTATGGATTTGCTACAGGTGACTCTTCTATCTTGCTGGAAAAAGCATAACCCAGAGCCTGACCACTGAAGTTAGACGAGTTTGTACCTTGAAATAAGATGCAATTTCTCAGCAGAGAAGGGAGTTAAACAAAGGAGCTTCCCAGAAAAAATGGTGGAGTGCAACCCTTAGCTGCTTTTCTAGAGGAACTCCTCTGGGGAAGTTCCCTGTTCTTTGCTGACCAAAGGCAGGGTCGGTACTCCTGATGAGCTGCCTACAGTCATAGTCTAGGAATCCGAACTTCAACACTTGAAGCTGATCCTAACGATTAGGCGTGGGGGGGCAGTGGCTTGAATGCAGGTAGGCTTGGGGAGCTGTATGCTGAACACATGTGGGGTGTAAGAGAGATCAGTGATGCCAAAAGCTCATATCATCTCTTTTTTCCTACAGCTTTAGAGCTGGAACCGTCCAGAGGGACAATCCCTGCAAGGTCAAAAGCTGTTGTCCGAATATCAGTCAGGCCAGCCCGTCGGCTGCATTACACCTGGTCAATCAAATATGCTATTTGCACCCCCACAGGTGAGAGATGGGTATTTTGGGAAAATCATTCCCTTCCAACCAAGTAGACTGTGTCATAACAGGCTGAGCTGCGTGAGAGTCCTGCCTGAAGTAATCCCCGTGCTGAGCAATTCACCATTGCCAGATCCTATGTGCTGTCTCCTTTTTGCTGCACCTGTTGGGGTTAGATATGATTGAGCCATAACACATAGACAGGGAGAGCTCCAAATTTCCTGCTGCTGTGGTCACAAAATTCCCTGCCCCTCTGCATGATCATGGCCTTTTATGATGTGTCCTGAAAGATATTCTGAGAGCTTCTTGCAACCAGTCCTTGCAGCTGGGGTCCTTTTTGTAGATCTGGATTGGTCCCTTTATGAGAAAGGATGCAGTTGAACTAGAAAAGGCATGGAGAGAGGCAACAGGGATGTTCAGAGGTGGGGAAGTGGTGGTGGTTTGTACAAGAAGAGACTATTAGACAAGGAGTTTCCAGCTTGGAAAGTGGAGAATGGCAATGCTACGTGAATAGTGTGGAGAAGACAAGATATAAACAACTGTTCATGATTTTTCAGGGTGAAAACAAGGGGGACTTCATAAAATGACTAGGCTGTAGGCTTAACTCAAAAAAGGGGGTTTTCACATAGTACAGAACTAAACTGTGTAAATACACTGCTTAAAAGCATGTCATTCATAGTCTGTTGGTGACTTCTAAATGCAGAAGTCAAGGTACAATTAGAAGTCAGTGGTTTAGAGGTTTTCAGAAGCTGCCAGAGAAAAGACTGTGTGCAAGTCCTGTTCTTTCTTTGTTTCGTCTGGGTAGGGCATCTCTTCATTTTGCTGTCCCAGACAGCTGTCCCTTAATGGTGCATGACTACTTTTTGGTGTTTCTTTCTCTCCCAAGCTACAGATCTTGTGAGCAACAAAGAGGAAGAGCAGCCACTCTGCTGCATCGTAGCAACAGGCGTCTACCCAACTTTCTGCGTTGCAGATGCTTGTTCAGCAGGGAGTGCCAGCGGTATCAGCAAGTTGCACCTCTGGAAGCTCTTTTCCTTGGACACACTGAATGAATACTTGGAGCGAGAGCCTACTCCCAGCGAGCTCACCTACAGAGTTCCCACAAGACACAGGTGAGACAAGGAGGTGGCTCAGAGGATCTTTCAGTCCCTCGCACGAGCCAGACAGAGATGCTGTGGCTGTTGGCTTGTTTTGCAGCTCACTGCTGCGTGGCACTCTGTTATTCTATCCTTGCCCCTGCAGACAGTTGCTCACCTCCACTTCCCTGCTTACCCTCCCTAGAAAGGAGCTGCGGGAACAAAGAATAATTTAATTGCAATGGACCTCTAAAAGTCTCTGGTCTAACCCCTTGCTCAAAGCAGGGACAACTAGATCAGGTTGCTCAGATCCTTGTCCAGTTCAATGCTGAATATCTCCAAGGATAAAGAACCTACAGCTTGTCTGGGCATCTGATTCCAGTGTTTGACTACTTTCACGGTAAAAACTTTTTTCCTAGTATCTAATCGGAATACGTTATGTTGCAACTTGTGCAGTTGCCTTCCCTGAGCTCTTGTTTCATAAGGCTGAACAAACCCAGGGTTCTTAGTCACTCCTTGTAAGTAATGTGCTCAAGCCCTCAGCCATCTTGGTGGCCCTCCACTGGACCTGCTCCAGTATGTCAGTGACTTCCTTGTACTGGGGAGCTGAAAAGTAGCCTCAGATAAGCAAGACTCTCAGAGCTCCATGTATGCCACTCGCTCTTATTAGGCATATATAAAAAATGGATAAAATCCAAAGGCCTTCCTTACACCTAAAAGGGCCAACAGCATAAGGTCAGAGAAGAATTCTAAGGAAGACAGCCAGTGTAGAATGACCCTTTCCTCTGTCATGCCCTGCCAACCCTTCCTCCTGTCTCAATTGCACCTGTTCTTTGTCTCCTGTTACCAGCACATGCTTGATCCCTCCAGTGTACACCCCTCTCCTGCTGGATTTCGACTTCGGGGCTGCCCCGATAGACTCAGAGCCTACCCTTGTGATGCTCCTGCTCGCGAACAAGGGTGTGGTGCCTGTGGAGTGGTAAGCAGGGCTTGCTGGAGCTCCGACTTCTTTCTGGGGTCTCTCTGGGGATATGAAAATGCTCACAGGGTCCATGAGACATTTGCAAATTAATAGGGTGGATTTTGTATGTGTGGCTTGTGTTGTGGAGCAGCGACTGAGATCTGTTGGTGGGTCTGAGTGGGGAAGCAAGCAAGGAATGGCAGAGTTCTGCAGATCAGACCTGATGAAATGTGATGTGTCCACCAGCTGGACTAAACCTGGCTGGACTGAATATACTGATCATGACCATGGAAGTTATCTGTCCCTGTTGCTGACCAGCTGACTGATTCCCTAGGGCCTTCTTGTTTCCTTCTGATCAGAAGATGGACATGGAGCACTGGGCAGAGGATGCTGAGTTTAGCCCCCATGAGCTGCACCAGATGAGAATCCAGGATAACCAGCTCTTCAGTGTTTCCCCGAAGTCAGGGAAACTTCTTCCAGGACAGGAAGAATCTGTCCAGCTCTCACACAGGTGATGGTAACTACCTGTACTTCAGAGCCTCATGCTGTGTGCAAGGACATCACATGCCATCAGAGTCCCCTGTGTTGCCATGCTGGATCCTTCCCCTTCACATGCCCCTTGCCAAGCAGAGACTGGGCAAGTAAAACTGGTCCTGAACATATCCAGTTTCTGGACCCCACGAAGCTTGTCTTCCTCAGGGGAATATTGTTAATATCCTTTAACACTGCAGTGCAAGAGGCATTTAGCATGACATGCTGGGGACACCGGTCTGCCCTGGCATGACAGCTGGGAAGATGAACAAGATGCTGCACTTCCTGTGGTTTTGATTATACAGTGATATTCTTATTTTTGTCACCAACTAGAGCTACTAGCCCTTGTGTGCCTGTGGAGGGTATGAAGAAAGCTGAACACCTCCTCTTTCGCAGTAGACCTGATCTGAGAAGTACTGGCATTTCAAATGGCATTGGCCTAGAAACTTGGGTCCCTAAATCGGTGTATGACTAAAATCAACATTGCATCACTCGTTCGCACCCAAACACAACTGTTCCCCTCCCTCTCTCAGTGGCCCTTACGCAACAGTGACTCTTTAGCTGGGAAGTGAATTGTCTCTAATGTTCTATGTGACCCTGATTCTATCACCCTGGGTACAAGATTGGTTTCTAATGTTTTCCTCTCTCTCCTCTTTCACTGCTAGACATGATTTCATTGGCACTGATCACCTCCCTGTCCTGCTGAAGGTTTCCTATGGCCATGAGATTCTGGTAAGATAGCGGGTATCTCTTGGTTCTGTTTGCAGAACAGCAGCAGGTAGGAACAGAATTACAAGGTGTTTTCCCCAGAAGCTGCGTGGCATGCAGGGGGCTGTGGCCTTCCCCTGGAGCCTGCACTGGCCAGGCAGTAACGCAGGGCCAAGCATAAACCAACATCCTGACAAACTTATGGTTCCAGCACAGTGTGATGTGGCAGTGCACTGGCTAAATGGCCCTTAGATGTAGCATCTGCCGGTTTCCCCAGCAAGGGAAATTTTTTATTGTTGTTATTAACCTTTTTATTTTATTGGTGGTGTTAGTGCAGAATTGCTTCCTCCTCCAAGCCAACTCCAAGTCCGAAACGGCCCTCCTGGGTTTTACAGTCTCTGCATGCTTTCCACACTCAAGTATATCTTATGGACAGGATTTCTGTGCTTGCTTCCCTGCATTTCATCTGCCTTACTGTGAGCTGTTCCACACAGTGATCCTGGAGTTCAGCTCTGCAGTTCATCCAACTTCTCTCATATGCAGCTTTCCTGAATCTCTCCATTTCATCAGCTCTCTGAGTGTTCTTCAAAACCCCCCGGAATGTGCTTTTCTCCAAAAGTACCATCTGCACTGGCTGCAGTTTGGGGACACATGTGCTGGCACAGGGTTGGCAGAGCGTCCTCCAGCTCTGGAGGTATGGAGGCAGCTGCTTCCCCAGGCCCAGAAGGTACTCCCTGCATCCCTGGTTGGCTGTTCCTGTTGCAGCCCTGATGCCTTTGTCCACCCACTTATTTTTTCTGCCAATGGTGGAGGAGCTTCCTACTCATTCTTCCTGCTGGGCTGCTTGCTAAAGCATCCCAGAGCTGATCTGCAGTGTTTTTTCCCTGAGCATTTCCTCAGGCTTGGAACTAATTTCTCTCTCTCTCCCTCTCTCTCAAACTGTCAGTTAGAGTAAAAGTCACCTTGTGCTCTGCCGGGCACAGCTCATGCCCGGCTGAGCCTTCCTGTCTGTCTCTGAAGTTTCCTATGAGACCATTGTGTTCACACATCTCTTTTATTTTTCTTTTCTTTCAGGACTGTTGTCAGCTGAAAATCCAACCCTTTGACCAAGCTGTTCAAACAGTGGCTTAACTGTGCCTTCCCTCAAAGCCCTTGGACAGGCTCCCTGTGCTCTGCCTGCCTGGCACAATCCTGAGAGTGGATGTGAGCATTTCACCAGCTGGCCAGTGAGGGAATAGGCTTTGGAGAACCAGCAACCTATAGGGCACACATCCTCTCTTGCCACATAGGCAGTGGCTTTGGTGGCTACCAGAGGCCACCACCCTACCTCATGCTGTCACTGCAAAAGGGGCTGAAAAAGCATGGGAAGCCCTGGGGATGGTAAAAGACCCCTGGGTGCGTTGGAGCTCTGGCAACAGGAGGCCAGTTCAGAGACCTGGAGCAGTGCAGGTGATCACAGTTTGCAGGGATGCACAGATTCAGTACAGTGCCAGTACTGAACTGCTAATATCAAAAAGTAGAAATGGAGGATGTTCCTCCTTCTGCAGAGAGGGCAACTGAGGGCCTGAACACAGTGTGCCTTCATTCCTTTCAGTCATGGCATGAAGAGCGCAGCGCTGCCAGCCCCCGTGGCAGAGACTGCTCTAAGCGTGTTCACATGCCAGAGTGGAACAGATTCTCACCTGGGAATCCGGTGAAATGCGCAGAACTATGCTAACCTTAAGGAAAGCAAATGCCATAATGTTACCCCAAAAGTTAAGCTTTGGAAATTTGAAATAGCAACAATAAGCAGAGGTGGAGACCATAGGACTGGCTATTGCCTGGTTATTCTGTCAAATTCCAAATTGTCTGGCTTTGGAGCTGTGATGTTAGCCAGCTGCAAGCCAATGCATGATTTTTTGGGGGGTCCAAACTCACTCACTCTGTCATGGCTCTATCCATATGGACAGATTTTGACCTCCCAATCTTCTGCTTCCCCAACAGAGTCTGTCTGCTTCATCTTCAGGAAGAGCTCCCTCTCCATTACTCCTTCCCCACTCAGTGGCCACCTTTCAGTCCTGAGATGACTGGATTTATAGGTGCTCTGAAGGACCCAAACTGATTTCCCGTTGGCATTTTCTTCTGACTGCAGGATAAAACTTCTGTAGACTTGTGTGTTACCCACTCTCTTGTGCAGGAGGGAAACGGGGCCTCCTGCTGCCTAATGTTCTCACAGATTGTCCTTTGCCTCATCGCCACAGCCTGCCTGTAAGAGTGCAGCTGTGACCTTGTTCTCAGAGCTCCGGGATAGTTTGGCCAGGTAGAAACTGCAGCCCTCAGCAGTTTTAGTAGGAAAAGCCCAGCTGGCTGCAGGTGTTGCAGGATGAGGTAGGCTGGTTCCCAGAATCACTGGAGAGAAGGGCTGGATCCCAGGGAGAATCCCTGAGCACACAGGATCCATAAACTGAAAGTGTTTGCACTTCGCTTCATAGCTGCTAATTAGATACTGTGAGATGTTGTTACCTGCAGCACATGTTCTCCAGGCAGCCCTCCTCCGCGGTGAATCTAGTGTCTCTGCCCCCTCATGCCCTAAATCATCACTGTGGGACACAGTCTGTGCACTCTGGAAGGAGAACTGATTGCAGCAGGTCTTCACTTTTCTCCATTTCTCTCCCTTTAACCGATAATCCTCTAATTGTCACATCCTGTGTCTATGGAAACTGATGACAATTTTTTCTCGGCAGTTGTGATCTGGTGGAATCCAAGCTGGCTTTTTGACTCAAGTAATATAAATGGGTGTTTCACTCCCAAAGCTCAGGAAGGTTCCTGTCCCTTTTTCCCTTGCAGTTTGAAAGTGTCAGCTCTTGTCCTCCTCCTGTTTTGCATTGCATCTGGCTTGCTGAGGCCCTCAGGAGGCTGAATGCTCATGTAGCGCTTTGAAAAGATCCCATGTGGGACTTTGTTAGCATTGTATTTCTAGTCTTCTCTCCCTCTTTCCTTTGCTTATGGAGCTGAACTGGAATGGGTTGTTTTGGAGGAATCGGCATTCTCTGCTCTTGTTTAAGCAGCTGATACAGTATCTCCTTCAGGTGTCTGTCCAAAGTATCCACCTGCCATTGCAAACATCCTCTCCATCTTCTGCATAAGCACTTGAAAAATATCTGTGCTTTAGGCTTAGCTAATTGTGAATTGCAGCAACTTAGCTCCCTTTGGCCTGTGCAGAGACATTACTAGCTCTGTGACTGCTTTACAACCTCTGTCTCTCAGTAGGCAGCTTGGGGATGCTTTGGGGTGATCCTGCAGGAAGTCATGCATCATAACTCATTCTAGCTTGATTTCAGTTTTCTCAAAATGCAGAATCCTGTGTCTCTTCCTTCCATGAAATAGCTCTATAAATCTCTCTGCTTTGCTTGAAATGCCTGGCGGCTGCTTTGCTAACAGGATACTGTTGATCATTACTTGATCACTTAAAATTCAGCTGGGATTTTCTTGCAGCTTTTGGACTGTTAGACACATTCTTGGAGCAGGATGTCCTCCAGAGTGAGGACATCCAGATGGTCCTTTCCAAGAGGAGGCCTAAAATCCTGTCTTTCCAAAGGATTTGGCTCACACTCTCCTATGTACAGTCCAGACACTCGTTCATGGAGAATTACTACCATATACTTGCAAAGAGAAGCACCAAGGCTGGTGGCTGGCATAGTGGGGATAAAAGTACCTTCTCTCTGAAACAAGATGCAAACCTTTCAGAGAAGAACCAACAGTTGAGTAGGCTCTCCATCTCCTTGCTTTTTTCTTAGGACATGCTGTCCTGGTATTACCAACTTAAATCTGTAACTGTGTTGCCCTCAGCTTGCAAAGTCTTTCAGCGTCCTTGTGCAGTTGTTAGTGATGGGGCCAAGGCCCCGTGAGAAAGTGACTGCATTTCTTTCCACTGCAGCTGAACTTCAGCGGCGTGACGGTGGAACAGGACCAGCGGTACATTCATTTTGCATCCACTAAGCACCTCTTCACACCCATTGCCATTGGGACCTCCCACCCCCCCTCACAGGTGAGCATCCTGGGGCCAAACCCAGCAGCAGCAGAGGGAAGGAGCTAGTGTTACTGTGTCCCAAGGACACGCAGTGTCTGAGGCATTTCCCAGGAAACAGAATGGCCTCCACAGGAAAGCATCACAGCAGAACTCTGAGGCTAGTACTAGGCAGAGCCTGGAAATGGCTACTGGGATGGGAAAGTACCTCTCACCATCTCCAGTTTGACAAGGTTTGGCATTCACTGTAGCCAGAATGCTTATGAGGTGTGTTGGGCTGTTCCGCTATTCTCTTGCATTGGATCCAAGTGAAGACTTGTCTAGCTGCTCCAGGCACTCTGGAAATAAATCCTAATTAGTTTTTTAGTAAATTAATTAAACTTCCTTAAACACTTATTCAGCAAAAAAGGCGGCTTTGATTCTGTTCTGCCTAATTTACTTGGGAAATGAACAAATCTGAATTGAATTAAGATCACTTTAATATGAGTGGGTTTGCATTTCAAGTAATCTGCTTTACAGTGATCCCTTTGGCTAATTTGTATTAATTTTCTCCTAGACTGAATTTGCAGGGCACCACTTGGAGAGGCACTGTAGTTATCAATGTACATATGCGATGATAAACCTTCAGCACAGTCTCCTATCAGAGCCTCAGTGATAAATCCTGACATTCTTAGGAGACAAGCTGCCTAATTAATTATTAATGCTTATCAGAGTCCTCTGGGGAAGTGTTAAATAGAGTAACTTGTGCATGGTATAATAAGCACTGTTCTCTCTGACTCACTTCAGATTTATGAACTCTACAATGGCAGCTCCATGCCTGTGATGTTTGAGGTTCAGCTGGACAACATTGTGAGGATCCAGGAGGAGAATTTTCAGCATCCTGTGTTTGTCTGCCTAACTCCTAGAGGAGAAATCCCTCCTGGCACAACAGGCCACATTGAGTGGATCTTCTCACCATTGGAAGCCGGAATGTACTTGGTAAGACCCTCCTCATGACTGCCAGAAACAGAGTTTTTTCTGTTGTTGTGTGCCTAAAATTCTTTAGATGTCTTGTTGACGGTTGGTCCATGCCATGCTACAGCTGAATTAAACTCCATTCCTCCAAGAAGCAAAGAATCTTGAGAGCAAGTGGCTGGTCAGGTCAGGAAATGGAGCAGATAAATTCCAATAAATTTCTTCTTCCCAAAGAACACATTTCTTCCACAACCAGAGTCATGCCAATATATATTTCTCAAGGATCAAACAGTCACCAGGGGTATAAACCATATCTGATCAGATTTTTGGTTCATTGTTGGCCTCCAGTAACTCCCGTCAAAGAGACTGAAGTCAGTGTCTTTTACCATTGCAGTATACACTGCTGCAGCCCTCTGGAAACAGCTTTCCCAAAGACCTCTGTCCTAGGCTGCAGCAGGCAGGCAGGGCCACAGCTGGAGCACTATTTATTCCCCAATCTGTGGTAGATGCATGGAAAAATAAATAGATTGAATTTTAAAACTTCAACTTTTGCTCCAAGAAGGATTCCCTGCCCATCTCACACAGTAACTGGCTAATTGACTCCTTAATCAAATTTCCTGGGTTAGCAGGGAAGGTCAAGAGCGAAAGAAACTGGATTTCTCCTCACCCATGCATGTTGTGTATTTAGACAAGTCCATTAGCAAGTATACTAGCTTCTTGCACATCTCTCCCAAATATGACTCTGGACTTAATACTCTTATCTTGTCCAAGGCAGGTTGATGTTCCCATCCACATCCTGGGGGGTGAATCAGCTCTGATCACCTTCCAGGGAGTAGGCTACGATCCGAATACCGTAGGAGACACCGCCACATCCAGTGAAGTTTTCTCTCCTTCAGTCTTTCCAGGTTCTACCAACCTAACTGTGCCTGGGCAGGTAAGTCCAGGCATGCTGATATGAATGGTTAGTCCAGAAATGTGTGAGAGAGACTGAAATATGGAAGCGGCCCCATCTAGCAGTAGCCTGTGTTGCAGGGGAGTTCATTGCCATGAGATAGAGCAAGATATTTCCCTTCCAGTAGGTCATCTAAAGCCTAACTCATAAAAGCAGTTGTTCTGAAAGGTGCCTTCCTTCTGGCTTGCTGCTTCCAACTGCCATTAGAAACAAAAAGGTTTTAGGGTTTGTTCATTTTCTGAATTTTCTATTAAAAGTTACCCTCCATCACAGCTACCTTTCTTATTTGCAGCCGAAACACCTTTTCTTTGGTAATTCATTCACAAAAATACTCCTGACATACCCTGTCAAGGCTTAGCTGCCTCCATTTCACAGCCAAACTCAGGTGATGCATAACCTGAATGCAGACTGCAGGATGGTCACTAATTCAGGCACATCCCAAGGAATGCACTTGTTTGACCCGTCGCTGGCTCAGCAGGAGCTTGTTTGGCCTGGCTAGAGCTGGCCTGCCAGCCTGGACAATCTGTTGTTAAACTCAGCCACAGATCCCAGCGTAGTGAATCAGCATTAAGCAGCATCAGCAGAGGCATACTCCAGGCAGGTAAAGGATTCATTCTGTATGACAGTAGCATGCCCACCTTGGAGCCTAGCCACAGCTACTTATGCTCTTTGGCTTCCAGAAGGGTGATTGCATTCCTGGGTACAGCAAAGAGAAGATGATTAAAAACCTGCCTCAGGCTGCCAATGAAGATGCCATTCCACAAGGCTCTGTTGTCTGTAACCAAGAGTAATTAGCTTCTCTAATGATCAGAGTAATTAATTAGAGTTTGCACTGTGCCTGGAGAATGGGACAGACTAGTAACATACTAGTAGCTAGGTACAGTGGGGAGCAGTTTCCCAAAACTCGCATTCAGGTTGGTGAGGATTTTGCACACGGACACACCTCACATGTTTGCCAACTGAAGTAGGAAAAGGCCTGGATTGCAAGTGGTGCAGAGAGAATCCAGGTGCTACTGGTCCTCTGTGCTCCTGAGATCCTCTCCTGCCCCAGCACCAGCATTATGATCTATTCATTGCTCACTCAATCCCACTGCAACAGGGCTGTCCTCTTGCTGTAAAGAGTCATGGTAACCAGAGCAAAAATGAAACATAACACTGCCTCAAGTTGTTATGGTAAAGGTAACTGGGAAATATTATCTATGAATTGCTGGATAACTTAAAGATGACTGTGTGACTGCCCTTCCCCAATGGCCACATCCCATCTTCCTTCCCTGCTCTTCCTCCTGGTTTCACCTTGCTTCCTGCAGGCAGCCACCTTGTCACACCAGGGGATTTGCCTTGGAAATATCCCAGACTGCACCAAAGCCAGTCGACTTGTCTTTCTCAACAATATCTCGGAGAGCAAGGCTGTTGTGTTTGCCTGGCGGATAAGCACCTGCAAAGACAAGTGGGTGAGTCCTTCTCTTTCCTCTACAGATTTCTTGCCCATCTCTTTTGTGCAACGAAAGGATTTTACAACTCCCTTTTAAACCAGACACTCAGAAACGATCCTAGGGAATTGGCTTTTGTGTTAGCTGATGAAAGGAAAGGGCAGAGAAAAGTGAAGGCAAGGGTTAGCACAGGGGGGGAAAGACAGAAATTTAGAAGGGGAATCTGAAGACTTTGGTGAGAATACATGAACCTCGAACTACAGGATGTGATAATGAACCTCAGGACCCTGTCTACCAGCAAAGTCCATGGTCATTCTTTGAATATATCAGCTGCATCTCTCTCATGCCACGTACCTCTGAGAAGGGGAGGGGAGAGAATTCCCACAATCCTGTGTTTCCTGCAAAGAGAAGGCATGTAGAAAGGTCCCAGGACAGTGAAACAGCTCCTCTGTGGCTTTTTTTTTTTTTTCTTTTTTTTTTCCCCAGGTGTTGCAGGTTGCTCCAGAGTCAGGGGTTGCGCAGCCAGGAGAGAGCATCCCCTGCTTCATCACACTGCGACCTTCAGGGAGTGCTTCCTTCTGCAGCACAGATCTGGTGTGTGAGGTGAGACCCAAGAGGTACCTGTGTGTTACCATCACCTGGGCATGTCACTGCAGTTCCCAAATGGCTGGCCTCAGCAGTCAGCTGCCTGCTGCTTCCAGCTAAAGGAATCCTTCCTTGCTTCATAATGCTGGCCAGCACTTCTCATTCCTGAAGATAACTGAGCTTCATCTCTCCTGATGCTTTACGTGTCTCTCTGTCTGTGTGGCTCACTAGATGAGGTGTAATTGTGCAACATGTGGCTTTGTGAGTTCAACCCAGCTACTAGAAGTCACAGTTTGAATGGGAGTGGCTTTCAGTGGATGTCAGAGACTTAAATATCTATAAAAAGCAAGCCTTGCTTCTTTAATATTAGTGGGGGCACAGATTTGCAGTAGTGTCCCTCTGGACACTTTCCAGATAAAAGGTAATCTTTTGCCACTTTGGCAAAAGATTGTGTCTTCTTCTGTATGTGTCTTGTAATAGCACTGTCCTCTCCTCTTCCTGCCACTGGAAGACATGGAAAGGGAGTGGGCTTCTGGCTGGGACCTCCTGGAAGGGGGGAATTGGTGACAGGCATGGACTTGAGCCAGACACTGTGTTATTTGCAGCTCTCTTCTAGCTCTGCTCCCTCCAATCATGGTTTGCTTCATAGGTATACATCCAGGAGTCCCTGGTTCAGTATGAGAGAAACCTGCAGGAGTGGGAAAAGGAGAAGGACCGGCAGGCTGTGGAATTCACCATCACAGAGAAGGACCTTGGGACTAAGAAGAAGCCAAAGTCACCTGCTGGGGTAAGTGCTGCCAGAACTTTACACCAGCTTAGTTCAGTTCAGAAACAGCAGCCAGTGTCAACAAGAAACATTCTTTAAGAAAATTTAGGCGAGTTGATATGAAGACATGAGGCTCTGATCTACTCAAGATCTCATAGCTGGTCTGTGGATAGTGGAAAATAAGATCTTGGTTTCTAGCCAAGAACCACCTTACAAACTCTGAAATTGCTAATGATCATCTGAAATTTGGAAGCGCATTAGAAGCCTTAGGAAAAACAAAGCCAGTGGCTCTGGAAAGCAATGGTTGGATTTCTAACCATGAATAAACACTGGAGAGAAATGTGTAACTACCAGTAAGAATGTGGCCCGAGTGAAGAATAGGAGGATGAGATCATTGACTCTCCACTGGAACAAAGTAAAACAAAATCCCAGAGTCTTGTTCTGCTCCGTATCTTTCCTATGGCAATTTATCTTCCTTTTTTTTTCTTTTTTTTTTTTTTCTTTTCAGAGGTCATCAGATTATGCTGAGACAGAAAGTCTTCCTGAATCCTCAGCTGTGATCAGGAAATACAAGGTAAGTCAGGCCTGTCTCACCCATGGTAGAATCAAACTGACGGCTTTAGAAAAGAGGCAGATGCTGGATATCACAGCGTGGGAGTGTGGACAGAGAGCACAGCAGGATTTGTAGCTTTGGGAGACAGACTGTTTGGAGGAGCCAGAAGAATCACACTGTCTGGCTGTGTCCTGTGGGCAGTAACTTTCAGCTGAGGTGAACGGGAAGTGAAATTGGAACCACACGTGCACCCATGACTGGAGAAGCGGGGAAAGGTTTCGAATAAGCAGAAAAGATGCACACAGGCAGGGCAATTGGTACCTGGACTGGTTTCATGCTGGGACCACAATGGAATGTGTGCCACGACAGAAAGCGGAAGGACCCTGGCATGATGTGGTACAGACTTTGCCCTCACTGCTAAAAGAGCAGTGCTCTGTGCTCAGGAGAAGTTGCAGGCAGGAACTGCCTTGATTTAAGTGCGCAGAAAGCTTTAAAGCTCAATTTGCCTGGTTCATCTCTGTTTCCCCTCACGTTCGTACAACTGTGTGAGACAAGGTCCCAGTGAATGCTCTGCAGAACTGCCTGGGCCCAAAGGCAAAGCCACGCTGCGTCTACAGCCATCAGCAGGACCTGCTGTGGGAATGACAGGGCTTGTGGAGAACCAGCTAACCCAAGACGTGGAAGGGTTAGGGGGAGCTGACATGAGGCTGGGCCTGAGCAGATTAACTCAGCTAGGAGACACAGCTTGTTATCTCAGTACTGCCTCCATACTAAAGCTGTAGCAGAGCTCCTGGGATGCTGCAGAGTGCCTCAGCATGCCCTGCACTGTCCTGTGTGAAGGTATCAGCTTGGGGCAGCTCTAGCTTGGACTGTCTGCTCTGTGCTCTGGTGTGATCAGTGATGCCAGTCAAGTTATTCATTGGGATGAACATAAGGATGGTTGGGGAAAAGTAATAACAGTTTCATTTAGTCCTCTAGGGTTTTAGGTCCTAGTGATAATTTGGAGTTTGCAATCACCTGCTGTCAGGAGCAGCAAAGGCCTCTGGCCTCATTCACAGAAGCTGGACAGATATCGCTCAAAGGTCATTGAAGTCCTGTGATGCCTGAGGGCTTCTCCAGAGCTGGGTGGTGGTCTTCTGGCCCAGGCTTCTGGACTACTGCCCTAAGAAGCTTCCCCCAAACTGACTGCTGGTAATGCAACCCCAAATTGGCCCACGTAGTGTGGCTGGAGTCAGTTCCTGGTTTCATTCCAGGCTTGGGGGACAATTTCCGCGTGCATTCCTGCACATCCCTTCTCCCACAGCACTCCCAGTGTGCTCGGAAGAGCAGAGATGATATCCTGAAGTTCCACAGGGATGGATCAAAATACAACAGCCCTGAGTGCCCTGGGGAGACCCTGAAGCCCTTCTGACACTCAGGGCTGGCACATTAGGCAGCAAGGAGGGAGCGGACCTGATTTCCAGCATGGCTGCTCGTGCCTGATAGCAGTACTGCAGCACCAAGATCATTTTGATGCTGTCTCCTGTCCAGGATCTGGTGTCTCTGGCTGCTGGGCTTTCCAGTTCTCATGCCTGTGCTCACACCTACACCAGCCTACCTGTGGCCAAAGGAGCAACTAAGTACCTGCCATTTCTTTCTCTCCAACAGACATTACCCCCTATTAAAAACCACCGTATGCCCAATCTGCCGGCTGGACACTTTCAGAGGAGGCTGCTGTTGGACAAAGAAGCCAGCCGGGTGTGGGTCAAACCAGAGCCTCCCAAGCCCATCCTCTTACACCTTGGTGTGACAGCCAGGTCCTACTCTATTGAGGACTTCTTCAGCAACTTCACCTCGGAGTTCCCCAAATACTTCTTGTCCCGGTAAGAGATCCAGCTTTTTTGGATTGGCATCTTCACCTGAGCCAGGGCTGCCCATGCTGTAATATGCACTGAACTTGGAGCTCTGCTCTGCTCCTCTCCAGTGCCTCAGTATTAGGCAAGAGGTGCCTTGCTTTCCCCAGCATTAGCTGACATGACCTGTTTCTCTGCCCCGCCTCAAAAGGGAGATACGGTCAAAGCTCAGTGCTCCTCTCTTACAACAGTGTCCGTGCTGCTGTCACAAATGCAGCAGCTCCCACTCCTCCCCGGTTCCCTGCACCACTCCCTGCTTGCCTGCAGTGCTGCTGCTCAGCCAGGGGGATGCAGGTCTTTTGTAGTTCAGTTCAGTAGTGCTGCCACTGATGGAACAACTTCTTTCCCAGCCCCTTCAGTGACTGGCCCTTGGAGAGCAAGTCTGTGGATGGGCGTAGGGACAGAGACAGAATGGACATGGACCCCAAATGGCTGTCTCTGGCTGCTGCTTCCAAACAGGAGTTGCAGATAGTGACTGACATACTCACAGGTGTCATCAGGTGCGTGTCCCTTCACTCTCACCCAGGTTGGAGCCCCTGTTCTCCAGGGGGGTGCATGTAGCATGGCCAGCCCTCTGCTAATCCCAGAGGAGTCCGTGTACTCCTACTGCACCAGAACAGGGGGATCCAGCCTGCCAAAGGCTGCCCTGGGAACTACGAGCTCAGGAGTCCTGGTGTGACAGCCAAAGGCAGGGTCTTGCTCCCCAGCTAGGGGCTGGGCCAATCTCTGCATAGTGAACAGTGTCACTGCCCAGGGAACCAGGGCACTGTGCCTGCCATGATCTTGGGAACAGGCTGCATTGGGATTCACTTATTTTGTCTGTCAGCTGCAGACATGTAAAGAAACAGTGCTGGGGAGGCAAAGGTAGTTTCCTTAGCTCAAGCCATCTTGCTGTCTCCTTTAGGCCCAGAAAGCAAGAAGGGACAGACTAAACATTGACATCAGTCAGGGTTTTCCTCTTATTTGTACTGTCCTGTAATGATCCTCTGGGGTCATACAGATATCTGATTTGCTGGGACTCATCCCTTATTTTCCTCCTCCCAGAGGCCTCTTGGAGAACACCCAGTTCCATGACGCAGTGAGAAGAAGCCTGGATGAGCCCATTCCATATTTCTCCCAGTTCCGGTATGCAGAATCAGCAGAGCTCCAGGACAGGAGACAGTGCTCCATGGTCCGCTCCAGAGTTTCTGCTTCGCCAGATCTTTACCCTGAGAAGGATGGAAAGAGGAAAGAAATGAGGCAGGAAACCTCTCCCAAAAATGATTTGCTGGAGTCTTGGGAGATTTTTAACCACGAGCAGTTGAGGGAGCAGAAGGAGATGATGAGCAGGTGAGGAAGAGCTCACACATGAAAGGCAAGAGCTGCACAGGCAGAAGAGCCATGGCAGCACACTGCCTGGCCAGAAACCCATTTCTCCTTCAGCCCTGCAGCATTTCTGCTGGGGTGTTCTGTGTGCTCTGAGTGGAAATCGATGCTGCCCACCTAGCCACCCTTTCCCGAGTATGGTTTGTGAAGAGCACAGGTTTGCTGTGTGAGTGAAGTCTGCTTTATGCTCGGACAGTCCTGGCTGTATTAGACATTAGAGTGCAGTGTGTGCTTACCTTACCTTTTATTTTCACTGCAATATTTCATCACCTTGCATTTGCTGTGGCTACTCCCTTGCACACTGCCACAGGCCACAAGCATATGCACAAATACAGCACAGCTCGGAGGGAGAAACCAGTAAAACCACAGTCACCCAGTTCTGTCCGAGGTCAGGGCCTGACGCCAGCTGGTGGCAGTTCTGGGAGAAGGGTCAGCACCCCATTGCTCAAGTCTTTGGTTCATTGGCCTCAGTGTGTAGGAAACAGTGTGTGCTCCACTGCTGTGCCTGATGTGTCCTGGGAGGAGTCACAGCAAGCAGCCTGCCTTATCTGCTTTCTGATAGCTGTCCTCTGCCTGTACTTTTGCCCCTCCAGGCAGCCGGCCTTTGGGAACCTGGTGGAGCTGGTGCTGGAAAACACACTGCAGAATATCCTGATTGAAGCCAGCCGTGGGGAGGTGGTGCTGACAGCCCGGCCCAGGGTCATTGCTCTACCCCCCAGCCCTTCCCAAAGGTAGCAGAGTGTATCTGTGCTGTGGCGGGGGACAGGACCTGTCCTTAATACGTCAGGCTGAAGCACAGCCCATTTTCTAGACCATGTGGATTAGCTGGATCACTGCCTATCAATGCCAAGGCTGCCTGTGCAAAAGGGGGAATCCACTCGCAAAGCCTCTGCCCCTTCTTGGCTTGTCCTGAGCCACAGAGCAGAGGTGGTAACGCTACAGCCTTTCTGTGGACCCCAGACCATCATGCAGCTCTGGGGCAGGGTCCTGTGAGTGGACAGCTGGCAGAAGGGGCTGGCCTGAGGCACTGGAGAGCCCAGCACAAGGAGGGTCTCTTGGGAAAAGGGGTCAAGGAGCAGGCAGCACAGCCTCTTGACAGCAGAAAGGGGGCAAAGCTTCCATAGTCCAAGATGATATGGGATCTAGTTAGGTTAAGGGAATAGCCACCGGTGGGGAGGCAAATTTGGGGCTGAGGGCAAAGCATGAGGATTTGCCCCAGCTTGGGGAGAAGTGCAGGGAGATGGGATTGAGGGAGGATGGGAGAGGGTTGTTGGATGGAGATGTCATCTCCAGAGCCACAGGAGTCTTGTCTAGATAGATGATGGGTCTTCCCTGTGATCCCTCAGGGAGGGATGATTGCCTGGGGGGAGGCGGCAGCAGGCTGCACTCTGCCCACCCCAAAAGCAATCTCTCCTTCTTCAGAATCACCAATCCAGCACCCCCATCCTCAAGAGCATAGCTGCTGGGCGCTGTGCTGCTTGAGCTCTTCAAGCACGTCAACTGTCTCCACTATTCATCCTGTCCCTGTGATGTCCAGAGCAACTCTGATCCTCCCACACCATGACCTGAGCTCAGCATTCTGGCTGCTTCTGAGGGGGTATGTCCTGATTATGTCCTCAGCTCCAATTTGAATCCTCTGGCAACTCCACAGCAGAGTTCATGAGACATCTCCTCTCTGTGGTTGGCCACATCGTCGGAGAAGAACCTCCTTGCGCTACAGGGAACACATGGACAACCTCTGTGACTGTTCCCACTACCCCTAGTGTGTACCAACTGGGAGAGGAGTGGAATCTTTGAAATGAAGCTGAGGAAGGACTGACAGCTGGGCATTGAGGTGCTGAGTCCCTGCCGACATCAGTAGGATGCAAGTATTGAATCCTCCTCCTCTCCTTGCTCTAGTGGCTGCTGCACGTCCCACGCACAGCGACTCAGCCCGAGAGAGCAGCTGCAGCACTATGTAGCACACTTGACAGCCCAATAAAAGGAGCCTGGCCTCTGTGAGACACCGGTGTGTAACATATGTCATCGGTGTCCAGGGGGCACCCTGGACAAGCTCTCCCATTTTCAAACTGCAAGGCTGTCACCTGGGGAAGAGGATGCTTTGGCCTGGCGTAGGGGTCTGGCAGGCTGTGGGAGGGTGTCACTGTGAAGGAGCGGGGTTTGTCACAGCCGGGAGGTGGCACTGTTAGTTGTGAGAAATCCCGGGAGCCAGCACGGAGCTGCGGCTGGTGCTGGGCACTGGCTGCCGGCTCCCTGGCAGAGGCTGCAGGCTGGCCGTGCCAGGCAGCAGGACCGGGTTTGCAGCATCTCCCCTCTTCTGCAGCCCTGCTACGGGCTCTGCTATGCAGGGCTCACCCAGCCACCCTGCTCTGGTGGGGCTGCAGCTGGTGTCCCCCTCCAAACCCTCCTGCCCTGTGTTCCCAGTGCCAGCGCCCAGCCAAGAGCGGAGCTGCACCTTCTCCCCTTGCAGCCCAAGAGAAGACCATGCACGAGGAGCTGCAGAGGGCTTTCACCCTGCTCAGCAGAAGGCAGATGCCTGCTGTGCCCGGGGGTGCTGCAGCTCACCCAGCACCACCCCAGCGCTCCGCTCTGTGCAAGAGCCCTGCGTGCGTAACCGTTACTAAGCCCCAGGGACGAGCTGTTCCTGTTGTCAGCGATACAGCAAAGGCACTGCCAGCTCCTGAGCTCAGCTTGGGGCCTTCACGTGGGTCCTGGATCCTTCTCATGAGAAGTGCAGACCCTCTCCTCCCTCCCCAACAGTCTGTGTACCAGGTCTCCTACGTCACAGCAGCTTTTCTGTCTTCGGCTGGTGCTGAACAGGCGATGGGGTACCCCCTCCTTCCCCAGCTCAAGGTAGCAGCAGGGCCTGGCTGTTCAGTCCAGTTGGGGTGACTCTGCCTGGTCCAGGCTCCTCACTAGACTTTGTTCACTACAGATGCTCTGCAGTCCTGTGACAGGCTTCCCAAATGGGTAACAGGCAGGGGCAGGAGCCTCGCCATTGTCCTAAAGCTGGTTGAATCCAGCTGCCTGCAGGAGCCCAAGGGCAGCCTGGAGCAGTGGAAACAGGGTCAGTGAGTTTGTGCACCCTCAGACCTGCTGCATGATCTGATGCTTTCTGGACTGTGTCACTGTTAACTCCTTAGATGGGTCAACGTGGGAAATGCTGTGTGTGAGTCTGGTGTAACACCAGTGAGTGTGAATGGATGGAGCCTGAGTGCAGACACATGTGCAGGAAATGATTTTTTTTTGTCATTAAAGCTTTCCTCCCCACTCTCCCATGCTGAACACAGCCTGGACCTAGAAGAAACAGAACTCACACTGTACTTGCCTGTTGGAGCACTATCAGAGGTAAATTCACTTCTCTGATTAGCCTCTCTCTAGTAGGAGAGAGCCCTGAGATGGTGCCTTCAGCACAGGTGAGTCAGGGAACAGGAGGTTTGAGAGCTTCCTACACATCTGAGAGAGAAATCTTTCTCCCTCGGCTCTTTGCAGGGGGTGTGAGATGGTGGTGTGTCACCTCTATTCTAGGTCTTCTCTGGTGCCTGCCAACCAGAACCACTCAGCATGCACTAAGCAAAGCCATTAGCAACTGTCACACGCTTTTCTTCTTTTATCCTCATCCTAAGTTAAAAATACACCAGGGACAGCCCCTTTCCAGGTTGGGGAAATTCCTGCTTCCTCTTCTCAAGCTGGGAAATAGACCCTTGGCCCTGGTTTTGTGACTGAGCCACACGACTGTCCTTTTGGCAAAGAGAGTGGGAGACAGCAGCACCCCCAGGCACTGCTTGGGGTGAGCTCTGCGGAGTGGGGAGCTACAGCAATGCACTCACCCGGGGGCTCCAGTGCTTCTCTGCTGCTCCTCTCCACGCTTGGGTCTTGGGGGCAGTGGTGAGGTGAAGGGTGGGCAGAGATGTGCAGTGCTGGCGGGGAGGACTTGTCCCTTAGCAAGAGGCTGTGTTGCTACCCACTGCCAAGGGTGAAGGCAAGGAACCGTGGGACTGTAGTACAGCCAGACCCACAGCCCAGCTTCCAGAAGAGGGGAGAAGCCCTGTCTCTGCTAACTACAGGCAGGAGGAAATCTGAGCTTGTTGTACTGGCTTCCAGGGCTGCCCCAACACCAGCCACGTTTCTAATGCACCTCTCTCTAGTGGAGATATTGTAGATACGGGTCCTGCTCCTTCCTACTGGTGTTCGGGTGGTGAAGTGGGGTGATGTTCCCATGGGGCTGGGGTTGGTGGCCAGGCGGGCCAGGACAGGCTGCCAGCAGGTATTGGGCCAGCGTGAGGATGACTGAGTGTGAGTTTGGCAAGTTAATGGGGCTCCCCTCCTCCTTGTGCTAGTTATCGGGAGTGCTCAGTCATCAGGTAGTTAATTCAACACACAACAGGCCTTTTCTTCTTGGTTGTTAGTCCTGGCTCCTAGGGAGGGGTGAAATGGCCTTGGGGCAGGTGGGCAACAGAAGCTATCCTGAATCCCATTAAAACATTTAACACCTGCTGAATTGTGCCATTGTCTGGGAGATAAAGGGAAGGGAACAAAGCTGCTCTTGGTCTTCCCTGCCAGGGTGTCTGCAAGGCTCTGCTGTCCTATTGCAGCTGGGGAGCCTGAATCCCCTGCAAAGACCCACTCAGCGTGGCTCTGTGTCGATGTGGGGAAGGTGGCAGTGTTAGGGGACAGTCCCCTGGGCTCCCTGCTGCAGGTGTGCACAGCCCCCAGTTGGAATCAGTCCCTCCTCCCCCTGCACTGACTATTAGGTAGGAACCTGGAAAGGTCCTGCCCTGACTAGCCTGCAGTGTCTGCACAGGCAGGGCAAAGTCTGGAGAGCAAAAACGTGAAGGTGATCCTCCCAAAACCCTTGGCAGAGCTGGACAGAGACCCTTCACCCCTGGCCTCCCATGTCTGAGATACCAGGCTTTGCTAGCTCAGCTGTGTTGCCTTGGTATTTGCGAATGGGGACATTTTAGTCCATGCTCAGGTCAGGCCAGGACACAATGGTGGCTCCTGATGGACATGAGAGGTGCTCTGATGTGAGCTAGTCAGTCCTCATGGGACAGTGAGGCAGCACAAACCCTTGGCTGCTGCCAGAGGAGGCTGAGCCTGCCTCTGCCCGGGCCAGCCCTGCCGAGTGCATAAGCAGGGGCTTGGTCGCAGCGCTGCCGGGCAGCCAGGGAAGAGCACACGCTGGTAGATGCTGCCCTGGAGATGCCAGCACCAGGGCAGGTGGAATATGTTCCCTGGCATAGCTGTCTGGTGCAGGACACTCTGCAAGCTCAAGGGACCCGCTTGTCTCCCATTTTTCCATAGGGCAGCCCTGTAAGGCAGTCTTTGGTGTTATTTGGTGCATGATGGGGCCTTGCCCCTGCAGGAGAGAGGTTGGGGTGAGAAAGCACTTCTGGCAGAGCACGTAGCATTGTCTTGGAGATGTCTGTTGGAGCTACGGCAGCAACAGCGTGGTGGTTGGGGGTTTTCTGGCTTCTCTGGAAAGGGGTGGTGGCCAGGCAGCCCACACCAGGCTCTACAGCACCGCTCTGCCAGTGCGTGACCCGACAGGGAGAGGAGAGTCCTGCCCAGCACATTTCCCATGCTGGGAAAGTGGATCTGTACAGCATCAAAAGAAAAGGGAACATCACATTTCCTCTTAGCACCACAACCCAGGTGGTTCTTGCATTTCCTTTGCTGGCAAAACTACTGGAAAAGAGGGTGACTGAGGCCAGCAGGTTGGCATCACTCCAGCTCATTCCCA